>OZ010581.1:101416112-101471112 GCA_963932145.1 Acanthosepion lycidas
CTTCAAGACTTCATCAGACTAAACTTTTTATGTTGGCTGGTTTGCGCACAACAGAGGGGTGCTGTGAATTTTAGATTTTTTTTTATTTAGCCAAATTAATTTAAAGTCTTCCATTTTTTCCATCGCTTTCGTAAGTAGGCATTCCACACTGTGATATTAGATCTGCCAGGAATGGTGAAATTTTCTAAGAGCCACGGCTCAAATTTACTGTAGATGACCTTGTGATAAAGACACTTTCTAGACATTTATGTCATAGTTAATCCTATCTCATTTGATCAAAGTACCATTTTTATAAAAAAAAAAATATGTGGTCAGTCTCGTTACGCTGTGCAACCAACGAATTTGACGTATTATTTTGTAAAATGTCCCTCTTGTGTTCCTATAATATTTTATTTAGATTCCTTGCGGTTTCTTCTATGTATTTTTTGTGACAATTTTTACAGGCGAAAGATTAAATTTTTTCTTCAAGCTTTAGCTATATCTTTTATTGTTTTTTTTTGTAGTAATAATGACTTTAATGTTGAGTTTAGATTGTAGATTTGATAGAATTAATAGACAGGAAAATATATTTTTTGGTTCATTAGGTTTGTTAGAAGGGCCGTTTTTTTTTTGTTTTTTTTTAATATTTTATGAGACTTTTATTTCGCATTGAATATAAAATAATAAGGGTACTGGAGAAGTTTGACAGTGTTTTCAATGTATTTCTTCTCTTCATGTAAATAATCCGAGCTGCATATTCTTTGTGCTCTTAGGCAGAATCCAATAATTATGCCGGATTTTATTTTGTTGTTATGATGAGTATATAAATTTATTAGTTCGTTTTTGTTGGTTGATTTCCGGTGGAGACCTAGTCTGAAAGAGTTGTTAACGTAGTGTAGTGTAAAGAATTGTGTTCGTCCATTTTGTATATAAATTCTATTGTATGTTTGACTTTGCTTAGTTGATCTACTAGGTCAGGTAAATCAGTATCAGGAGGATATATAAATAGAGCATCATCAATATAACGGAAGTATGTTGATTGTTTGGGTAGATTATTTTGGAAAGAACCGGATTCAAGAAATTCTAAGAAGATGCACACCATTACTTCACTGAGAGGTGATCCCATTGGTAATCCAAATTTTTGCTTGTAACAATGTTTATAAAATGTGAAGTAGCATTGATTGGTGATGACACGGCAGATTTTTATTATTTTAGTGGTTGGCAGAAAGAGCTTTATCTTTGATTTTGTTACATGCTTTTGTAGGAGATTTAAACATTTTTCAACTGGGACTTTGGTGTAGAGGGATTTTATATCTAGATTGGCCATGCATTTGTTGGTCATGTTCATTTCCCTTAGTTTTTCAACTAGGCTGCCTGAGTTCTTTATATGAGATACACTGATTGTTCTAAAGAGAGGGGTTAGAAGTTTTTGTTATGACTTTCGCCAGTTTATGGAGTGTGTGTCTGTGGGAGGCGTTGTATATTTCTGAGTTAATGGGACGCATTGGTTACCAGTTTTATGGGGTTTAAGGAGACCGTAAAGTTTGGATGTTCTAGTATAATATTCTGTGAATCTATGGCATGAATTGGTTTCAATTTTAATTAGATTTCTTTCTTAATTTGTTTTAATTAAGCAGTTATTTTTTGTTCGGTTATTTTCCATGTATATATTCTTGTTCATGATAACAATCCCAATCCTTTGTCAGAGGAAATAATGTCGATTTGCTTATTTCTTGCTAGGTACTTTGTGCATTTTGTTGTCTCAGTTATAATGTATTCTCGTTGTTGCGTTCTATAGTAGAAGTGATTATGCCTTGGATGAAACCGTTGGTGAATTCGGTGTCGTTTTGCTTGTAATTTTTTACTATCCTGTCTACTATTTCTCTTTTGCAGATTCCGGTGGCAAATTTTAAACCGAAGCTGAGAGTCCCTCGTTCTGCATTGAAAAGCTTTATATTCGATAGATTTTCTATTAGATTAGGCCTTCCAACATATTTCCACTTGCTCTTGCTGCATCGGTTGTTGTGTTTTTGTCTCAGTTTGTTGTTTTGATTGTCACTTATTTCTTTGATAGTTTAGTGTAGTTGAGCTGTTCAGATTAACTCCACACTTTAGTTCCACTAGTCCATAGCTTCACACACCGTGCTACTTCCACGGAGCCGATTCACCCTCATAAACCTCCCGCGCTGGTGCTCCCTCTGAACACTACAGTCTTAACCTCTTCAATCCAAGGATCAATCGTTATCTATCCTTTTAATATTCACTTCATATTACTTTCTTCCTTAATATCGAACAAGTTATTTAGTAACCTTCTAACTCGAGCGTTGCATTGGGTGAAAATCAGTAAATAAAATTTAAAAAAAAGAAGAAAAGTAAAAAATCGACTCAAACGCAAAATATTTCCGTAGATCCCTGTCCATTAGAATGTCTAATGCCAGACTCCACGAGAGCACCTGTCTGCGACTGCTTGGCCTCACACTCTCCGCTGACCTGAGATGGAACAAGTACATTGAATCAACAGCTTCATCTACCGCAAGGAAAGTTGGTTCCCTGTGTTGCGCCAGAAGGTTTTTCTCGCCCGAGTCCATCCTTTAAATCTATATATCAACCATTCGCCCTTGCATGGAATATATGGTCAGGAGCCCCCGCTGTTTGTCTTAAGGTCCTCAACAAAATCTATAGACGGATATGCAATATGATTGGCCCTGATCTGGCATCTCGTCTACAGTCGCTCTCTCACAGAAGTGTCGTCGCCTCCCTCTGTCTTTTCTACAAATACTTTCACGGTAACTGCTCCGACGAGCTACTTTCGCTAGGTCCCAGACTGCATGAATTTAAACGCGCAACTTGGCTGTCTAAAGTGTTAAATGTAGCCGTATCTTCTACTCCAATAGTTTCATGTCTCGCACCTCCCCTCTGTGGAATTCCCTTACTATTACTTGTTTCCCTGATAGCTATAATCTCCAACTATTCAAATGTAATGTCAATCGACATCTCCAGATGCTTTGATCTATTCCCTATGCATCTTTTCCTCTATCACGTCACTTTACTCTCGTTTCCACTCTATGTAACCTCTTGCGTGCTAGTGGCATCCCTCCATGCTTGGGTTAAAATGCTTAAAAAAAAGTTTATGGAGAAGGATCGGTGAATATTCTAACGTGTCAAAAACGGTTTGAAGTCGGAGATTTCTCGCCGAACAATACTCCATAGCTGCATAAATTAGTTAGAGTTAATAACGATCAGATGAAGACGTTAGTAACGTTCACACCTAAGACCCATCCTGTCGCGTACACAGGGTCGAATCATCCCCGTTTCCTTTTGTATTCTATTAGTAAGAAGACAGTTCCATACAGACAGCTTATTCCCAAGAACCGCAACTTTGTGAAACAGAAGATGTTTCCTCGATCGCACTAGTGTCAACCTCTTCAAGGCTAGGCGCAATCGTAATCTTTCCTAAATATTCTCATAATCAGCACTTCTTCCACATCTTCAGTTCATATAACCACCTCATTCTGTAACACTTTACCTTGAGTGGCTCTTGAGACTTGTGTTGCATGAACAATTAGT
Source organism: Acanthosepion lycidas (assembly GCA_963932145.1). Classification (NCBI taxonomy): domain Eukaryota; kingdom Metazoa; phylum Mollusca; class Cephalopoda; order Sepiida; family Sepiidae; genus Acanthosepion; species Acanthosepion lycidas. Next base: position 101,419,659 of record OZ010581.1, read on the forward strand.
AAAAGAAAACCAATGTTATAAGGGAAAGGAGACGGCGAAAATGACCAAAATACCGAAATCAAGCGATGGGTATCATTTCCATCAGTATAGTTATGTTAGAAGATTTGATGTGTGACTTCCGTATAGCGTATGTAAAAAAAAAAAAACAAACAAACAAAAAAAAAAACAAATCCTGCTGGACCGTATTGTGATAACGAAAACGTTCCAGCTTTAAAATAAATTTTAATGGACGATGCAAAGTGTATACCTTACAACAATGTAAAGAGAAAGCGAAATGAAGTAGCATTACTGGTTTTGATTGATTGATGGTTTGTTTTCTACGGCTTATCAAGTATTTGAAGGTTATTTAAAGCCAGAAAATATTTGTAGATTTTTTGTGGGGCGGGAGGGAGATAATAATTGTTTAGTGATACAAGCCTTTTTAAGTAACCCATAGTTGGGAGGGGGGTGAGAAAAGGTGGATTCATACCTTGTACGTAAATATAACGCACCCAACAGGAATTGGAATTCGGATCTCTGATTAATAATTCCGAGTCATTATCTATTATACCATCCGCACAACCAAGCTTACAGCACCTGGTATTTCCAAGCGGTCACCCATCGAGATACTGACCAGGATCGACGTTGCTTAACATTGCTGATCGTACGAAAACCGGTGATGACAACCTTCAGTATTTGTATTTATTAGAAATATTTTGCAGTGAATTATCTGCTGGGGTTGGAATTAATTATGCAAACTTAGGTTTGTTCATCGTATTGTAAATTGATAGATATAAAATATTACATGTGTTTGAGCTTGCAACCTTGAAAAGCTTTGATAAGCCGTAGAAGACATCAATCAATTGACGTATAAACCGGATCTTACAATTACAGTAATGTTCATTCTGTACAAGGCCTAAGTGCCAGTCAAGGTAGAGCGTTACAGAGTAAGAGGCACCACCCGAAATTATGTGAAAAATCCACCGAGACGTGAGGGTCTATTATAACTAAAAGAGAGAGGAAAAAAAAAACTTTAGAATTTTTGTGATGCCAACGAATACTCATTGTCCCTTTCATCTTGCTCGTTCGTAGTAGAGACTTTGTAATCGCAGATACAACTATAGTAACGCCATTGAAAAATACTGGTGCTAGAAGCCTTCGAATAACATTAGCACTAATAGTACTTGCTCGATAATACTCGTTCGAATAGTAACCAGCGAATAGTGATCCAAATAGTAATCCGTATAGAAAAATAGTATAGTGAATAGTATAGAGAATAGCAATCCGCATAGTAATAGAGGATAGTCTAGAAATAGTGATCACTTAGATGCCACGCTAATTCCCATATAATTCCCTTTACTACCAGTCGTGTAATATTTCAAGTTGATGTAGTTATTTATATCGATATATTTCTGATTCTATCAGTTTTCCTTCAATAAATTTAAACACAATATGAATCTATATGTATTTATCCTTCTGACAGACCGATCTCCACATGTTAGATATTCCGTTATAAGAGGCATTACTAGGATCCAATAAGTGAACATGCCTCGTATTACATTAATATCAGAATATTTAAATAAGTAGCAGTTATCATGCAGCTAATTCTATATTTCGATTTATATTTTGGAAATTAACTTATATTCACAAAAGCGGGCCTAACTGGCTTTTGTGATGTCATTGAACACCCGTAGCCACTTTTGTAATGAATACTCGTTGTCACTTTCATAATGTTCATTGTAGTAGAGACTTTGTAATCGCAGATACAACTATAGTAACGCCGTTGAACAATACTGGTGTTAGATGCCTTCGAATATCACTCGCACTAATAGTACTTGCTCGATAATACTCGCTCGTAAAGTAATCATGGAATAGTAATCTGAATAGAGAAATAATATAGTGAATAGAGTAGAGAATAGCGGTCGAATAAAGTAAAAATGGTGATCCGTATAGTAATAGAGGATAGACTAGAAATGACGATTGTTTGGACGTCACGCTACCTAGCATATATGCGTTTCCTCTATGGTCACGTGGTCTACTTAATTCAATAATGGGATCGGCTGTGTTTGCTCACTGGAGGACTATGTTCAAACTCAAGTGTCGGCAGCGACACGTTATTCCTATATAACATGAATGAACCGGAAACCCAATCCTAATCAGGAAACAATGGCTAAGTCTCTACTCCTGTTCAAGATATTGGGGAGGAGTTTGAACCAGGTGAATAGCAAACCTATCTACTCCTGTTATCTCCTGTCTGGCTTTCCTGGTTTGAAGAGTGGGTAGGCACCCAAAAGTATTAAAAACAAGGCTTGTTAAATGGCGGACGAACTTTCTGGGGAGGTCAGCAGCCGTCGAGCACAATGAGGGTAAATTTGGCACTATAGATAAGCGTGCAGCAAGCAATGCGGTGGTGACAGAGCATCGCTGAGCAGAAGGCTTCCTACCCTGAAGTCAATGGCCAGGGTGAAGGATTTCGCCGATGGAATCAACGGTCACGTGTCTGTCACCAAGGCGAGCTTTCAAGTTGGATGACATTGGCTGACGCTTGACCGGGTCTTTTTGTTCAAGTCACACCTTGTCTTGGGACTGATGATTATGAGGATAATGATGATGATTCTGAAGATATCAATAACATCGTTTGGCTATTACTAATTCTATTACGAAAAATATTATATACTAATTCTTTTATGAACATACGGACTTGCGTATTAAAATCTAAGATCTTGATCGGCATCGATCATCTGAAACTCGGCTTCAGTCGCTTTCCCACCGCCGTAACGTAAGTTCCCTGTGTCTTTTCTATAAATATCTTCATAGTAATTGTTTTGATGATATTCCTCTATGGTACAAATTGTACATATGGGAACTATTTAGGGTTACATAGAGACTGTGAGGCATTATGGTGACTGCAGTAAGAATAGTAAGTAAGAATATCTTGTTTTGGTGTAAGGAATATTTTGGTATGCTTGAGTCAGTAATTGTGGCTGGCTAAGTTTAAGATAAAACAGACTGAAGATCAGCTTTCCCTCTATCTCCTCTCTTGGCCTTGTGCCACATTTTTGTATTATTCAAAATAAATATTACATTCCTGTATGGTACGATTATTTTCTCGCCTGTAGAACACGCTTCCGGCTTCTTGTTTTCCGGTCAAGTTTGATGCTAAAAATTTAAATGCAATGTCGATCATTATCTTCTGTCTTGCCAGTTCCTCTTCTTTTATTCTTCTCTCTTCTTAACCCTTTCAAGTCCACATTCGCGTAATTGATGTATACAGCAAAAAATATTATTGTTATTAGGTTGGTGCAAAAATAATGACGTTTTCTGACGTTAAAAAATACGTCAAAAACGTCATTATTTTTGCAACAACCTAATATTAGGTTGGTGCAAAAATAATGACGTTTTCTCACATATGTTATTATGTGAGAAAACAACATTATTTTTGTACCAACGTAATAGTTTCAGCAGACGTATCTAAATGACTTTGACTTCGAAAAATAATCTTATTGAATGTATAGCAATGGGATACTATGTCCGCGAATGTATAGGAATGGGATACTATGTCGGCTTTATTCCATATCAATGCTTTTGGGGGACAATTACGTCCCACAGGACGTGTTGAAAACATTTGTGGGAGACATATGTCCCAGGTGACTCGAAAGGGCTAATTATTAGGTTGGTGCAAAAATTTTATCGTTTTCTCACATAGTAACATATGTTAGAAAACGACATTATTTTTGCACCAACCTAATATCTGTCTATATTTCTGAGATGTATTATGTACACTATTTACACTATTTGAACTACTGTACCTCCCTTTGAGTCACTTCCTTGTAGATATAATTGACCCATTGATCGGAAAGTCTTCTTCATTGTCCTCACGTTCAAATCCTGTCAACTTTTTAGCCATTACCATGTATTTGCTTAATGCACGTCAGGAAAACCAGTGGACGATGTTGAGTGCGCTAATGCTCGATCACAAATGACTAAACCTTATGTGTTTACCGATTAAAGGTTCGTTTAACCCTTTCAAGTCCACATTCGCGTAATTGATGTAAACAGAAAAAAATATTGTTCCTTTAAGTAGACATATCTAAATGACTTTAATTTCGAAAAATAATATTATTGACTCTTCTTTCTTTGTAACGGCATTCACCCGGGGTGGGTTGAGCCGGCTCCAATATTGGAGTTTCATGGGCATTTGGAATTCACAAGCGGTCCCCAAACCCGCATGTATAGGCTTCAGATCAGTTCCCAGGAAACCGACAGCCCGATATGAGATTTGATCATAGTGGTGAAGGTTTTGTGCAGGACTATTCACACTTTTTGAAGGGCCGAATACAGAGACCTGGTGCACCGAATGCCACAAGGTCCCCAAACGACCCTCCACAGGTTTTGAATTCAGAGTTTTGCTTATCGTAAATCAATCGCCATCCGTATAGAACCCAGTCTGTCCTGCTATTTACACATAGCTTGAGGGAGAAGAAGAGGATTCGCACCTTTACCAAGTGAATGTAATGGACTCGACTGGAATTCGAACTTGGCTCTCCGAATCCTCAATCCAAGCCGCTATCCATTACTCCACCGTGCCTCCTCAATATTCTTGAGTGTATTGTTACAAATATAGCAATGGGATACTATGTCCGCTTTATTCCATATCAATGCATTTTTGGGACAATTATGTCCTGCAGGAAAAACATTTGTGTGAGTCATGTTCCAGGGTACTCGAAATGGGTTAGGGTGGAAGTCTTATCAGACAAAATACACAATAGATTTATAGATATGTAAATTTATTGATAAGTTCCTTTTTTATATTAGACAAAAAGTTCGACATAGTTCTGGTTTACACTCGAGTGGAAAAGGTAGACAGAGGTTATGTTTATAATGGAGTCTGTAAGTATCCACCCAGAAGATTCTCACTTTATCGTGGGTCTTGCCACTCTGTAGAGGATACAGTTGGTATATTTCATAAACTGCCAAAAGTATTACTAGATCAGCCGTGCAGCTATTAAATGTCTTACCATTTTAAGGAAACAGATATCTTCTGATTTTCAATATCCAGATGGATTTTCTAAAGTTCGTTTACATTAAACTCATTCCAACCTTTTAATTAGTTTTGTCTGTTTCGCAATTTCTAGTCTTCTAAGATTTTGCTTGGTTTTGTTAATTTAACGTGTTAACTTTTCTTGGTTCCTTTAACCATTTCAAATCCATATTACCATAATATATACATATATATATATATATATATATATATATATATATATATATATAAAATATTGTTCATTTCATTAGACATATCTAAATGACTTTGACTTTGAAAAATAATATAATTAAATGTATTATAATTAAATGTATTATTATAAAAGATAGCAATTCTATGCCATATCGTTGCGTTTTGGGGACAATTATGTCACGCAGGACGTGAGAAAACATTTGTGGGACACATATGTCTCAAGGGATTCGAAAGGATTAAGTATGTTTTGGTTTTCTCCTATTTTCTCACACTCATTAACCTCTTGCGTCTTAGTGACTTTATTGTCTTACTTGGGAGTGAAATGTATAAAAATGTGTATTCAATCAGTTCAATATTTGAACCATCACTTTATAGTGCGTGTATGCTTTAGATATTTGCTAAGCAAAAATGATTTTGTCAAAACACACAAATAATGGCGAGAGCTTTTGATACTGGCTTGGTCAGACTTCTACCACGGAAGGACTTCCTTTTATTATAAAACTTTATTCTAATCTATCTATCTATCTATCTATCTGTCTATCTATAGGAAAATCTTAGTATTTCTTATACCATTTTGTCTTATCCACAGTAATGTTATGGGGATTTTACGACGTGGAAAAAAAAAACTCTTTTTATAAAAAATGTTAACATTAGCCAGAAAGAGACTTAAATTTTGGATATAATGTAACTATGAAAGCAAAATCATTTGGCGATCTATCTATCTATCTATCTATCTATCTATCTATCTATTTATTAGGTTGGTGCAAAAATAATGACGTAATAATGTCGTTTTTTGACGTGAAAAATAAGTCAAAAAACGACATTATTACGTCATTATTTTTACACCAACCTAATATCTATTTATCGTTTTCTCTTCATATCTATCTGATTGTTTTCATGTCTGTCAGATTCTCTTTATATTTATCTATCAATTTCTATCTATCTATCTATCTATCTATCTATCTATCTATCTATCTATCTATCTATACATATTCAATATCTATCTATCTATCTATCTATCTATACATATTCAATATCTATCTATCTATCTATCTATCTATTAGGTTGGTGCAAAAATAATGACGTAATAATGTCGTTTTTTGACGTGAAAAATAAGTCAAAAAACGACATTATTACGTCATGATTTTTGCACCAACCTAATATCTATTTATCGTTTTCTCTTCATATCTATCTGATTGTTTTCATGTCTATCAGATTCTCTTTATATTTATCTATCTATCTATCTATCTATCTATCTATCTATCTATCTATCTATCTATACATATTCAATATCTATCTATCTATCTATCTCATGTTTATCAGCGTATAGAGCGAAGTCTATCTACCGATTTTGAATCCTGTGTTTTTTGAGCTGAATCTCCATTTTTTATTCTATTCTAAGAGCGTCAGTAAAATTTAATGAAATTCTGGAAGTTATATATGAATCACAGCCCGGAGATGTGAGAGGAAAGTCTCTTGGAAGTAGGCGAAATAAGACAGAGAGAAGAGTCATGTGAATTGGAATTGCTTTTGGAAGTTATATGAAGAAAACCGCGCGAAATGTGGGCAGGTGTTGAGATACATGGAAATCGATAGGTCGTTCCTATTACATGTGGGCGTCTCGTGGGTTAGGACGGCTTTAAGGGGCTGGAGGCGTTGCTCTGTTTACCGCTTTTGCAAAATAGGGTTTTTTTGGCTTTGTAGAACGCGTTCTGCTTAGTGAGCAAAAATAAAAAAAATATATACAGCAATCATAAGAAGATAAGTTACAAAAGAAAATTCTAAGAAAGAATTACAAAATGGGTTCGTTCTGCATGTTTTTATGCTTCGAGTAAATTTAATTATCTATCTATCTATCTATCTATTTTATTCTCTTCATATCTATCTATCTATCTATCTATCTATCTATTTTTATTCTCTTCATATCTATCTATCTAAATTATTCTCTTCATATCTATCTATCTATCTATCTATCTATTTTATTCTCTTCATATCTATCTATCTATCTATCTACCTATCTTATTCTCTTCATATCTATCTATCTATCTATCTGTCTATCTATCTATCTATCTACCTATCTTATTCTCTTCATATCTATCTATCTATCTATCTGTCTATCTATCTATCTATCTATCTATCTATCTATCTTATTCTCTTCATATCTATCTATCTATCTATCTATCTATCTATCTATCTATCTATCTATCTATCTATCTCATCCTGTTCTTATCTATCTATCTATCTATCTATCTATCTATCTATCTATCTATCTATCTATCTATCTCATCCTGTTCTTATCTATCTATCTATCTATCTATCTATCTATCTATCTATCTATCTATCTATCTATCTCATCCTGTTCTTATCTATCTATCTATCTATCTATCTATCTATCTATCTATCTATCTATCTCTGTATTTCTGTGTATATCTATCAATTTCTGTTCATATTTATCCATCTGTCTATCGTATCCTGTTCATATCTATCTATCTATCTATCTATCTATCTATCTATCTATCTATCTATCTATCTATCTATCTATCTATCTATCTATCTATCTATCTATCTATCTATCTATCTATCCTATTCTCTTCATACATAGCTATCGTATTGAGTATACGAATACTTTTTCCGCCCATTAAAATGGATAATAATTAAATTTTTCTGCTTCTATGCATATGTATTATTATGCATCTATGTACAGTCAATTATAATCAAAGTGTCTTTATTCATTAGTTGTAAATAAATTCAAAGTTAGTATGTGAAAGAATATTTCTTTCACTTCCCACCTCTCTCTCTCTCTCTCTCTCTCTGTATATATATATATATATATATATATATATATATATATATATATATATATATATATATATATGTATGTATGAATTCTGTTTATATGTTATTTTAATAGATACAATTTATTTAAGTAAATGTTCTAGCTTTTAATTAAACTGTATTAATTACATTTACCGGCCCGAATTTTCGAGAAATTTCGTATAAAATTTGTATTCAGCTAAATATAATTAAAATTGTTCATTTAAAAAACCGAGCATTTTCTTAAATAAACTGTATCTGTCATAATGTGATCATGTGTGACGTCATGAGATGCGGTGCGATTTTCGCTTCTAGCGTCTTATATGCACGTGTTTATCGTTGTTTAGAAATCATCTACGTAAACATTGACAGACTATCATCACTGTCTTGTCCGTATATTGTTTAATATGTTGTAATTGACATCTTTGATAATGGCTAATGTAAGCCGAAAGCTTAGATTGTATTAAAAAAATATGGATCAATATTGTGAATTTCTTTCTTCGTTCAACGATAATGTTATTAAGCTTTTCAGACGTTACAAAAAATTTACATAAAATAAATAGACAACACTTGTCTATATTATTTAATGAAACGTGTATAAATGAAAAGATGCTGCCTAAATACACTCAATATATATATATATATATATATATATATATATATATATATATATATATATATATGTATATATATATATATATATATATATATATATATATATATATATATATATGTTAAGATAAAGAAGAAATTGGAAACGTCTACCGATCTAGCATCCGTCACATTTATTAAAGCTTCATCAGAGAATGAGATATGGAGAAAAAGAAAGAAGAAATTTTTATTTTTATGTTCATTTTCATTGGTCAATCATGTTTCACGTGTTGTTAAACTAACGTTAGTATAATTCGTGGCGTTCGGAATTCAAGGAGAGACGAAACATCCATTCGAAATTCCAAGAAATTAACGAATTCCAGACCTAACCGGAATGCCCTTAGATTTGCTTTAGGTATGTAAGCGTACAATAATTCGACTTTGTCTATATGAGATTCCACTGTACGTTGGGAACATTTTTACTTACATTTCGTTTTTTTAGATAAACATCAGTTAGATTCTTCAATAATGGATTCAAAACATGTTGCTGATGTAATATATAACATATTTTTTTACTTGAATTTATAGTTCGTAATATATTTATTAGTAATCCCTCGAAATACCTTCGACATAAATAATTAGGTTCTTTTTTTTAGATTAGGATGGCATTCGAAAACCAAATTTATGGCCAATTTTGTTTCTACGTATTACGCGCAAATTTGAAATCTCTTTTATATTCGTAGATACGGAATTTTAGATTTCGTGATGTCTCTCCGAAGTAACAGATTTTACATTGTAAACACTTTATTTGATAAGTACTGGCATCTGAATTGGTTTTGGATGTATTTTTTCCTAACTATATCTCAGGTAGCCTTGGACGTGGTAGTAAAGATCCTAGTATTAGGGATAAATCATTTATTTACAAGTTTTGTAGACAATGCGTTAGAGTGTAGGATTATGAATTTTTTGTTGTAGAAGTGCAAGCTCCTTTTCTAGTGCTGAAAATGAAATGATGTGCCTAATAAAGATATTGAAAAATATATGTATTAGGTTACAATAAATGTTCATAGGGTAAGCCATAAATAGGTGATTTCGTTCCACACGAGATCAAAATTAGGAGACATATTCATACTTTAAAGCGTCCTGGGTATGACGGTAAACTACATCCGCGTCCTGGGTATGACGGTAAACTACATCCGCGTCCTGGGTATGGCGATAAACTGCATCCAACAGCAAGGTCTCAGATGTTGCCAGCTCTAAGTTTTTGAAACAATAATGTTGCCAGCTCTAAGTTTTTGAAACAATAATGTTGCCAGCTATACGTTTTTTATTCTATACAAAATAGGCATTTAAAATTCATATAAACTGGATTTGGCATTAAATAATCCACAGTGGTTGATATGCCATAAAACCCAAACAAACAAACAAACAAACCTAAAAGCAAAAGGATTTTGCTTTCATAGTTACATTATACCTAAAATTTAAGACTCTTTCTGGCTAATGTTAACTTCCTTTACAAAAAGAGTTTTTTTTTCATGTCGTAAAATTCCCATAACATTTCTGTGGATAAGACAAAATGATATAAGAAAAACTAAGATTTTTCCTATAGATAGATAGATAGATAGATAGATAGATATGAACAGAAATAGATAAATATAAAGAGAATCCGATAGACATGAAGACATTCAGATTGATAGATAGATAGACAGACAGACAGATAGTTAGACAGACAGACAGATATATAGATAGACAGACAGATAGTTAGACAGACAGACAGATAGACATAAAGACAGATAGATAGATAGATAGATAGACAGACATACAGATAGTTAGACAGAGAGACAGACAGATAGATAGATAGGCAGACAGACAGACAGATAGACAGACAGACAGACAGACAGATAGATAGATAGATAGAGAGAGAGAGAGATAGACAGACAGACACACATATAGTTAGATAGACATACATACATACATACATACATACAGACAGACAGACAGACAGATAGATAGATAGATAGATAGATAGAGAGAGAGAGAGATAGACAGACAGACACACATATAGTTAGATAGACATACATACATACATACATACAGGCAGATAGATAGATAGATAGACAGACAGACAAATAGTTAGACAGGCAGAGAGACAGATAGATAGATAGATAGATAGATAGATAGATAGATAGATAGATAAACAGACAGACTGATAGTTAGACAGACAGACAGATAGATAGATAGATAGATAGATAGACAGACAGACAGACAGACAGATAGATAGATAGATAGATAGATAGATAGATAGACAGACAGACAGACAGACAGACAGATTGCTATGCGCCCTCCCGTATGATTCAGATGTGTATTGTGAATTTTAAATATTTATTAAAACAAAATTTTTCATGAAAAAGGAAAAATGGACAAAAAATGAAACGCATTTGAGTTATTTTGTACGTTTTTATTTCCAGGAAGGAAGAAATGCAAACAAAAAATTCTGTTCCCACGGCATAAACGATATTTGCCTTTTGTGAAGATGGTGTCATAACGTATGTCGTTCGTTATATTCAAAAGTAGACATTTTAATCTTGAAAACCGAGAACATCCCGGCAGGTCTGCAATCGTTGGGGATGACCAAATCGAAATACCGATTAAAAATAATCCTTGTTATATGACACGGGACATCGCAGAGATAATCCACATACCTCAAATGATCGTTGTAAGGGATTTGAAAACACCTTGATACGTGCTACGATGTTTGTGTACCATACGATTTAACAAAATATAATAATAATAATAAACCATATTTTCATTTGCAATTCTTTGACTAACCGTTCCAAAACAGACCTATATTTGAAAAGAATGATTGCAGACGATGAAAAAGGGGTTGCTTACAACAATGTGAAGCGAAGAACCTCGTGAGGAAAGCAGAAATGAGTTACTGTAAACCACTGAAAAAGCTGTTCTGCAATCTGGTGGGATTGCAAAGGTGTTTTGGACTAGCTTCTTCCATAAAAAGGCAGAGAGTTCAGCCAACTTCTGTTCTTAGATGGGTCAATAAGAAGTGGGCAAATGGAAGGATGTCACCTTCCACCAGGACAACGCCAGACCGCATATATCTTTACAGACTTGGCAAAATAAATAAATACAACTTGGCTGGGATGTCTTGCTAGATCCACGGTGCACCCCGGAACTTGCACCTTCGAATTACCACATGTTTTGATCCCTACAAAATTCTCTTCATGGGAAGAAATTAAATTCTTTGAAAACCTTCAAAAACCACAGACAAATTTATCTGCCATTAAGGTGCCGCGACTTGGGAGAGTAGAACCACTCAGGGATAGCAAAGCTAGTTGAATGGCACTCTGAGTGCAGTCTTTAGTTTGTTTTATTAAACAATTTATATATATATAAACTAGCAGCATGGCCCGGCGTTGCCCGTGCTTGATTCAAAAATCGTACGACTCATGCAGCAATCGCTATCACTTGACTTAAAATATTTTTGCCTTACCTTGCCTTTAAAGGAGTGCCCTTTGCCGTTCTGATGTTGCTACATGCCTTACTTCTTGCCTATTTCACACTGCGAATTTTTTCTAAGCTCTATACTAAACATTAAATCTGTTACGAAAAAAGAACTAAACAAAATGAACACAAAACGATCAGCTTTAAAGAAGGACTCGTAACTGGAAAAACCGAATGAAAAAAGAATATTAAAAACAAATACTTTTTCACACCCAACCCAGTTCTGCGGAATCAGAATCAACGTTGAATTTAAGCAAGCGAATGAGCCAGTTGGAGTAAAGTGCCATGCATATTTAAATTTTTCCCACCTGTGACGAATGCAGCTATCGATTTTTTTTTTGCATGCTAGTTAACATTCATGTTAGTCAGCTGTTTGCTCTCACGCTGGCCAATAGAATCTTCCTGCCTATTCGTGGCAGCCAGCTATTGGCTCTCACTCTGGCCAGTAGAAAATGGCCGCAAACTACATGAGAAGTGCCGTAGAAGAAGGAAAAAATCGATTATTTCCCCTATCGATGGGAGTTGGGAAAGGCAAAGTCGGTCTTGAGCTTCCCGCTAACTTGGAGCACGTGCATGTAAATTTTGGTGCAAATCCGTCGAAAATTTCGGCCGTGCATTCCTTACACACACACACACACACACACACACACACACACACACACACACACACACCTACCTTTGAATAAAAAGAATTTAAAAGGTCTGTTCGTTTAATTTTTTATTCGATGTTCACTATGTTCAAATAAGGTGTTGAGTATTATGTTCAAAGTTCTGGATAAACGGTCCTAAGTTCATATTTTGTTATTTTTTGACCATCTCGACAGCTTAGTGGTAGAATATACGCCTGATACCAATTCAGTCGGGTTTCGATCCTAGCTAGAGGCAACCGGATGTCTAGCCGCACTGATGAGCTGTGATACAGCGAAACAGTCTGTCTGTGGATGACATTATATTAGCTCCTGAATTAATTCCAGTTGAGCACTCTCGGGCTGAGGTATGGGTTTGTAAACAGTGACTATTATAGCTATATAGCGAGACTCTTCGCAAGCCGTATTGAGTCACTGTCGGTCACTGGTCGTGTTTCCTAAAATAAATACGCCAAAAATCCACCTTCATCCTAACCGTGCGCCGACAGCTTAGTGGTAGAATATCCGCCTGATACCAATTCAGTCTGTCTGTGGATGACATTATATATATATATATATATATATATATATATATAAGATTTGTGTATTTAGGCAGCAATCCTTCTTTAATGGACATTTCATTGAAATTGACAGACAATGTGCTTTTATGCAATTTCTCATGCAATCTAATATTTTTTTCTTTTCGGATGTTAAATTATATGAAACTGTCTGAATGTTCTATTAGGTTGGTGCAAAAATAATTTTCTATGTGAGAAAACGACATTATTTTTGCACCTACCTAATATTTATCCGAGCGCTTTCGGCTACATATTTCGCCATTTCAAGGATTATATATTAACTTTGAACATGGACATAATATCTTGAGTGTGTTTTGAAAAATGAAAACATTTTATAAAACATACATACAACAAACTATTTCTTATTTTAACAGTTAAAATATATCCGTGAAAATATATATAGTTATCTCCACTAATTCGCGATACGTAAGGTTTAAAATGAATTTTTTAAAATGAAAAAGCTTTCTTGAAGCCTTCATTTTAGTTTTAATTGAAAGCTATAGGATTTAAATTTTACTATTTCCAGTAAGCAAGATACACTGTGGTGTATTTCAAATAGAAATTATATGATTATATTGTTTTTTTTTTCAGTAAAATCGATGAGATCGGCCGTTTTGACACATTTATAAACAAAAGTTTATTCTTGATTTTAAAAATCTTGTAAAAATAAAACATGTTTCTGAAACGTTTGAGGAAAATTAGCAAATTTAAACCTAAATTAATCTGATTTAAAACAAATATTACTTATATCATAACAAGTTATATACAAGTATTTCTAAACCACGGCATCTTGTATTTCTGATGTGTGGATCAAGTTATGCACAGCCTAACGTGTTGCCAGTTAAGTATGGTGGAGCAGAATTGCTAGCAGCTGATAAAGTTTATGTTTTTTTTCCGTGAGAGAGGAAGATCCATAAAACACGTGATCTTTTAATGATAATGTCATATATGCACTACCATACTAACACATTAAAAAATTAGAACGTTTTTCTCAAAAAAATCAATGTTCTTAAAAATAGTCGGGGATGTTAGATATATTATTAGTAAATATAGTTTTACTTAATAACAATATTATCCACTAAATCCATTCGACATGGCACGTGGAACTAGAACAGTCTACCCCAGTGAGCGAAATAAAGGGTTCAGTTCGACATTCCAACCACCTGAAGAAGGCCGGAGCGTACAACGGCCGAAACGTTGCGATAAATATGGCAACAAAGATGACTACAATAGCCCGAATAAAGTAAATAGTGTGTGTATATATATATATATATATATATATATATATATATATATATATATATATATATATATAAACACGTCATATATATGTGCGGAATGAAAACTAAATCCGCACCTGACGATTGCATCGTGCATTAAAATCATAGTTATTCTACTGTATTAGTAGTATAAATTAGTAGTATAAATTAGTAGTATAAAGTAGTAGTATAAAGCTTATCTCGCTAGAACAATTACAACTGAGTAGTGAGTTCGTTTTCACTGGGTGCCCCATACTTTCGGCCTTGTGCCACATCTGAGCTACGCTTGGCAAATCACTATATATTTATGTGTTTATGCGTGTCTGTTTGCGTGCATATGCACACATATCCATACACTCACTCCTGTGCAAACAAACAGAGACGGACATATGCGTGTGTGTGTCTGGGGGTAAAGGAGATGTACATAGGATACATTCATACTGTCTTATTGTTTATTTGTATATCTAAACACAGACGTCCATCGGGAATTTATTGTCTCCCAGTAGATCTTCCCGAAATCCTTTTTTTTTTTTTTTTTTTTTTCGAAATTTTTAAAAGATTTTCGGACTTGAAAACAAAATTCAAGAAAGGGTTCAAACTAAAAGCGTCGTGGTACTAAAAGGAAACTGAAATCTCGGGAGATGAAAACGGGACAAGGACCTCACCCAAGTGGTCTGTGAGGGAATGTATGTGTCTCTTTAGCAGCAGGTGGAAAGTTTTAAACACGGGCTTCCCGGAGAAAGGAGGTTACGTCAGCCTTGTTGGCTACAGGGTAGGGACGGTGGATACCGAAACACAGGTCTGAACGCACACCTGCTGGGAGCAGCGTGAGAAATGGGGACAGGTGCAAAGGGGGAACGAATATTCAAAAGATTTATTGATGGAGGTGTCATCCAATGAATCGTGAAAGTAGTCAATTTGTTTTATTCAACTCCAACAGTCGAAATGCCGATACGTACGTATTTCTAGTTAACAGGGACGGGAGAAAGATGAAGCGAGAGAAGACCGAAAAAGAGATAGAGAAAGAGAGAGAGATAGAGAAAGAGAGAGAGAGAGGGAGGGAGGAAAGGCAAAATGAAGGATAGACGAAAGGATGGAGAGAAAGGAACGCACAAGTAAAAGAATTGGCGATAGAAAAAGAAAAGGGAAAGTAGAAGGTGGAAAGGAAAAGGAAAGAGGAGAAAGGAAGAAAGAGCGAAAGATAAAGGCAGCAAGAGAGATCAAAAGTGGGGAAAGAGATGAAAGGAGGAAGTAAAGGCAGCTACAGAGAGAGAGAGAGAGTGAGAGAGAGAGAGAGAGAGTGAGAGAGAGGGGGGGGTAAATGAAAAAAGAAAGTGGAACGTAAAAGGAAAGAAAGAAAGAAAGAAAAATCATGTAAAGGGACAGTGAGGAAAAGAGAAAATAGGGAGAGGGATATATATATATATATATATATATATATATATATATATAGACATATCTATCTATATACATATCAGTATGTCATTATTTTCATGATCTATGTCATTCTATCTATCTATCTATCAATCTATCTATCTATCTATCTATCTGATTCTCTTCATTATCTATCTATCTATCTGTCATTATGTTCATAAGCTGTGTAATTCTCTTTATCTCCCTCTCTCTCTCTCTCTATATATATATATATATATATATATATATATATATATATAAATTTGTTTTTTTTTCCTCACCGGTACAACTTTCAATTTCTTGCTCAATATGTGATATTACACACACACCTAAACACACACACACATATATATGTATATATACAGAGTTATATATATATATATATATATATATATATATATATATATATATATATATATATATATATATATAACTCGTTAGTTACTTTAATAAGATGAATCCTCAGTGAGGATCGAACTCACTACACTAATACTAGTTTGGCAGCTTATAGGTAGTTGTATATTTGTCACTGTCACCAATGTACGCTATTCGAGTTTAGCAATGATCATAATTTTGAATGCAAATTTTTAAGGCAAATTAATTTTCCCTTTTATAATACTGGCGCAGCACAGTCTTCTTACCATTATTTACGTCCCACTTGTGTCGGACGAAGCTAACCACAAGAAATATTTATGTCGCCTTCGTATTGTGAGGTCGACTCTTCGCCACACCTCTGGGTGTCAAAGTGGGCGAGTCGGTGTTCACAATAATGGCGGGAAAAAAAGCACATGGAGTGAAAAAGCACGTGGAAGGAAAAAAACACGTGGTTAACGAGAGTAGCCTTTTTGACATTTCAGTGTGTTTTTCCAGTGGGCGTTGACTCGACCGCGAATTCTGCCAGGTTGCGTGAGTGACGGTCGTAACTGCCTTTCATCTCAACCTGTGTCTGGCGAAAATAAAGGGGAAGCAGACCGGTTAATGTTCTCGAGAAAATATTTAGTATACCAAGGTGAGAATAGACGGTTTGAAGAACCTTCTTTTGTATTTGAAAAGAGCGCGCAGTTTTATAAACACGTGGGAGCAAAAGTGAAGGCCTCCTTCTTTACTAAAGGAGGTGAAATGAGAGAGATAGAAGATTATTTATAGACAATGACGTACTGAAAAATTATCGGCCCATCCACGAAGATATCCCCAAATAAATACAGATGATCTGGTTGAGAAATTTACAGCACCCCTTGTCTCACACACACACAGACATACACGATACCAAAAGTTCTCTGCCCAACCCATTTGCCATATTTATATATATATATATATATATATATATATATATATATATATATATATATATATATATATATAGTTGATAGTTCTATCACTGATATTGACCGCTTTCCAATAAGTACCGCGTATATATAATATATAAATAATATATATAAAAATCACACACACACACACACACACACACACACACACACACACATATATATATATATATATATATATATATATTGTTAATCCGTATGGGTAGTTCCAAGGAGGACGAAATCCTGACAGCTCAATGTAAATCCAGAGCTAATAATTTAAAGAAAAACAGACCACTTTAAGGTTTCATTATAATAATTTATTTTACCAGAGCCCTTTTAAAAGACGCTGGATCATCAGATAGCACTTTCAAAAGATGAAACGAAAGATGAAATGAAAATTTACACTTTTGCTGGGTAGTGAAAGTTTTTGTAATTTAACAGAGGGGGTAATGAGGAGTGGTTTGAGAGACATGGTCAAGTTTAGAGAGGGTTTATTTTTATATTTCTTTCAATCTTACTTAGGGACCAGACCTTGACCTATTTAAATGGTTAACTTAACGGAAGTGATATATTAAAATGGTAGGGGAGAAGAGAGAAAAAGAAAAAGGGGGAAGTAAAGAGACAGAGGCTGTAAATATATATATATATATATATATATATATATATATATATATATATATATATATTTATATTTATACACATATATATATTTATATTTATATACAAACACATTATATATATATATATATATATATATATATATATATATATATATATATATATATATATATATATATCGGTTTAAGTCGTTTCGAGTTAAGTCATTTTCGAAGATACGCCGATTTTTCTTAAATATTATATGGAAAAATAAAACTTGCCTTTGGTCGTTTTACTCGAGTTTACGTCGACCATTTTGAAACTTCAAAACACTAAAATCTCAAAAATCACATTTAAAATCATAAAATCAAAAAAAAATATATCATGATAACGTATGCTCAGCTGATGTTCTCAAATTCCTGTCGACAGGCGGCACTCGTGCGTTGTTTTCCACTCCAACTCCGTTTTTGAATTAAGACTTGTTTACATCTGTGCTCTGCCGTTGACGTTCTTTCAATTACATTTCAATTGTGATTTACAATACATTTTTAGCCATAGCTCCGAAGAAAAGTCCCGTGTAAGTGCTAAGATAAGGTTGAAATGAATTATTTTATTCAGAATAATGTACATACATATCATAAATACTGTAATAGGAAATTGGGAGTGCTTATTTGCGGCTTATTCTGTAGTTATTTCGACTTACGTCGTTTTTCGACCTAGGTTGTGACCGCTGGAACCAATTAACGACGTAAGTTGAGGTTTACACACACACACACACACACACATATATATATATATATATATATAAGGTTGGTGCAAAAATAATGTCGGTTTTTAACGTTAAAAAATACATCAAAAACCGATATTATTTTTGCACCAACCTAATATATATATATATATATATATATATATATATATATATATATATATATATATATATATATATATATATATATATATATATATATATATATATATATATATATATATATATATATATATATATATATATATATATATATATATATATATATATATATATATATATATATATATATGGGCGTGTTTCCTAAAAAATACGCAAAAAATCCACCTTCGTCCCGACCGTGCGCCGACAGCTTAGTGGTAGAATATCCGCCTGATACCAATTCAGTCGGGTTTCGATCCTAGCTAGAGGCAACCGGATGTCTAGCCGCACTGATGAGCTGTGATACAGCGAAACAGTCTGTCTGTGGATGACATTATATATATATATATATTTTATATTATTTTAAAGGTGGATGCCCGTATTTAAGTAAAGCTCCGTTTATATTAAACATTATTTTATTTCGTCCACTGGCCTGCACATTCGGGAAAACTCATTAAAGAAAATGCATCTCCCGGCAGAATTCGAACATTTGTTCTCATTTGCAAGAGAAACCGTCGTTTCATCTGACGCGCTTTAACCACTCGGCTACGGAGACATTCACAGTCATGCTTGGTTCTGTTTGAAGATTTTACTTCTTCACATTTCATATCTGCTCGGTTTATATACCTAAACGTAAATAATGCAATTTCTAAAAAAAAAATAATGTTTTTTATTTTAATCCAATATGCACTCGAGTGAAAATTATAAAATATTTTCTCAATAAGCAATTTTTCTTTTTTTTTAAATATTCCCCTTAAAGCAATTTTTCAGAAAAATACGTTTCTCAAGTCCAGTATCTGTTAGAGCTCTTTCCATATCTTTTTTTTTTTTAAGTAGTTTGGAGTGTTAAAATCTTCATTATATCATTATTGTCTCTTTGAATTCAATGTCATATCAATTTTAGTTGTTGCTGGTGTTGGAAGTCTTCGAAGAGGAATCATCACAAAGATCTATAGGCTTCACTTGGTTGAAAGTTATCTTTCCCTTAAAGCAATTTTTCATTTCTAAAATCTTTTAGCTATTTTCCACGATCGATCATATGAAGCGGTTGTATAAAGCAATCTGTTTAGATATTTTTGAATGAGCTGGGCACGCAGGATGATGTCTATATGAATGTCACGATCTGACGAAGCTATTCAAGAATACGACTCAGGTTTTCACGTTAATAATAATCATAATAATAATAATAACAATAATGGGGATGTCAGTTGTTTTCTTATGAAACATTCGGCATCCATTGGCCAAGCAGCTAGTGTGTTATCAGTTGAAATTTATAAAATCTTTCTATTAAAACAATTAAAAAAAAAAAAGAAAAGGTTTCTCAAGTCCAGTAACTGTTATCGCTCTTTCCAGTATTGATGGGGGCTTCCTTCCTAACCTTTTGTCTGAGGTAGTGTGGAAAGTCAACATGTTGTTTATGTCAGTCTTTATTCAAATTAGGAAAGTGACTAAATTTCAGGTTTATTATCTACTGATCTAATATTCACTGCTAGATTGAGAAACTAGGGTTAGAAGATAGTATCTATCTATCTATCTATCTATCAGGTTGGTGCAAAAATAATGTCGTTTTCTCACATAGTAACATATGTGAGAAAACGACATTATTTTTGAGCCAATCTGCTTTGCCCTTCAAAACAAAAAAAAAAAAGAATTTGGAAGACGGATTTGATGGAATCGATCCATGGTCTCCGTCAGTGTATTTTTAAACGCCTATCGCCTCATCAATTAACATGCAACAAGTAAGACTAAACGGCACGAGGGAAATCCCTACTCGGTAAGTAAAAATAATACGTATATATGCATATCACTGACTGACTTTGCAGGCTATGAGTCAACTGTGAAATACTTCCTGGTAGGTCTATATTTCTTTGCTAAAAATAAAAATTTAGGAAAAAAAAAGAGAGAGAAAAACAGACTTGAAGGGGTGGGGTTGAAAAGAATGTGAAAAAGAGAGAGGGAGTTTTTGTTTGTGTGTGTGTCTGTTAGTGTGTGTGTGTGTGTGTGTGAGAGAGAGAGAGAGAGAGAGAGAAATATTGGGAAATTAATACATTAAGAGAGATATGAAGTATCTGATACAGACATGAACAGAATTTAAGAGGTTTGAATATATGAACAGACAGACGAATGGCATATATTCAAGTTAATATCTATCTATCTATCTATCTATCTATCTATCTATCTATCTATCTATCTCTGTCTGTCAATCTATCATACTAGTGATATCTATCTATATATCTATCTCAATTTGTACACATCTATCTATCTATCTATCTATCTATCTATCTATCTATTAGGTTGGTGCAAAAATAATGTCGTTTTCTCACATAGTAACATATGTGAGAAAACGACATTATTTTTGCACGAATCTAATATCTAGCCTTATGTATCGATATATCTATCTATCACAGTTTGTATACATCTGTCTATGTATCCATCCATCTATCCATCCGTCTATCCATCTATCTATCATTCTAGTCATATCTATCTATCTATCTATCTATCTATCTATCTATCTATCTAGTCATATGTATCCACATATCTATCTATCGCAGTTTGTATGCATCTATGTATCCATCTATCTATCTATCATTCTCGTCATATCTATCTATCTATCTATCTATCTATCTATCTATCTATCTATCTATCTATCTATCTATCTATCTATCGCAGTTTGTACTCAACTACCTATCCATCCATCTATCCATCATTCTGTTCATATCTATCTATCTAGTCACGTCTCTCTCCCTCTCTAGGTTCCAGTGGCTAAATTGTCACAATTTTATATATTTAGTTTCACACATACGCGTTGTTTGTATCGGATTTTGTCGACTGCACAGCATAGTAGGGTCAGTTGGGCACCGTATGTGAGAAAAAAAGCACCATGATGCAGTTCACCCCTGCACAGATTTGTAAACGTCATACTCTACTGCAGAAGCCCCAGTATTTTCGTTTCAGTTATTTAGGTGTCAACCTGAGGCAGTACAGAGGATTCAGAAAGAGTTGGATGAGTCTAATGGTGATTACGAAGTTGTTTTGAGTGATCACTAGTGATGGCGACGTTATGCCTACATTCATCTTCCCACAAAACCTCAGAGTCAACACGGAGGCCTACATCAAGTACCTTGAGGAAGTAGTCCTACCCTTACTCAAGTTGGTAGCTGCTGGAAAAAAATCTTTGTGTTGGTGAAAACTACCACTCTCCCTGCCTTCAGTTCATCGCAAATATTTTGAAATTCAAGAGCTTTGAACAAATTATCTATCTATCTATCTATCTATCTATCTATCTATCTATATATCTATCTATCTATCTATCATACTAGTGATATCTATCTATATATCTATCTCAATTTGTACACATCTATCTATCTATCTATCTATCTATCTATCTATCTATCTATCTATCTATCTATCTCAATTTGTACACATCTATCTATCTATCTATCTATCTATCTATCTATCTATCTATCTATCTATCTATCTATCTATTTCAACACGGAGGCCTGCATCAAGTACTTTGAGGAAGTAGTCCTACCCTTGCTCAAGTTGGTAGCTGCTGGAAAAATCTTTGTGTTGGTGAAAGCTACCACTCTCCCTGCCTTCTGTTCATCTTTAGTGCCACAAGGAGTCTTGTCAGTCTCTTGCTCAGTAGCGCCAGACACATAATAATCAAGAGGCTTGCACACGGGATGGGGTACGGTGGCAAGACAAAAGGGGTAATGTGATCGTAGAAATTGCCTGACAGACATGACTGGGTTTTCCTTCAAGGTGCAGAGTCCTGTTGCTAGATAAAGGGTCATCCAGCAGCCACTCACTTGACTCAGGGCAGCATTACTTCTTCAGGGCTCTTGATGTAGGAGTCCGTGTTGAGGCCTTCGCGAAAAATCCAGGAGTTTTGTTTTTATATTTTTTTTCGGGGAGGTAAACCGACCCTGAACCCGTTTATACGGGTTAAAAAGGGGATATTTTGGGCCGAGCCCACGGGCTTGGAGATCTCACGTTAAATAGGCCTTGTGCCACGTGATACCCTCGTGGGTGGTGACTAAATACCAGTCAATGCCGGACGACCGTTAGTCGGATACTAAAGTATCGGCGACCACAACTAGATTACTCTGCGTCATTACCTATTATATGAAGTTCCTAACGTTTTGTACGTCGAACCTATTTTAGGACCGACTTAGTACAAATACAAGCCTCCACTGTGAAATCACTCCACAACAAAAATAAACAACGCAACATACAAAATAAAAATAGCGACAATTTACTCATCGCACTATATATATATATATATATATATATATATATATATATATATATATATATATTTCTGAGATGAGGTATTATGTACATTATTTACACTATTCGAACTATTGTCCGCATCTTTGTCGCCATATTTATTACAACGTTTCGGCCGTTGTACGCTTCGGCCTTCTTCAGGTAGTTGGAATGTCGAACTGAACCCTTTATTTTGCTCACTGGGGTAGACTGTTCTAGTTCCACATGCCATGTTTAGTGGATGTCAGTTATTAGTTATCTCCTGTTAATTTTCCTTCTGAAAGTTCAATATATATATATATATATATATATATATATATATATATAATCTTAACAATATCAGAATAATAACAATGACATTCAAAACAATTGTGGATATGATCAGAACTAAAAATATCCATAACAATAATAATTCAAAAGACAGTATGTATAAAATAAACACTCGCAACTGTTTCTGACATCACACTGGTGAAAGTTGTAGAGATTAAAAAAATCGTATATGTGAACACAAAAAGACTTTTATACACAGCAATTTATCAAATGTATTAGTCATACGTAGAAATAAGTTCAACCAGAAATTCAAACTATAGAATACCACACTAATTAAAAGAGAAACTAACTCCCTTAGACGGAAAATTCTCGAGAGTGCCTCTATCTAATGTTGTCAAAATATAAATATACGCACCAGATTTCTTCAAATATCTCCTTTCATAAAAGAAATACTTCTTTCCTAAAAGAAATATTCCTTTCCCAAGCCAACATACTTGGCTATAAAAATATTTAAAGCATTAAAAAAACCCATTAAATTCAAAACCTGTTTGTTTAAAATCTATAATAAGTTTACCATAACAAGATTTACTTTTGTTTATTAGACATTAAATTACCGTATTTGACGGCGTATAACACGCACGGGTCTATAAGACGCACCCCAGCTTCTGCCGGGCAAATCAAGAAAAAAATAGTAATTAGTAAAATTAGTAAACGGTCTATCATAGTCTAATATATATGGTACGGCCTAAGCTATATTTATGAGATATTATTTTGTTTAAACAAACCATGATTACAGTTAAACGAAAAATAATAGGAAAAAAGAACACGAGCCTAAAAATAAAACTTTATTATATCCAAAGGTAAGAAAACAAAATAAAAATCAAGCAATTATTACAATAGAGCAAAACAGTTACCATTAAAATTTTATTCATCTTCAAATTCATAAAATTTGTTGTCTTTTTTATCAAAACTCATTTTCAATACTAGTATCATCGTCGTTAAATAATGCGCCATCTACCGTTTCATTGAGAGCATTGCTAATGCCACACTTTTTACAAGATTTCATAATTTCTGATATAATATTATCCCAATCTTGCTTCACCCATGCGCAGACTTGTTCAATCCTGGGTCTTTTTATTCTTCCTGTAAATGTAAGCTCGTGACCAGACATTGCCATCCACGTGTTCCATTGCTCCTTCATGTTTAAGTCTAAGCTAATAGGAGTTGCCAGGCAGTTAATTTCGGTCGACTATCGCGAATTTTAAACCTACTTATGGTATATAAGACGCAGGGGAATTTTAAAAGATATTTTTAGTATTAGGTTGGTGCAAAAATAATGACGTAATAATGTCGTTTTTTGACGTTTTTTTTAACATTTTTACGTCATTATTTTTTGCGCCAACCTAATAAAAAAGAATCGCGCCTTCCATGCCATCAAATACGATTCATCACTTAGCTTCTTCCGCATTTTACCTTTCAGTTGGCTTGATGTTTATTTATAAGCATTTTAAAAATTAAAAATTCTGCAAAACAGACGACATTTTTACTTTCGTTTATATAAATATCTATTGCGAAATAAAAAATTCTTACCTTTGCCTTGATAAAGTCTAACAGAGAACGAAACGCGTTGGCTACGATAAGCTTTCTCTTTGCCTTTATTCATATGTGTATGTCTGTATGCGTGTGTGCATATAAGAAATAACGAAATGCAGAACAACGTCAAATTGCAGTTGCATATCCGGTTGACATGAACCCGGCAAAATAATAGCCTCTATGAATAAGAGAATGATTAAATAAACATAATAACGCATATAGACACGGTAAGATGGATAAAAGGTTGGATTGGGATTGGTATGAACGGAGAAAAAAAAAGAGTGAGAGAAAAACTGATATTTATCAACTCATTTGTAATCAGCGTGTGCTTATATTTGTGTGTGTATGAGGCCAGGAAGGGACCTCGCTTGCGTGTGAACATGTATGTATGACTTAGGGCACTTTAGCGGGCCTCGCGTTTTTCAACATTCTTATCGTCGATCAATCGTTAGTGTTGTGAATGGTGCTTCCTGGGTTCTCCGTCAAAACTTTTAGGGTCGCCTGCCATTGCCTTATGGCTACAGATAGATAGATAGATATGAAGCGAATTACATAAATATGAAAAGTATAGGATATATATATATATATATATATATATATATATATATATATATAGATAGATAGATAGATAGATAGATAGATAGATAGATATGTACAGAATGGCATAGATAGAAATAGATAAAGAAGCGAATTATATAGATATGAACAGAATAAGATAGATAGATATATATGAAGCGAATTACATAGATATTAAGAGAATAAGATAGATAGATAGATAGATAGATAGATAGATAGATACATACATACATACATACATACATAGATCAGAACAGTTTTAGATAGATAGATCAGAATAGTTTTAGATAGATAGATAGATAGATAGATAGATAGATAGATAGATAATGAACAGAGTGTCATAGACAGATAATGAAGAGTCCGAGATAGATAGATAGATAGATAGATAGATAGATATGAAGTGAATAAGATAAATAGACAGATGGATAAATAAGAACAGTAATTGTTAGATATAAACAGAAATAGATAGATATGAAGAGACTGATAGATAGATAGATAGATAGATAGATAGATATGAAAAGAATAAGATAGAGAGATAGATAGATAGATGGTTGAACAAACAGGCAGACAGACGAACCGAATATCTTTTTCGATCGAATCTAAAGTGTACAGATTTCTATTCTTCGTTGTTTCACCAAACTAATTTTTGTAAGAACTTTTTTACGCTGAGAAACTAGAGATTTATATAAAATTTTAAAAACTGTTTCTATTTTTTGTTCTACTTAATAAAATTTAGCATCCGCCATATTTATGGTTTAAATAGAAATATTATAAATGCGCTCGTAGTCTCAAAGTTCCAATTTTAACGTTATCGCAAACAGAACTTTTTTTTACCCACCCAATCAAGGCGACAAAGCCACTAAGACGTAAGGGGTTACTTGGAATGAAAATGCTTTAAAAGACATTAGTTAGAAGAAAGGATAATAAAGAAAGAACATGGCGATTGACGTCGCATTTAATTTTTTGTTAGATTTTAGGCGTCAGGGAAGCAAGAGAGCTCAACAAGCGAGTAGTGCGAGAAAAGAAACTATTCGAATAGAACTGGCGGTTGCATCTGGCGATTTCAACAGTAAAACGATGAGACCTAATTGCCAATCTAGTTGTATGCTTAAATCCAGGCGGTTGAGGTATCACGGAAGAAAGCTCATCAGAACAATTGCGATAACTGTAGAAAAGACAGACGAAAGCCAAGTCGATGTGTCAGGTCAGGACCTATAACATCGCAGACCCGCCTCTTTTGATTTTGTTAAGAATCTTGAAGCGTATAGCAGGAGCAGCGGACTAGATATGTAGGCAATATTCAATGCACGGAAGATTGTTAGTTTTATAAATGTGCAAGATGAAATTCTGTCAAAAAAAAAAAAAAAAAAAAATCCTCTGGGCCGAAACGGTGACGGAGACGTAGAAAGTGATGCAATATAATCATTCCACTTCATATCAGTGGAAAAAAAAAAACTTGAGCCCAAGTAGGTGCAATGAGTGGTACTTTTGGTGGTTAGCATCAGCCATGCTGATAGCAGACAGAAACGATTCTTTATAGAGGAATAAATGAGATCAGTTTTGCTTTGGAGGTGATATGTCCCGGAAAGGGATATATTTGTTCGAAGTAGCAAAGTGGTTTTGGATTACTGTAACCGAGTAGGATAATCTAGCAGGTAACCGTAATAGACTGGTCCTCGTCGTAGTGGTAGGCAATAGGCGTCCTCCTGTACCTCCAGATCAGTCGGTATTTATGGCTGACACCAGCCAATCATATTACTATGAGGGGGAACCGAGGTGTATACATATTCATTACATCAGAAGGCATTAAAACTTCCAAGTAATTTCTAGTACCAGTTAGCTACTGATTGGAGGCCATTTTCTGCCAATATAGTTTTGTCGGACCTACCAAACTTACTATTAACTGCGTTCCTGGACAATTTTAACCCTTCAGCCTAAGCTCCTGAGTCAAAATTCGCAAATAATTGGTAACGTTTCACGGTAGATATAAAAATAGTTACAAGTGTTTACTCACCGTTGGACCGGTAGCTGGATATTAAGTCATTTTTTTCTACCACTTTTCAACCGGTGGCTGAGCATTACGTCATTTTTCTCTACCACCGGTAAAGCGGTGGTCAGGGCTCAAAGTTTTAAGACAGGGGTAAATAGTTGTGACATCAATATAAATACTTAATTGGAATCTGGTGACATCGGGAAGGTCATTAATGAAGATAAGAAACAACTTAATTCCAAGGATAGGTCCTTAGGTGACCCCCGCCTTGATGTGAAATGATATAGAAGCGTACTTGTTCAACCCGACCTTCATAGCATGATTTGTTAAGAACGACTGGACTACGCCAAATATTCGTCTAGAGTCGCTATAGCCCTTGAGCGTGTGGAGAAGACCGGTATGTCAAAACTTGTCGAACGCTTTCGAGATATTTAAAGCCACAGTGAGAGCCAGGTCGTTCTTATCTAGAACCTCATAGATTAATTTCAGTAATAACTATTAATATATTGGCGGGAGACCTCCTGCCCACCCCCTTATTAGAATGTCTGACGCTCAACTTCCCGAGAGCACCTCTCTGCGGCTGCTCGGTCTCACGTTGTCTACTGACCTGAGATGGTACAAATACATTGAGTCAATTGCTTTGTCCATCGCAAGTAAAGTTGGCTCCCTGTGCCGCTCCAGGAAATTTTTCACTCCAGAATCGATCCTTCAAATCTGCAAATCAACCATTCGCCCTTGCATGGAGTATTGCTGACATATATGGTCTGGGGCACCTTCTGTTTACCTCGGAGTTCTTGATAAAATCCAGAGACGGTTATGCAATATAATTGGCCCTGATCTGGCATCTCGTCTGCAGTCGCTCTCTCACAGACGTGCCATCGCCTCTGTCCGTTTTACAAATACTTTCATGGTAATTGCTTCGATTAGCTGCTTTCGCTGGTTCCAAGACTTCGCGAATTCAAGCGTCCTAGGAGGCTGGCATCCCGCTCTCACCCTTTCACTGTTGAAACTGTTAAATGTAGCTGTCTCTTCTACTCCAATAGCTTTATGTCTCGCACCTCTCGCCTGTGGAACTCCCTTCCATATTCCTGTTCCCCTGATAGCTATAATCTCCAACTATTCAAATGTAATGTCAATCGACATCTCCAGTTGCCTTGATCTATCCACTATCCTTCTCCCCATCCATTCCTATCTGCTCGTGCTACAAATCCTCTATAAACCCTTGCGTGCTAGTGGCTTCCCTCTTTCCCTCCTTGCTAGGGGTGAAATGTTTAAAAACAAACAAAAAAAGACCTAGAGACCCGAAAGTCATACTAGTTATTCGAAAGAAGTTGCGGTGAGATGAGACACTTAATCAATTTGGCGTTGATTAAGATACTAAAATACTAGAGGCAACTATATATATATATATATATATATAGTTGCCTCTAGTATTTTACCAAAAAGTGGTAAGACTAACAGGGCAAGAATTCGTGTGGTGAGAAGGTTCAACAGAATTTTTAAAGACAGTAACTACAGAGAAGGATTTCAAACGATCCGGAAAGGAAGACATTTAATTTAAAGTTTTGAAGAGAACAGGAGCCACGTTTTTTTTTTGTTTTTTTTTTTGAGAAAATAATGATTTAGTGAAACAAGTCTTACTAATTAACCCATAGAGGGGGTAGACGAGGTGGATTCATATCTTTCGCTAGGGTATTTTGCGCATGAGTGAATATAACGAACCCAACTGGAATTGGAACTCGGCACTCCGATTAACAATTCCGAGCCATTATCCGTTACATCACTCGCCCATCTAAACTTACAGCACCTGGTATTCCCAGGCGGTCACCCATCTAGGTACTGACCAAGCTCGACGTTGCTTAACTTCGATGATCGTACGGGAATCGGCGTTTCAACTATAATGACATTTACAGGTTTTATTTCATTAAAGATGACTGACAATGTACTGTGATTGAAGGATTTCTTTTCTGATGATAAAAACTGTCCGAGTGTTATTTATATAGAAGCGCTTTCGTCTATTCTATAAGCCAATATCAAAGATTTTTCTTTTATTTTTAACTGAATATATAGTGTTTTATATATCTACAGGGTGCGATTATCGCCATTTTATGTTTTTAACTTCACGCATGCGCGTTGTTTGTTTTTGATTTTGTCGACTGCACAGTATGCTAAGGTCAATTGAGAAAAGAAGCACCATGACGCAATTAACTCCACCAGAAATTTAGAAACAGCATGCCATATTGCATGACATTTGCGTTGGAAGTTCCAATATGAACATTTCAAAGTGATTGTTAATCTGAGGACAGTACAGAGGATTCAGAAAGAACTGGATTATATATCAACATTATGGTGTTTGGAGTGATCATTAGTGATGGTGACATTATGCCTCCATTCATCTACGCACAGGGCCTCGGACTCAACACAGGGGTCAACATCAAGTGCCTTGAGATGGGTCAAGAGGAAGACCCTATGTCTAGCGAAAGTACTCTGCACCATACTACACAAGTAGGAGAACCCAGTCATGGCTCTCACACAATTTCTGCAACCACACCACCCTTTATATCTGACCAACTAAATCACCAGATTGTAAGACTCTTAATTACTATATGTGGGGCACAGTTGAGCGAGAGACCAACAAAACTCCTTGTCACACCAAAGATGAACTAAAGACAAAAATATGGCAGTATTTAATAACTTAAATAAGAAGACATTCCAAAAGAGTTGTAGGAGATTCCGAAGGGGCTGTGGTTGAAGCCACTGACGATTTGATTTAATAAATTGGCTTTTTAGTATTTCAAGATATTTTTGTGTAATTTTAGTAAATATATATTTTAAAATGAGATGTCAGTCTTATTTTCATTTTTACGTAATTTAGACGACAGTTTATCCATCGCACCCTGCATGACTATAGTTATGGGAATGTTTCTGTTTTTCAAACCCGATAAGCACATTCTGACCGTGTTGACAGTTGATCGTAGTTTATTAATAAAACTCACCTGCAAGATCCAAATTACAGAGAAGCAACATTGTTTTTGAATTCGTATGTTGCCTAAAGAATTGTGTTCCTGATCAAACCAAATCCATGAATAATTATATCGGCATACCACTACATACCTATCAAGAAGACTCACCTTACATCTCATACAGATGTACAAAAAAAGGCTAAAAATAATGGAAGCATTATAAATTTGAAAAAAAAAAAAGACAACATCCAGTACTATCAACTATCAACACACCCACAATGAACTAGCTGTGTTTGGAAAATCATTCCTATCATTATAGATAGAAAAATAGAAAAATCTACATATTCAGTTAAAAAAAGAATCCCTGATAATCGCTAATAGAATAACCAAAACCGTTCGGACATATATATATATATATATATATATATATATATATATATATATATATATATATATATATATATATATATACTTTATGTCCAGTAAAGAAAACACATACTAATACATGAAAAACTGAATAAAAAGCTTAACCGCAGTCCTTTGTCAGTCGTCTTTAATGAAACCTGTATAAACGAGAGACTGCTGTCTAAATAGAAATTTATATATATATATATATATATATATATATATATATATATATATATATATATATATATAGTTGCATTGATGTGAGTTTGTAACCCTGGGTTTCACGCCCTGGCGATCGCAAGGGCGTGAAACTCAGGATCAGAAACTCACATCAATTAAACTACATATCACTTAGTTAGCTCTATCAATGATATTGAGAGCATATATAATATATAAATAATATATATAAAAATTGCATATATATATTTATATGTACACACACTATCATATATGTGTATATATATATATATATATATATATATATATATATATATATATTTATATATATATATTAAAGTGAACATTGAAGCCAATACTCAGATGTGGCAGACTGTTTCATGCTAAACGCAATCATCTAGCTTCAATCATCAAGCTTGAACCATCATGAAACAGCCTGTCGCCTCTGAGTGTTGACTTCAATGTTCACTTTTATATTTATATTTACATACGCTCTATTTCTGGTATTGAACATTTTATTCCATAACTATAGCAAAACTTAAAAATATATGTCTTCATATATATATATATATATATATATATATATATATATATATATATATATAATACCTAGGATTTATAAATATAATCGCAGTACTATATGGGCAGCAAGGTATTATTATTTGACATTTCAAATGGCTAGATATAATCGTAATCTCTTTGTTAATAGTTTCTTTCATCGCACTTATCGTCTGTGGAACTCTCTTTCGGTTCCATGCTTTTCACCAACTTTAATATTCAAAAATTTAAATGTAATGTCAATCGCCAACTTCTGTCTTCTTAATTCTGGTATTTTTTTATATCCCTTTCACCTTTATAGCATTTTCTCTCATATTTTCTAACAATCAGTAAACTCTTGCGTAATGACTTTATTGTCTTCTCCTTTTGAAGGAATGATTAATATATATATATATATATATATATATATATATATATATATATATAAGATATCATACATTAAGTGTTGTTGTTAAGAAAATAGTGCTCGATAACAGAGCTATTGAATATATATTATTAAGCTTAGATATTTTTCCTCATCAGTAGCGCGACGCGGAGTTTCTTTCGCTACGAAATCTTCAGATGCTGATAAAGAAACTTATCTTAGTCGACGCGTTTATCAGGGCAAATGCAAGGATTTCATTTTCTAACACGTATTTATATAGAAGACTGGATATCTCTTGTATATAACTACGTGTTACAAAATAAAGTCCTTGCTTTTGCCTTTATTCACATTGTCCTTTTACAGATATACTCTATCAGAAATTTTACATTATATATATATATATATATATATATATATATATATGTATGTATGTATATTGAAATGTAGGTGACCCCGTGTTGAAAATCCGCATGTGTACAAATTGGTTGACTCATGTAGGCAAAGAAGTGAATACGCGCGAATTTTCTCATATTTCGCGCGCATTTCCTCCTTAATTGCGTGCTCAGACATATTTTGGCCTGATTCTCGTCGAGCCCACCGGTAGAGGGTTGGGCTCTTAATAAAAAAAAAAAGGATCGGCGAATCTTCATCTTATAAATGGTTATTTTTCCATTGTCCGTATCACTGCATATTATCACCCAACATTATTTATTGCATTATCTCTCCGCCTTTTTCAATTTATTTGTTAACTTTGCCCCTTCGCTTTTGCCCTTGTGTTCAAGTGTCTGTGTGCAAAGCCGTTTGCCTGCTGACGGAATTAGCGGGTAATTACTGAACATGACGAATACGGTTGGGTACGTGGTGGGTAGTTCCAGCCCGAGTAAAGGCGCCTGGGGATTTCCCGTCAGTATCGCTTAGGCGTATCATTCGAAAGTATTACACTAAACTTTGCTAAATGTGGCACAATATGACTCTAACTGAGATCCTGCTATTGATAGAAGACACTAACAGTGGCATATAAGATAAGTTTACTTAACAAATTTCTAAAACAAGTAGTTACCAAACTGATTTCCTCATTTCTACATATGTATATATATATATATATATATATATATATATATATATATATATATATATATATATATATATATATATGCAGAAATATAGTCTTAAGGTGTGCTATATTAATGGGTTTAAGTGTTCAATATCAGAGAACGTGTATAAATATAAAAGTGAACATAGAAATCAACACTTAGAGGCGACAGGCTGTTTCATGCTAGACGCAATTTTCAGGCTACGAGTGCTGATATTTTTCTCGGCTATTTATATATACGGGTCAGTGGTGCATTGTGTGTTGTCTATTTTGACGGTTATATTACCGGAAGTCGTTTACTTTTACATATATATATATATATATATATATATATATATATATATATATATATATGTGTGTGTGTGTGTGTGTGTGTGGTGGACTCACCAGTCGTATTTGACGTATGAGGGTCAAGCAGTTCCGTTCCTAGGAACTAACAGCCAGACACCAGCAGATATAATTTGATTATAGTGGTGAAGGCTTTGCCCAGTAACAACTATACTTTTTGAAGGTCCGAATACGGGACACAAGGTCCCCAAACGACCCTCCACAGAATTCAGAGTTGTCCTTCTCCTAGACTCATTCCCATCCAAGGCTATAGAACCCAGTCTGTCCTGCTATTTAACCATAGCTGGAGGGAGAAGAAGAGTATTAATACTTTTCCCAAGGTTATTAGCACGTAATGGATTCGACTGGAATTCGAACTCAGCTCTCCGTTTCCCCAATCCGAGCCGCTATCGACTACTCCACCGTGCATGCAACATGCATGCGGCCCGCGTGGCGCATGCGGCCCGCGTGGCGCATGCGGCCCGCGTGGCGCATGCGGCCCGCGTGGCGCATGCGGCCCGCGTGACGCATGCGGCCCGTTTGGCTTTCTCAATAGCACAACTAATTTACGCCTTAATAACGTTACTTAAAAAGTTTGTTTGCTTGGTTTTGTTCTCACTTATTCATACACACTTTCTCATACATAAACAGTAATTAAGCACATTATTTCTTGAATTTTGTATCCTTTTATTGATGATAATGTTTTCATCATTTTAAATGCTTGCTGATTTTCTCTATGGAAGGTCTGTATAACTAGGTAATTGTTTCTTTCCCTTGGAGAAGAAATACATTTAAAATAACTTGTTTTGAATTCTCAACTGAATAAATCGGAAAGAAATCCCACACATCAGCGTGTGTTAATCAAACTTGTCATCAGTGATAATAGCAATAATAGTCATCCATTCATCTCCCGAGATAATGGTACCGCTGTCTTTGATCACACATTGTCCTTTTGCGAACAGCGTTTGGAGTGGTTTATTA
This sequence comes from Acanthosepion lycidas, assembly GCA_963932145.1. Lineage (NCBI taxonomy): Eukaryota > Metazoa > Mollusca > Cephalopoda > Sepiida > Sepiidae > Acanthosepion > Acanthosepion lycidas. The sequence goes on from OZ010581.1 coordinate 101,454,054, forward strand.
GACCAATCCTTGCATGACACTCTCTTCCGCAGGTGTGACAGACGCAGCTATAATGTAGAATGGCGGTCTGACACTGATCTCTTTCTCTCTCTCTCTCTCCCTGCTTCTTTCCCTCTATTCTTATATCCAACAGTTGGTTTCGCATTTTCTTGGCATTCGTGACTCCCCAGTGAACAGTATGTTACCAGCAGCTGCGATCGTCTGCTAGCTGGGAACAGCATAGTCAATGCCTGTGCTTTTCAGGTTCCTCTTACAAACGTCCTTGAAACGTACTGTGGGGCAGACTACCGGACGGTGTTCCGTGATCACCTCACCATACATGATTTAGCATACGGCCGTCATTCATACGATGTACGTGACCCCAGCCAGCAAAGATGACGTTGGCAAAGGAGATTATGCATGTTTAAGGAGTGTGCTTGCTCCAGCCCAGCAGTGTTGTCTCTCCATGTAATGGCGAGGATATGTCATAAGTATCGGATTTGAAAGCTTTCCGGGCCGGTTTTAATATATATTTTATAATTCTGTTTAACTACAACGAACACTGTTTTACCTGCATCCATTGATTAAATAAATAGTTATTTACTCACCTGTTGGTGTCTACGTAATCGTTCACATCTATAGTTGATCATACCTCTTTATTTAGATGATTTCTCTCTCTCTCCCTCCTCTCTCTCTCTTTCTCTCTCTCTCTCTCTCTATATATATATATATATATATATATATATCGAAATGAGAGAAAGAACAGATGGAAATAAAAGCCACTTTTCGTCGCATATACTTTTAAAAAAGTCCTCAATACAAAGTAGAGCAATATATTATTATTATTATTATTATTATTATTATTATTATTATTATTATTATAAGAGATTATAACAAAAACATGTTGAAATCGCCACACAAAAGCTTTCATGTTTCAATATTTTTATTGTACTTCTTCCGGAGATGGTAAGTAACTGGGGATTAAATGATTTTAAGGAAATTTAAAAACATTGTGTTATAATATATATATATATATATATATATATATATATATATATATATATATATATACTTTCGATCCCGGCTTAAAACAATCAGACATCTATCCACACTGAAGAGGTGTGATACAGTGAAACAGTTTGTCTGTGGATGAAATTATATATATATATATATATATATATATATATATATATATATATGTATATTATATTTTTATTATAACACACTCTTTTGAAATTTACTTAAAAATCATTTTAATCACCGCTTACTGAACATCGCCTGAAGAAACAATCGGACGTCTAGCCACACTGAAGAGCTGTGATGCAGCGAAACAGTCATTTTGCGGATGACAACATATATATATATATATATATATATATATATATATATATATATATATATATATTTGATTGGTTCTCTTCTTATGGCCAACATTTGGTTTCGCCTTTTCCCGGCCTTCGTGACTCCGCCGTGTACAGCATGCTGCCAGCCGCCGCGATCATCTGCTAGCAATTGGCAGCAACATGAGTCGATGCGTGTGCGTTCAGGTCCTACTTGCAAACGTACTTTAAACAAACTGTGGGGCGGCTTATCGGTGTCCCGTGATCAGTTCACCATACATGATGTCTTTTGGCATACGGCCGTCATTCTTACGATGTACGCGACCCACCCATCGAAGACGACTTTGGATCAAGATGTTTCTGGATCTCCACCAATCATCTTCGATGACGTGGTGCTTGAAGTCACAGATCCTTTCATATATCTTCTATCAACAATAACCTATCACTTGTCGTAGGAATTGACACGCGCATTGATAAAGCAAGAGCCGTTATGACAATACTGAGCAAGAGAGGTAAGGAACAACAGTCGGTTGACCTTGCACATCAAACTAGCACGTGTTCATAGTAATCTGTTTTACAGCAGCGAAACCTGGACAGCACACGTGAGATAGAAATAAACTCCTTGATACATTCTATCTCTCCTGCCTACGACGAATCCTCAGCATAACATAGAACGACAATGTTGCCAAGCGTCTTCGAGTATGTATTTTCTTCATTGTCAGGGATATTATTATACGAAGGATTCAACTTTTATTTATATAGATAATTTCCCCCCCCCCCAAAAAAAAAAAAAAATTGAATTTTCCTTTTTTCTTAAGCAGATGCCTGTGAACTTGTGGTGGAAATGATTGTTTTATGTGAAATGTGGTCCAGTGTTCTAAAAAGGTTACCCATACCTGGTTTAAACTGTTAGCTGTATATAACCACTTAGATCAATGAATAAGTGAATGAAGCCTGTAAGTATTAGCGAGGACCATTCTTCTTTGAGCCTCGTGGACTGGCGCTACATAATCACAAAGAAAGAACTACACCAAATAACAGAATGCACATCAGTTGAGAACTTTCACCAGTATCATTAACAAAAATGGCGAACATTCAACCAAACTTCTGATTGGCGAGAAGTCCTTACTTCTGTCACCAAATACATCTGGAAGAATTTGTAATTGTTTTTTTTTTTTAACATAAACCAATAATGAATTATAATCAAACATTATTTCTATTATTATAAAAGTTATTTCAGTGGCTACATGTGTTTGAGTGGACATGTCGAATTTTTCGTTTTTTTTTTTTTTTTTTTTGCTTTCCAAACAGGGGAATTTATATGCATTGGTCCCGATATCAGCAGGAATCGAACATGCATTCCCTGATCCTGTGAAACCACCTTTCAGCCAAGCGAGTTTTACCGTAATGTTACGGTGGTCTCTGTAGCAAAACAGGTTTAGGTTTGTTTTTTTTCAATCAATTCACCCCAAGCAAGGCGATAATGCCACTAAGACGTAAGTCGCTACTGGGAGTGAAAGAAAATGAAAGAACTTTAGAAGGAACCCGAAATCCAATACTCAACAGGTAATAAGGTAAAACTCGCTACTCCTGTTCAAAAATCGAGGAGGAGTGTGAACCGGGGCATAGGCGAAACTGTCTACTTGTATTGAGATAAACAAACATATAGATAAATATCAAATGCCATTTCAGAGGTTAAGCGGAGACGTCAGGAGTATAGAGTTGAAGTGCAATTTAGAAGGAACCGGAAACCCAATCCTGAAAAGGAAACAAGGGATAACCCTCTACTCCTGTTCAAAATATCTAGGAGGTCTGTGAACCGGACGAGAGGCGAACTTATCTGTATCAGAAAAAAAATGTGAAAACTAATTTTTCTCCCTCTTTCTTTGTTTATATATGACAATGGCGAGGTAAATCAGTATTCTTAGGCACCAAATAAAAGGGGGAGTTGCAATAAATGGCGGGGTTGGGAAAATTGCAGAATGTAATAAACAGATGGGACATTAATCAAGGGTAGAGCTGGAAAAAAATGAGAAAATGTAATAAACGGGAGAGGGGTCAATAAATGTGGTGTTTGGAAAATAATTAAAACAGGTGTTTGAAACTAGATATGTAAGAACAGCTTACTTGCAAGTGTTGTCAATCGCATGGTCCGTGTAGCTTATACTAGGATGCTTTTGGGGTAATCAGGAGAGAATGCGTTCCGTTTCGTGGCCTGCATCTCAACGGATTTCACTGCGGACCACCTCACCTTATTGATGCGTGGCTGGAGCAACTGGTTCGACAGGTATAGTGCTGTTTTTTTTTTGTTTTTCAAACAAGGAAATTAATATGAAGTGGTCCCGATATCAGCAGGAATTGAACATGCATTCCCTGATCCTCGGAAACCACATTTCAGTCAAGCGAGTTTTACCGTAATGACACGATGGTCCCTGCAGCAAAACAGGTTCAGTTTTCTTTTTCAATCATTTAACCCCAAGCAAGGCGATAATGCCACTAAGACGTAAGGAGCTACTGGGAGTGAAAGAAAATGAAAGAACTTTAGAAGGAACCGGAAACCCAATCCTGAATAGGAAATAAGGTATAGCAGCTTACCTGCAAGTATTGTTAATCCCATGCTCCGTGTAGCGTATACTAGGATACTTTTGGGGTAATCAGGAGAGAATGCGTTCCATTTCTGGGCCTGCCTCTCAACGGATTTCACTGCGGACCGCCTCACCTTACTGATGTGTGGTTGGAGCAACTGTTTCGACAGGTGTAGTATGCATTCTTTCGATGATCAGTTTTCTAATCAACTTGCATCATATCTTTTGAGCCAGATCCAATGGCTCTGACTTCTCCGTTGCTGTTTGGGTATGATTTCGGCTTGCGTTTATTTTTCTTTGCTTGATTCCAAGGAATTCCACCTATTCACGCAAGTTCGCACCTATATATCCTCCGTAGCCAGCCTGAACAATATCAATGTAGTTAAATTTCTTAAAATTCTTCTACAAAGCCGAGAAAATTTTCCTTACGTCTTACCAAATGTGAATAGTAAAAAATGAATAAACAGGATGTCCTACTAAGTACTGGAGGGATCCCACATCACGAAGCTCTGTAGCTGAACGTTTATTCGACACCTGAGAGCAGCTATATTATTAAAACTGCTAATCATCTGAGAGACCGCTTTCTGTTTTCCATTAGCTTGGCTGACGCTAGCCTCCAGGAAAGTGAACCGTTGTGCATTCTCGGGAAGACATTCTCAGCTGACATGAAGTGGAGAATCTATACTAAATCCATTGCTAGATCAGCTGCTAAGAAAGTCGGTTCACTGTGTTGTGCTAGACAATTTTTTTCTCCAGAATCTATCTTACATATCTGTAAGTCTACCATTCGTCCATGCTTAGAATATTCCTGCCACATATGGTCCGATGCTCCTGTGATTTACCTTGAGTTCCTTGATAAGATCCAAAGAAGAATCAGCAATATTATTGGTCCTGATCTAGCAGCTCGGCTTCAGTCGCTTCTCCACCGCCGTAAGGTTACCTTTCTATGTCTTTTCTATAAATACTTTCATGGTAATTGTTCCGACGAGCTGTTCGCTGTGGTACCTAGAGTTTTTGAATTTAAGCGCAGTACTAGACTGGCGTCGAGATCTCATCAATTCACAGTTGACCTGGCTAGTTATAGACGTAAGTTCTATGCTAACAGTTTCTTTTCTCCCGCTTCTCGCTTGTGGAACTCACTTGAAATTGATAAAGGCTAATAAATTAATAAATAAGTTAATAATAATTTAATAAATTAATTATAAATAATAAATTACAATAGTAAATATTATAATAATAAATATAATATAATGAATATAATATAAAATACAATATATATATATATATATATATATATATAATATAGGGTGTTTCAAAAAGAATACGCCAAAACCATTGCGCTATTTTTTCAGCTCTATAGCATTGTAGTGGACTCAATCAGTGGTTATTTGATAGAGTAGTTATCAAAGTTTGATTGGGTGTCAGTTTCACCACAGTCGTTAGTATAAATTCCGGTGCAGCTGAATTGTGGGAAGATCAATCAAAATCGCAACTCTTCAGCATTTGTTTTTGTGACAATGACATTTGTTTTTGCGACAATGGCATTTGTTTTCGCGAACTCAAGCACGCAAAAACAGTGCTTGAGTTCGTGAAAACAAATGCCATTGTCACAATGCAGGCAGATTCGAATGACTTCATTTTTCAGCAACATGGAGCACCACCCCATTGGCATCTCGGGGTTAGAGCTCATCTGAATGAAAACGTGCCTGAGCGATGGATTGGGAGGAGAGGTGCTAAAGACCTTGCTCTCTGTGTTTGGCCTGCCAGATCCCCGGACCTCACTGTGTGTGATTTTTTCTTGTGGGGGTATGTTAAAGAGCAAGTTTATGTTCCAGCACTTTCAGCAAGTATCGATGACTTGAAAGATCGAATAACAGCTGCAATCAACACGGTGGACCGTGACATGATGAGGCGTGTTTGGGAGGAATTCTCATATCGGCTTGATATTGTCTGCGCTGCTGATAGCGGCCACTTATAAAACATGAAATGAAACTTGAATGTATATACAGCACATGTGTTCATGCTAGAGGTTTGTAATTTTTTTTCGTTATTGACACATCACGTGATGATTTTGGCGTATTCTTTTTGAAACACCCTGTATAATGAATATTATAATAATAAATTAATTATAAATTAATTATAATCAATAAATTAATAAATACGTTAATAATAATTAACAAATATGTTAATAAATTAATAATTGCAATCCTTATTGTTTTCACTCAAAGTTATTTTCTGTTTAACACAACTATGAAATTCAAACATACTCTTGTTCAGAATCACCTTCAGTGGCAAGATAAACCTTTTGTACAGCAAATGAAATCACATACAAAATGTTAAAGGTTAATAAAGTTTAATCAAAAAGCCTTCCACTTAAGAGGATTTACACCACATTTTTTTCTTTTCGACAGTAATTTTCAACATGTCTCCACTTCTTTATTCTATATTTAATCACTCTGCTCATTAAAACTGCATTATAAATTGAGGCCATTGATTCATAGGTGAACCAATTTTTCCCAACTCATCTGTTTTTGTTGGTTTCTTACTACAGCTATTATTTCTGAATTACAAAATGAGAAAGCATGGTAAAGATTTATTTCTAACATTCAAATAGCTTAATGATCAACTGCAGAAGAAAGTGCTACTGATCACCTGAGAGACCCTTTTCTGCCTCCCATCTGGCTGATGCAAACCTCCAGGAGAGTGACTCATTGCATCTTCTCAGGTTAACATTCTTGGCTGACATGAAGTGTAAAGACTATATTGAATTCATTGCTAGATCAGCTGCTAAGAAAGTTGTTTCATTGTGTCAGGCTAAATAATTTTTTTTTTTTTTTGACAGTAATTTTCAACATGTCTCCACTTCTTCCTGCATTGCTTGTATTAAAAGCATTTTTTTTACTCTTTTATAGTGTTTTAACTCCAGTTTGGTATTAACTATTTGCCGACAGATGGGACCCTAACAGGTGCTACCACCTGTGTCAGGGTGGACCTGGGAACACCAGCACGCTCCCCAAAATTTGCTGATCAGATTCCTTGCTGTTAGTTTATCGTCTTACCCAGGACGCGGATGTAGTTTATCGTCTTACCCAGGACACGGATGTAGGTTATCGTCATACCCAGGACACGCATGCAGTTTATCATCATACCCAAGACACGAATGTAGGTTATCGCCATACCCAGGACGTGGATGTATTTTATCGTCTCACCCAGGACACGGGTGTAGTTTATTGTCTTAACCAGGATGCGGATGTAGTTTATCGTCTTACCCAGGACACGGATATAGTTTGTCGTCTTACCCAGGACGTGGATGTAGTTTATCGTGATACCCAGGATGCGGATGTAGTTTATCGTCATACCCAGGACGCGGATGTAGTTACAATTTGCGCATTCACAACAATACTTTGTCCGTCACCAATAAATCCTCCATACACCATAATACTGCATCCTCACAGGGGGACCTACAAAACGCACCCCGAGATTTAAATTTTAATGGCAATAAATATTTTGTAGATAAAAATCTAATATTTAACAATGAGGGTGGGGATGAGACCCAAAACAAAATGCATATCAAAGAGGGCAATATAGATATAACCGAGATTATTAGGACCCGTCCAACCCTCAAAAAGGAGAGGCCGCTGTATTCTGCCTATTGAACAAAATCAAGAGGCTCTCTCGATAAGAGAGAGAGAAAAGAGAAAATATAGACGGGCATGGGGAATCAATAAAGATGACCCAGTCGAGATGAAAGGGGGCCAAAAAAAAAATTGGGGAGGTTGGGAATCTGAACTTGGATCATAACCAAAGATGTAGCCGGGAGCAGGCTAGGAACAACACTTAACTAGGTACACAAAAGTTTGTCTAGCCTAACCAGGAGACGGCCCCACACGAAACCGCCCCGATGTAATATAAGTTGACCTAAAAGAGAAAATCAAGGCTAGCCATGTTCAAACGAACCAAGCTCGCCTCAAGCTCGCCTCAGTCACCCACCTTTCGCTGAAGACTGCCGAATGCAAGCGTTTTCTATCAGTTCTAATCTTCATCCTAATCATTCTAATCTGATGCTCAAAGAATCGGGTTAGATCCTGATGAGAAAGGCGATTGCCTCGCAAGACTTTCTCCTGTCGTTCAAATCACCATTCGGTCCGTGGCCAGCAGCATCAGAAACATCATTGGTTTCACCCCAGAATGAGTGCCGAAATAGGAAACGGTTAATATTACCGTTACGATGTGAAATGCGTTAATTGGTGGGCGAGCATTTGTGTTTGATTTATATTTTCAAAAGGAATCCAAACGAATCTTTGCACACGCACGTGTGTGTTTGTGTATGTATGTGTGTTTGTGTATGTATGTGGGTGTATGATTATAAACAGGTGCAAGCATGCACTTACGGGTGCGCCAGGAATAGATTTTACCCGAAATTATAGCTACCCACGTGAATGCCATGTATTTGATCTCGTCGACTTAAGTGTCTCAGAGCAAACCTAAAACTCGCTTAGATTCGCTTAAAATAAGCTTAAATTACAATCCACCACACATGTTTACATTCAAAATTGAAGTGGTGCCTGTTAGGTGCTTGACATAATTGTAAATTTCTTACCGGCTCCAGTGGTTGCTTATCGACTTCTCTATCCTAGTTAGCCTTGAGCCAAACTTCAATAACTATACATATTATAAATACACAGTAATGTAGATTTATTGGTTCTGGGTTGATTTAATTTTATAACTGCTGGGTCATATTTCATGCTTTGGCTGGATTGTTTATCTAACGGCATAGCAACTCGTTATGGGTCGTTTAATACTGAAATTTTATTTTCTTGTGAGCTTTTTTTTATTCTTTTACCATGAAAATGTATTGCTGGAATTTTTTTCTAATGTATTTTTATATTTTCATGTTCTGACCCCAGTTTGGGGGTTCACTATTTACCCATATTTAGGCCCTAATAAATGCTACTATTCTTGGGTTAATGTGAACCTGGGGGAAAAATGCAATTAAGAGGTGGTTCCAATATCGTCAAAACTTCCGATCGGAGGCTTTGCTGCTGGATCTAGTTTATCGTCATACCAAGGACATAGTTCGTCATGGTGTCTATAAATCAGGAGAAAGATGGTATTTGTAGTAGTGAAGAGTTTCTAGAATTATTGCAGTAAGGGAAACCTAAAGTCTTAAAGACAACTTTCCTATCTGAAGAAAACCGCAAAACAAAAAAGAAGCAACATCGGAAGGCCGGGATTCCCTCCGGTTGCTAAATTTTTTTTCCTGCAACTGCCATGGAAAATGTTGCCTGTAGAAATCACTGGCCATCTGCAAAATAACGTGTCCTACTGCCGTAAATCTTTCTTCGCAAGGTCAACCCATCAGTTACATACTCAGGCAAATATATTACAGTCAGAGATATACATATACATATATAATTGTATCCTGTTACAGGAGAGTTATTTGTTCTAGTGCCTCTTAAGTCACTCTGTCAAATATCAGGACATGCCATTAAAGGTAACACTTTTTGCAATATGAGGCGATAAGATAAAGGGCAGAGAGATGTCGATTCTCGCCTTTCAAATGTACTTTAACGTAAAATAAATATAAATTCAGCTGTATTTCAAAAGCAATTAACGGCTTCCATTTTATGAGATAATAGCAGGTATCAAACCCGATTATAAATATATATATATATATATATATATATATATATATATAGTCATCCACAGACTGACTGTTTCGCTGTATCACAGCCCATCAGTGTGACTAAACATCCGATTGCTCCAAGCCGGGTTCGAAACCCGAACAATTTGGCATCAGTCAGAGATTCTATCCCCCCACCAGCTATCGTCGCTCGCCAGAGTGGAAGGGAAATTTTGACGTTTTTACTATGCGAAAGATGTCAGTAGCTAAGAGAGCATATATATATATATATATATATATATATATATATATATATATATATCGAAGGCATCCTAATGAAAACCCAACTTAGCTGAGCAGGACATTTTTCTTGTATTAGTGATAACAGACTTCTCTTCGGTCAGCTTCTAACAAGCCAGTCAGTTCTTACGTTACAAAGAGAAACTCAAAGACAATCTGAAGGGATGCAGCATGCCCGTCAGATCGAAAGAGCTGGAGCCTGTCCTGCTATACGAAGGTTTGATCGACACCGACTTGAACTTCGGGATCAACTGCCTGCAAATATTAAAGAAATTTAGCAGCATTCTACTCTTCCCAATAATAACCTTAAGTGCCCTCGTGACTTTGTCGCCTCGCATGCAGTAAAACAGGCCTTGCTTTCCACTACGGAAAATTGATCCTTAATCATTCGAACAAAATGGCAGCACCACATGTTCCATTTGTCTAAAAGTTTGCAAAACAAGATGTGGAAGATACATGCGTGTTCATAGAAGTTGTGAACTACTTTCTATTAGGTTGGTGCAAAAATAATGTCGTTTTCACACATATGTTACTATGTGAGAAAACGACATTATTTTTGAACCAACATAATATATATATATATATATATATATATATATATATATATATATATATATATATATATTCGACTCTCCCGTCGAGTTCGATGCATGAGGGTCAAGCAAATTAGTTCCTAGGAACCGACACCCCGTCACCAGCACATGTAATTTGATTATAGTGATATATATATATATATATATATATATATATATATATATATATATATATATATATATATATATATATATATACAAAAGGTTAATAGTCAGAGTTGAATCAGACCAGGAAACAGTAGTATTAAAAAGTGTTAAATACACGTGTGCATAAACAAAAGTAAAAATATGTAGAGCTTTTAACTTTAAAAATAAAAAATTACATAAGATATTCACTAAACGCACAGTCAAATTAAGTTGCACTAGTAATTTAGAAACAATAATAAATAGATAAATCGCCAGAAATCTCAAAACTAACGTGCAGCAAAATATAGTTAACACTAGTAATTAATGCATCTGCAGAAATAAGAATAGATGTCCATTAGATGGAGCTTGTAAAACAGAAGCTATAATTTATAAAGCAACAGATAGGAATGAACAAAATAAAACGTGCATAGGATGTACGGAAGGTTCCTTCAAACATAGATGGTACAATCATAGGTCGTCATTTAAGCTAACAAATCTTAGGTACTTTACGAAAATAGCTAACCATGTGTGGAACTTAAGAAAGAGGAAACAACAGAAATCCGTTTGTAAGTTGGAACATTTTAAAAAAAGGCAAAGCCTTGCAACAATCGCAACAATATTTGCAACCTTTGACAACAAGAAAAATTATGACATTTCTGGATCCAAAGAACCGTTTAAAGTCTTAACTTCTTCTTCTTCTTCTTCTTCTTCTTCTGTGAATATAGTTTCTGGACCGTGCAGTAGTGACCGGTGGGGCCTCTCGATGTCATGATGTTGGGTACTGTTACGGCAGAATAACCCAGGATATTTATGCATGCATCTCTAATGGGCGTTTTTTTTTACTGCCTACAAGTCATCCACAAAACCATCCAAAACAAACATGAAAACAATTAAATTAAAAACGAACAAAACTAGCAAACCTAAAAAAAAAAGAAAAAAGTGACCCCCCGAGGTATACCATCTCTGACACAAACTTTCCAGAAGTGGTACTCAGTCTTCTTCCCTCTTAACCTGAATTTATGTTCCTGTCTGAAATGGCTATCAATGCCTCAATCCCATTTCACGAGTTTACATTCCCGGGCTACTAACCCATAAATACGACCACCTGAAACGCTGCCCTCTACCTAAGTGGCTCTCCTGGCCACATGTCCAACGTTTTACTTTCCTGCTTTTTAACTGGGCCACCCTCCCACTTAATTCTGGGGTGGCCCGCTGGCTTTTCCCTGGTTTTGTCTCTTGGGCTCGGCCTTCTTTAACGATATCGGTGGGGCAGCTTTTCTTAACCCGCACCACTTGGCCAGGTGTCCCCTCTTCCCACACCTAGTACATTTGTCCCGCTCAAAATCTGGGAGTAAACCCCACTTCGTCGGACATTCCGCTGCTCTGTGGTCCTCATGTCCACATGTCTAGCAGACCAACCCGTATCGACCCGGCGTGGGCTTATAGAACCCATGCCTTGTTGACCAAGCCTTTCTTGTGGGATCCCCTTCCCACACCTCAGGCTCATCCATCTCTAGCTTGACCTTCCGATTCCACGCGGGGTGTCTCCCTCCTTCCCCCTTTCTTCCGACCTCTTTTTACCTTCTCCCAAACTCCCTGGCTCTCTTTGGCCAGCTCCACTGCTGCCGATAACCTTAGCGGTCCTTCCTTCAAAACATCGTGACGAACACTGAGCGCTTCCACATACAGATCAGCCAACTGGGCCTGCGCAACCGCATTATTTCTCACTACCTCTGGGAAAGCTAATGACGATAGCTTCTCCGCTCGGGTCTCCAATTCTCCAGGGGTTTCGTCCCTCAGCTGCGTCATCTTCAGGAGGGTTCTCATGACCTCTATCACCGTCCCCTTGTCAACGAACTCCCGAGTTAATAATTCTTCCAACCTTTCCCATGTCAAGTGGGGCTCACTGGCTAAGAGTTCTTTTACGAACTCAGACGCTTTCCCTCTGGTGGTATCATACACCAAATATAGGGCCTCTTGGTCTGAGAGTCCATATATCACGCGGCTCTTATCCAGGACTGCCAGCCAGTCCCTAAAATCCTTTGAACTCCTATCAAAGGCCGGGACCCTCGGTCGACCCAATAATTTTCTTAGGTCTGCCGGCAATCCTTGTCCAGCCCCCTCTTTCTTTATGTCTATCCTATCTGAATCATAGTCAGACATATTTAACACAGCAAAAGAAAAACAATCTGAGCAGCAACAATCGAAATTGGGAGATCAACCGAAAATAAAGTGTCCTACCTGACAGACGATTTCCTGTTCGTTCTTCTCAGGTTCCGGTTTGTCGTACTAGAGTATCTGAAACCGTATGGTTATAGCCAATCAAAGTCCTTTGGTTCACACTCTAGTCTGTTTCAATTTGAGTCCTTGAGACGCCGTGTGTTGTCCTGGTCGAAATTTTTCTGCAACTCCTATGGCGGCGGCTGATCCAGGGTCTTATCATGCTGTCACGGCACCAATTGTGACGTCCCACCGGTGTCGCTGCGCCAAATGTGACGTCTGCCTAGCCGCGTCCGTCGTGCTATCCTGTCCTGTGACGACCAACTGGCTTGTTGTGACGTTCTAACCTTTCGTGATTCGGATGGGAATCTGGTTAGATTCGGTATCAGCATTGTCGTTCCATGCTCGCCTCCAACGTCTGGTTACCGAAGTAACTGTTTTGATTTCCAGTCTAACCTACCCACGTTGTGAATTGATCCTAGGCAGACGAAATCAATCAGTCGCCGGGCAGTAATGCAAGCCGAGTTCGATCAAGGGTAACACCGCACAAGTATATGTAAAAGAAAAGAAAATAATAACTCGAAAAGTTCAAATGTGTTAAAAAAAGGATAACAATATTTTATATCTGGTTGCTGAATACAGGACTGCGTTTTCTTCCCAACCCGCTTATATGGATTCGTGACACTTTGTGTTTGTTAGGCGAGTCTTAACATTTTAAGTTGTTCTTTAAGAAACTGGTTCTTGGTGTATCTTCAGGCGATATTTGTAAAACTTGTTTTGGTGGTATGAGTCTAAGTCGTTCTTCAAAAATAAATTGTTCTTGGCTAGAAATTGAGTCGTGATTTTCGTGGAATCTTTCGGCCAGGTTTCTGCGGGACGGGTGCAACTCCAACTGCGAACTTGAACTCGAACTCGAACTGGTTTTCACTCACTGCGACTCTGCTTATATGGACGCCGACCAAAACCGGGGTGGGCTTGTCGGGGTTTGAGGTTCCTTGATAATTCTAAACCCACAATCCACTTCTTTGTTTTCGGTCAGGAAAATTTTATTATTTTCCATTTTTGGAAGTCTTTCATCTTCCCACCTTCTTCTGTTCTCATATTGGTATCTCACCATGCCCTCAGAGGGTGTCAACGGGTTTTCCCTCTCTCTCCCAGTCGCATCTCACACCTATCCCTTCAGGGGGGCGCAACAGGCCTCCCCTCCTTCTTCACATGATTACCTCCGCCTAACGCTCATGCCACCATTCAGTCAATGGGCGCTCAGCAGCGTGGGTTTGACCAGACTAGCCTCGGTTTAAAAAGAAAAAAAATGATCTTCCTTTTTCTTTTTTTTTTCTTTTCTTTTTCTTTCTTTCTGCCCGACCACATCCCTTGGACTTTTATCTTAGCCAAATGTCACTTGGACTTTATCACCCGGAGCCTTCGCCAAACAAGTGGGTGGTCAATTGGACGTATTTGCATTCTTGGTGCCAATTACTGATCCGATAAAATAGTTTCGCTATCATAGCCAGCCCTGATAATAACCAGATGCTCCTCTCAATGATATTCTGCATATAGACAAAGGCTTAATCTTTCCTTCATGGTGGTCAGCGGACATTTTGTTTTTTCTCGGACAGTGTGTGCTTAATTAATTTTTATTTTTATCTCTTTAGAATTCTGCGGGAGGTCTCTTGTCCAACTTGAAAAAATCTTTTTTTATCATTGCCATGGGCAGATTGTATATATCTTACTCGCCGCCCCGTAACATAAATCAGATTAAATTCTGTGTTTTACCTTCTCGACAATGGGAATAAAAATCTTACTACTTTTCCTTGTCAGAAAAATAACACCGCTTAGTGTCCTTTTCGTGATGGCTTCTTATCACCTAAATTTAATTCTCGCCTTTCTTTTTTCTTCTTTCTTTCTAGCGTCGTAAATAATGTCACATACTACAGAGACTTGTCCATCGCATATGAACTAACCCAGATCATTGAAGAAAATCCTGGATGAGACGGAACAGCAGGCGAACAACCTCGACATTTTTCTAACATCCTGACCAGGCAAATGCTTAGCAGAAGTTTTAGACCCCATTGGCACGCCAGATCAGTTCCTAGTCAGTTTTCACATTGACTCCAAACCTATGATATCCCCTGATTTACCGTTCCGTAGAACAATTTTTCGCTATGCGTAGGTAGACTGGGACAGCTTCCGGTCTTATATGACGGAAGCTCATCTCCCAACCTTCTTCAAACATGCTTCCAACAAAACTGCTTTCCTAATCTTCTTATGGATCCTTTCTGGAATAGAATGTTTTATACGTAATAAAAATTTCAATAAAAACAGTCAACCCTGGTTTACTCCTGAATGCGCTGCAGCCATAGCTCACCGGAACCACTACTTCAAAATCTACCGCAGGGAGCGATGTAGTCTGGCCATTCTTTCAGAACCGCCCGCAATCGCTCTAAGAGAGTCCAGGAAAACGCAAAGTGCAGCTGCACGCGATATGTCCAGGCCAAGGTTGAAAATAAACAAAACGTACCTCGCAAATTTTGGTAGATCACTAACCAAATTATGAACAGAGTCAAAGCGGCTGTTCCCACCATAAATAAATGACCACGATGTTATTTCCTCCTTGACAGACAAGGGAAAGCGCTTCGTCTCGATCTTTGCCTCAAACTCAAATTTAGATAACAAAGGCCATCCCCTCCCCAACTTCCCCAGTCTCACTGAGCACAATCTCAGTAATATACTTATTTCAGTAAGAGAATTCTCTAGATTTATCAGAAGCCTTGACCCCCAAAAAGCAACTGGCCCAGACAAAATTCCAATTCTCGTCCTTAAAAATATCACTCCAGAAGTATCCCCGATTCTAGGAAAGTTATTTAACCGCTTGTTGAAGGAGAAATCATTCCCAAATATGTAGAAGGTGACAGGCGTATGACCTGCCTTCAAGAACGCTGGCAACCGATCCTCCCCACCGACCATGTATTGACCCATAGGTTTCCTTAGTATCATCATTAAGCTTTTTGAGGCCTTAATCCACAAGAACTTCGTTGAGCACCCGGATAGGAGCAACCTCTTGTGCGACGAGCAGTATGAGTTTCGGTCAGCCCAATCCACTGCTGATGTCCGAAATACCATAACACACAGAATTAGTGAGGCCCTTGACGACACACATACCGCAATGACCATCCGTTATTTTTAGCCTTTTTTGCATGTAGATGATGCTATTATAATAGTGTTACCAACAAGTATGTTATGAATAGTGTCCCGTAGGTCACCATGAATATTTAAATGAGATCTAATTGAGCTATTGTCAGAAAGGTGTAGAGTGAGTCTGCGTGTCAAACATGTTGTAGTGTGGCCTATATAATAATTTACGAATTTTGATTGATCAGGAATATAATTCCTTAATGAGCACTTGAATTCGTAAATAATATTTGCCCTAATTAATTTTGTTCTAAGAGGTGAATTATTATTTTTAACTATAAGGTTAGAGGTAATAATTTTTTTATAATAAATAATTAATCTAATTTTTTGCTATTGTCAACTGGTGTTATGAATTTTTTATAATGTTCTTAATTCTGCATTCATCCTGTTTATAATTTTCGTTCATCTGATTTTTATAAAAAATATTAATGTTATTATGTTTCTATTCTCGTCGTTGCTATTAGTTACCTTAGACAGAAAACGCCTAATGTTCATCTCTCAATATATATATATATATATATATATATATATGTATGTATGTGTTGAGAGAGAGATATGGGTATAATAAAAAATATACGCATACACACATATACTTATACTTGCACGTACGTATATATATCTTTCTCAGGTGTTATAAAAAAGTACTCAATGTTATATAACAGAGCTATTAAGTATATATTAATGGTTATACATAATATCCAACGTCGCTATCACGACTTGGAGTTTCATGCAAACATAAAATTTCACCGGTGAAATATATCCTGTCTATATTTCGCACCTGAAAATTACACGTTTGCATGAAACTCCGAGTCGTACTATCGACGATGAATATTATCTATAACTACTAATATATATATATATATATATATATATATATATATATATATATATATTTAAGCATTTCACCCCAAGCAAGGCGGGAAGCCACTAGGACGCAAGGGGTTACAGAAAATTTAGAGCAAGATCAGATTGGAGTGATAGAAGAAAGGATGAGGGTAGTGGATAGATCAAGGCAACTGGAGATGTCGATTGACATTACACTTGAATAGCTGGAGATTATAGCTCGCAGGGAAACAGGAATAGGAAAGGGAGTTCCACAGG
>OZ010581.1:101473612-101486112 GCA_963932145.1 Acanthosepion lycidas
TTTGGAGAATGCATTTCTGACAAAAAAAGTAAGTATTAGGTTGGTGCAAAAATAATGACGTAATAATGTCGTTTTTTAATACTATTTTTAAGGTAAAAAACGACATTATTACGTCATTATTTTTGCACCAACCTAATACATAAACACAACATTATCAAGACGACTTACACTTCATTTGTCGGATAGAAGTTCTATCGCACAACATTTAAAGACACATTCCTGTTCACCTTCACAATACAGGAAGATACTTGTCGACAACAGCAATATACTACACTATGAAAATAATAAACAAAAACTTCAAATTCTTGATGCACTCAAAAGCAAGCAACCAACACTGAAGAAAAATTATTACGAACATAGTAACAATATATTAATGTGCATATAACATGCTATTTACATTTCTATTAATTTCCGTTTAACTCCCTAATATTGAAACGCTTGTTTAACCAAAAAATTCCACCTCATCAATTTACAGTTGAGTTGGTTAAATGCAGCCGCAAGTTCTATTCTAACAGTTTCTTCTCTCGCACTTCCGTCTCTATGCTTTCCAGCCAATTTTAATCTGCAAAAACTTAAATGCAATGTCAATCGCTATATACTGCCATCCTGATCACTCTCTTCTCTTTCTGCTTATCGTTGTTGTTTCTGTTCCTAATTCTTCCACGCCCTGTAACCTCTTGTGTTTTAGTAGCATTATTATGTTGCTTGGGGGTGATACTGATTAAAAGAAAAAAAAGTTTAAGATATGCAGATGACATAGTGTTGATAGCAGACACAGAAAGAAGATAACAAAAGCTCGTACAAAATGTTATAAATGAAAGCGAGAAGTAAGGATTAAATATCAACTACAAGATAGAATTCATATTTGTTAGCAAAAGGACGAACCCAGACTACGAGTTTCAAATTGAAGATACCAAAATCAAACAAGTGCGGAACTTTAAATATCTGGGAAGTGTTTCGACAGAGGGCGTAAAGTGTGACACTGAAATCCGAAGAAAGTATTTGGACAGTCGAAGATGAATTCTAAAAGCTAAGTAGGGTATTAAGAGATAGAAAAAATAACTTCGCTGGAAACAGGGAAAAGAGTCCTTGAAGAAACAGAAATATGGTTCTACAGAAGGATGATGAGGATACCATATATGAGAGCAACGATAAAATTTTAGAGAAAATGGAAACAAAAAGGAAACTTTTACTTAACATCAGGAAGAGACATTTGAAATTTCTAGGGCACAAATGTACAACAGGGAAATTAAAAAAAAAAAAAATCAATAAGAGAACGTCTTTTTTTAAAAATCACAATGGAATACTGATTTTATAGATATAACAATAAGTTTGTCTTTGTAATTTACCCCTGAAAAAGGATCTTGATAAAGATCGAATGTACTCGGGTGAGAAAACTACGGCATCTTCCTAGATGAATTTCAGCTTAACACCAAGAAACGGATTAAACAATTGATCAGGATTAGTATGAAAATAAGTATGTATGTATGTATAACTGGCCACTCGTCTGCTACGGCGTCTAGCCAATCCCTATTGCAGACCCTTGCTCAGGCACATCTGTGTTTATTCAACACCCACAGTGTCCACCTGTGGTTTATACTGCAAATATACTGAGCAGACGTAAGTTACAGTTTCTGGGAAAGAGCGTGTTATCTAGATTGGTCAACAATTTGAACCAGGCCAGCACCCACAATCCCTCGGGCACGATGACTTGTGACTACGTGCTAGCACAGCTATCGACGGGCCCAAGGAAGTCAACTTCCTGACAAATCGATCATGGTGAAATTCGAATCCGGCTGTCATGGTCAGAATGCGAATATTCTAACCACGTGCCCATATAAAAATTAGTAAACCCAATATGTGTATATTATTTAATGAAACATATATATATATATATATATATATATATATATATATATATATATATATATATATTCAAACATATTGCTTCAAGCCGGTATCGAAACCCGATATATATTTATATATATGTGTGTGTGTGTGTGTATTTAGGCAGCAAATGTTTTTTTAAGCTAAATGTTTTTAAAGACAACAGACATTTTGTGTCGATTAATTTTGTCGATCGACTTTTCTAAATTACGAATAAACCATCTCACACGAAGAGTGAATTCCACCAGAAAGTTAATTTCGGAAGAAATATTGTCCAAGGTTTCGACTCCCTTATGTCATCATCAGGATAGGTAGGCAAAATGGTAAGTTTTGTAGGACTGGTGAATATCGTGACGTAGCCAATGAGTTCTGTGACGGAGGAGAGGTGTGACGTGTGTGTGCGTGATTATTTTTTTCTATATTGATTTGTGGATGGGTGCTCTTAGATCATAAGTGTTTTATTTATACATGGCTGTTATTTTTTATGAGTCATCGTGACCGAGGGTTTGCGCGTGTTGGCCTTGTTCTCATCACGCTAGATAACACACTTCTCTCCCAGAAACTGTAACTAAAGTCAGCTCAGCATAGTTGCAGTATGAACCACAGGTAGGCTCTGTGGGTGTTGAACAAACACAAGCATATGCCTGAGTAAGCGTCTGCAATAGGGATTAGCTAGCCGCCCTAGTATATGGGTATCATCGAATACGATTGGTCAGCCATAATCTTAATGTATATATATATATATATATATATATATATATATATATGATGAGTCCCAAATATACGAGAAAACGGCCGTCCAGTGCTTTCTACTGAGGTTTCTTCTAGACTCGATGAATTACTTTATTATAATTATCTCAAATTCCCCTAATAATTTATATCACTTGTATATCCTTGCTTGAACCGGCTTCTAATGCTCTAGGATGGAGCCGTGGCTCGTGGGGGCACAGGCCTATGGGTAAGGGAAACTCGGATGAGTTCCACCACGGAATATGTGATTGAGCGGCGCTATATCGAGTCTAATTCGCTAGCTCTTTCTCCTCGACGCCCGTTGGTACAGGTGGTATCTCCTGATAACGTAACGGTCCGGGTTTCAATTCTCGGTAGTGGATGCGCACTGCTGATGAGTCCCAAATATAGGAGGAAACGGCCGTCTAGTGCTTTCTGCATTCTGTTAATGTTTCTTCTAGACTCGATGAATTACTTAATTATAATATATATATATATATATATATATATATATATATATATATATATATATATATATATTTGTATGTATGTATATATATATATATAGGTAGTGATATGTTGGTATAATCCAGGAAAGTCCTATTAACAAAACATAGAATTCGAAATATCTTAAATCTGACTCACAAAAGAGCGCTCAATGTTTATTTTCATTAAACAGAGCAAATTTTCTTTTAAAATTAAAATTCGTAGGTGAAAATGGTCATTTAATAAAGGTATCTTAATTCCAATTGTAAAGAAAATTATATATATATATATATATATATGTGTGTGTGTGTGTGTGTGTATGTAACCATATGCATTTTAGCGCTTCTGTGTGTGCATCGTTATATATATGTGCGTGCATGTGTGTGTGATGTATAAGTGTGTCCTTGTGTGTGTATTTTTATGTGTGTTTCTATGTCAGCTTATGTGTGTTTCTGTGGGTGCGCGATCGGGTTTGGATGTATTAGTCAGCATCCGTGTCATTACACACACACACACACACATATATATATATATATATATTATGAGACCGACAATTATTTTAATATATTTTCTGTTTATACGTTATTTTTATAGCTACAAATATTTAAGTAAATTCTATGTTTATAATAAACCGTATTAACAACATTTACCGGCCTGAATGTCCGAGAAATTTCATAGCAGATATGAGCGTTCGTGAGAAATCATGGGAAATTTGTAGTTTAAAAGAAGTAATTCGATCTTACTAACCAGGTGATTCCTCTGTAGCTAAATCGTATAGCACGTCGGGCTATATGACGGTTTCGTTGTAGGATACAGGTTCGATTCCTGTCGGAGGTCACATATTTTCTGTGAAATTTCTCGAACATTCAGGCCGGTAAATGTAGTTAATACCGTTTATTATAAACAGAGCATTTACTTAATCCTAGAACACTAACCATCAATTAAAGTTACACCATTATTAACCATGGGTATATCATACCCGATTTTGAAAATATTAAATATAAATCCTTATTCGAAATATTTTACATGCAGGCACTTCAAACTTTGTACTTTAAGTTAACATCAATAAGAGCTGAAAAACATTATTTGGTAAGAAAACCAGGTACTAAAAATTGTAATTAAAAATAAGAAAATTTGCGCTGGGTACTACGTAACCATGGTTAGTGTTCTAGGGTTAAATATTTGTATCTATAAAAATAACGTATAAACAATAAATATATATATATATATATATATATATATATATATATATATATATATATATATGTATATTCATACACGTTTCATTAAATAATATAGACAAGTGTTGTCTATTTATTTTATGTAAATTTTTTTCGTAACTTCTGATAAGTTTAATAACATTATCGTTGAAAGAAGAAAGAAATTCACAGTAGTGATCCATATTTTTTTAATATAATCTAAGCTTTCGGCTTACTTAAGCCATTATCAAAGATGTCAATTACAACATATTAAACAATATACG
This sequence comes from Acanthosepion lycidas, assembly GCA_963932145.1. Taxonomy (NCBI): domain Eukaryota; kingdom Metazoa; phylum Mollusca; class Cephalopoda; order Sepiida; family Sepiidae; genus Acanthosepion; species Acanthosepion lycidas. The sequence goes on from OZ010581.1 coordinate 101,478,198, forward strand.
GACAAGACAGTGATGATAGTCTGTCAATGTTTACATAGAAGATTTCTAAGCAACGATAAACACGCGCATATGAGACGCTAGAAGCGAAAATCGCACCGCATCTCATGACGTCACACATGACCACACGAGAGTGAATTGTAGAAGTATGAATCGAAAGCCATTGGTATAAACCAATGGCCTCTGTTACCAATTATAGACATTTATCAATATGTTTGAGATCAGTAGAAGCAGTATTATGTACAATTTTCTTAGTATTGAGATTTCTAAGAAAGCATCTTATTTGTTCATCAACTATATAGTTTGGAAAGCTATTATTAATAAGTGTCTGTTTTATATTCTTTAGTTCACTGTAAAAAATCTGTTCTGTGGAGGAATTAGTTTCTGTCCGATGTATTAGATTCTTTATAATTGCTATTTTTTAGTAATATGGGCATTCACTCTTGTAGTTAAGTGTACATGAATTTATGCTTGTAGGTTTTTTGTATGGCGAAATAGTAAATTTGTTATTATTTGTGTTTATCAATATGTCAAGGAAGGGGATTTTATTATTAGTATTGAGTTCATATGTGAATTTAAGGACAAAATTATTTTGGAAACGTTTTTGAAATTGATTTATTTCATATTTTATATATATATATATATATATATATATATATATATATACTTATATGTGTATATATAAGTGTATGGAAGCGTTTTGACCTCTTGTAAAACAAATAATACTCGGACAGATGGAATTTTCCATACAAAGAAAGGAAGAGGCGAAATTGTTTTTCCCTTTACTGTTAAGTATTCTTAATACATTGACTGAAAAAAGAAAGAAGAAACACTAAAGACAAATCTCGAATGAAGGACAACTATCCGGTTTGTGAATTAAGTATCTGTCAACAGCTTACAACCCGAAAGCGTTCATTACAATCTTTCTCGTGCGGTCAGTAAATTTAAGCAAAACTAATCTAAACACTACTTAGTAATCGGCCACCAAGGATCGCTCGGTAGGCAAGGTCGAATTTACTGCTTATAAAACTTCAATCTTCCATGACGAATATTTTCTATGAAACTCATAGAAAATATTCGTCATGGAAGATTGAAGTTTATAAGCAGTAAATTCGACTTTGCCTACCGAGCGATCCTTGGTACCAGTTTTGGCATTGAAATGGAATATTGTCATACAGGAAGATTCTTTATGTTGGACAATGGATGGAAACACATGAGCATGGGCTAGAAAGTCCTTAGGCTGACGCTGAAAGAGTGATGCTAGAGCTGTGAAACCTTGCATGCAACCAGATGTCAGTTTACCTGAAACTGTCTACCGAGCTCTTCAAAATAACGGGGATGTCCGTGCCGTGGCACTAGACATCTCCAAAGCATTTGATAGGGTTTGGCATGCCGGCCTTCTTCGCAAGCTCCAGGGTTATGGCATTACGGGTCGATTATATAACCTAATACGATCATTCCTGTCAAACCGTAAATTGAAGGTCGTTCTCAATGGATTCTCCTCCAGTTCCTATCCCACGAACGCAGTTGTTCCCCAAGACTCCATCCTAGGCCCCACTCTATTCCTTATCTACATAAATGACCTTCCTGACGCCATAACTTCCCAAGTTGGCATCTACGCGGATGACACCACAATTTATTCCTGCCTCGAAAACAAATCTAGTCTCACTGACAAAACTCACCTGGCCGTGCGTCTCGAAAAGGACCTCCAATCGATTGTGAACTGAGGCATGAATTGGCTGGTCAACTTCAACGCTTCCAAGACAAAACTGCTCTCTATTAAACACCACAGAGATCCTTCCTTTCCCTCCATTAGAATGTCTGACGCTCAACTTCTCGAGAGCAACTCTCCTGTTTCCCTGTGAGCTATAATCTCCAGCTATTCAAGTGTAATGTCAATCGACATCTCCAGTTGCCTTGATCTATCCACTACCCTCATCCTTTCTTCTATCACTCCAATCTGATCTTGCTCTAAATTTTCTGTAACCCCTTGCGTCCTAGTGGCTTCCCGCCTTGCTTGGGGTGAAATGCTTAAAATAAATAAAAAAAAAAAAAAAGTAAAAAAGGGTACAACAGCAGAAACGTGATAAATATGGCAACAAACATGAGGACGATAGTCCGAACAATGTAAATAGTGTACATGATACCTCATTACAGAAATATAGACAGATACATTTGAACAAGGCCAGTATGCTCAAACCCTCGGCCACGATGACTTCTGAATTCGCGCTAGCACAAACACCGACGTCTTTCCAACTGTTTCGTCTCCCCAATCATGTTGATTGGCTCGCATGCACTTCCCTGCAAGCTGAGATAGTTTCAACAGGCCGTTATTAATCAAGAATCACTTCCTTGACCAATGGAACAAGGTAAATAGTGTACATAATACCTCATCACAGAAATATAAACAGATACGGCCAGTGTTTTCTACACTTATTAAAAATGGCTTATAAAATGCGCCTGAGCAAGCATCTGCAATAGGGATTGGCTAACCCCCCTTGTATACGAGTATCCTCGAATATGATTGGCCAGCTATACTACTAATATTTCTCCTAGACTAGCTACCATCCAGTGTTAAAGAACACAGTCTATTTAAGTCGTGGCTGGATGGGGAATAGTTAGATTCATGCCTTGCCCAAAGAAATCTGAACTTGTTTTGTCGATTCCGCCCGTTGCGCATCATTTTACTGATGATAACATAGAATAATATAATTCTAATTTAGTTTTATGGTAATTCTTATATATTTGAAAGTATTGTTATGTACATATGATTATATTAGGTTGGTGCAAAAATAATGACGTAATAATGCCGTTTTTGACATATATTTTAGCGTCAAAAAACGACATTATTACGTCATTCTTTTTGCACCAACCTAATATTTGACAACATTATGGGGTTGCAATCGCCGAATGTTAGTGTCAAATTGTCCTATGTTTGTGGAGAGTAGTCATTTTCGCAACTTAAATCTGCCTAACACAAGGCACCATTATATTATGGACTAAGCTGAGATTAGTCTCGGGGCACCCAATGAGGATTGAACACAATACTAAGAAGTACGGGTCAAAGCAATTAGCTCGTTAACCATTAATGCTAACCCTTGACCTTGCCCCTGTTGTTTACTAAGCTTAGCTTAGTTCTGGTAAAAGACAACTTGCATGGAATGGAAGAAGTAGGAAGACGCCATCTCATTACTTAGAAGTAATGATAAAAATAGATAAGCTTGTAAACCATAACGAAAAAAAAAAAAAATTTACGCAAATATCTATAAGTGCCTGTTCATATCTATCTATCTATCTATCTATCTATCTATAAGTCTGTTTATATCTATGTATTTCTTAATCTATCGAAGTATGTAACTATCTGTTACCGTCTTTTCTTATCTATCTAGTACTGTCTGTTCATATCTATCTATCTATCTATCTATCTATCTATCTATCTATCTATCTATCTATCTATCTATCTATCTTAACCTGTACATTATCTATCTATCTATCTATCTATCTATCTATCTATCTATCTATCTATCTATCTTAACCTGTACACTATCTATCTATCTATCTATCTATCTATCTATCTATCTTAACCTGTACATTATCTATCTATCTATCTATCTATCTATCTATCTATCTATCTATCTATCTATCTATCTATCTATCTATCTATCTTAACCTGTACATTATCTATCTATCTATCTATCTATCTATCTATCTATCTATCTATCTATCTATCTATCTATCTGTCTATCTATCTATCTATCTATCTTAACCTGTACATTATCTATCTATCTATCTATCTATCTATCTATCCATCTATCTATCTATCTATTACAGTTTCTTCATATCTATCTATCTATCTGTAAGTCTGCTCATATCTATTTTTCTTTTCATATCTATCTATCTATCTATCTATCTATCTATCTATCTATCTATCTATCTATCTATCTATCTATCTATTACAGTTTCTTCATATCTATCTATCTATCTATCTATCTATCTATCTATCTATATATCTGTCTATTACAGTTACTTCATATCTATCTATCTATCTATCTATCTATCTATCAATCTATTTATCTATTACAGTTTCTTCATATCTATCTATCTATCTATCTATCTATCTATCTATCTATCTATCTATCTATCTATCTATCTTAACCTGTACATTATCTATCTATCTATCTATCTATCTATCTATCTATCTATCTATCTATCTATCTATCTATCTATCTATCAGTCTGTTTATATCTATGTATTTCTTTCTATCGAAGTATCTCACTATCTGTTACCTTTTCTTATGTATCTAGTACTTTCTGTTCATATCTATCTATCTATCTATCTATCTATCTATCTATCTATCTATCTATCTATCTATCTATCTATCTAAGTCTATTCATTATCTATCTATCTATCTATCTATCTATCTATCTATATATCTATCTATCTTTTGACTCTTCATATCAATTTCAAAAAAACGTTTACTCAGTGAAATTATTTTTGTAAGATTAATCTCCGTGAATTAATATATATATATATATATATATATATATATATATATATATATATATATATATATATATATATATATATATATATATTAGATTTTGGTAATTTTGCGAAGTATAACACGATATCTTCAATTTAAACTTGCCATCACAAGCAACGATACAAAAAAATTCATCGGCTGTACTGCTGACACATAAACACTCGCACTTTTACACATACGCACTCTAATTCATGTACTTCTATCTATCTATCTATCTATCTATCTATATATATATATATATATATATATATATATATATATATACTGTTTCTCGGTTGAATAAAGCTAAATAACTATTATGTATGGCAATTTTATTAGGTTGGTGCAAAAATAATATCGTTTTTTGACGTATTTTTTAACGTCAAAAACCGACATTATTTTTGCACCAACCTAATACGCATGTTGAAAGTGGATCTGTTGTGACTAGTATTCGTCATAATCATTTCATATTTGTCTTCCACACTAGCATAAATGAATTCTCTCCTAACAGTAATATCTTATATCATTTCTATAATGTAGGTAAATGTGTGTCTACTTTAATGGCAGTCGCCGTTGATAGAGATCTTTTCCTATTTTCATCTATAATGGTGCTTATATAAAGGCCGTCATCAGGCGTGGTTGGCACAGATACTTCAGATGCCATAGTAAACACTTTCTAGCAAGTGAGTTGTAGCTTTCGGTGGGTGTGTTAGTTGAGTGTTTACACAATGACGAATCATACAAGAAACCGGATTTTACAAGACGATCACATGACAGGTTTTATTTGTCTGCGTCACGTTTTTCTTTTCGCATCATCAGTTTGATTTTTTGGCGGCAAAATGTGTAGTGGTGCCAAGGTTAGGAAGTGAGAAGAAAGAACGAAAGAAGTAGGCTATAATAAAAGAAAGAAAAAGAAAGAAAAAATGGGAAAGAAAGAATGAATGATAGAGTGAAAAGTTTCGGGTAAGTTAGACAGAAAAAAAGAAAGAAAGAAAGAATGAATGAAAGAAAGAAAGAGAAAGAGAGAGAGAGACGAAAGGAAAGAAAGAAAAAAATAACGGAAAGTATGAAAGAACGAAAGGAAATGGAAACAAAAGAAAGAAAGAAAGAAAGAAAAATAAAGAGAGAGAGAGAGAAAAAAAGAAAGAAAGAAACAACGGAAAGTATGAAAGAACGAAAGGAAATGGAAACAAAAGAAAGAAAGAAAGAAAGAAAAAGAAAGAGAGAGAGAGAGAGAGAAAGAAAGAAAGAAAGAAAGAAAGAAGGGAAATAGAAAAGAAAGAAAGGATAGAAATAATGGAAAGAAAGAACGCAAGAAAGACAGAAAGAAAGAAATAACGAAAAAAGGGAAGAAAGAAAGAAAGAAAGAAAGGAAGAAAGAAAGAAAGAAAGGGAATGAAATATAAAGAAAGAAACAACGGAAAGTATGAAAGAACGAAAGGAAATGGAAACAAAAGAAAGAAAGAAAGAAAAAGAAAGAGAGAGAGAGAGAGAAAAAAAGAAAGAAAGAAAGAAAGAAGGGAAATAGAAAAGAAAGAAAGGATGGAAATAATGGAAAGAAAGAACGCAAGAAAAACAGAAAGAAAGAAAAAAGGAAAGAAAGATAGAAAGAAAAAAGGAAAGAAAGAAAGAAAGAAAGAAAGGAAGAAAGAAAGAAAGAAAGAAAGAGAAAATATGAAAGAAAAATGACAAAGAAATGAAAGCGAAAGTAAAAATAGAATGAAAGACAGAAAGAAAGAGAAAACGAAAAAGAAAGGAAATGGAAAAGAACAAAAGAAAATGGTAACTGAAGAAAAAAGAATAAAATAAAGAAAGGAAAAGTAAAATGAAAAATGAAAGAAATCGGGAAGATAGAATGAAAAAAGAAACACAGAAAAAGAAAGGAAATGGAAAAGAAAGAAAATGAACTCTGAAGAAAGAAAGAAAAAAAGAAAAAAGAAAGAGAAAATAAGAAATAAAAATTAAAATGAAATGAAAGCAATAGTTAAAATAGACAGAGAAAACCCCCAAAAATGTAATGCAAAAAAAAGGAAGAAAATGACCTGTGAAGAAAGAAAGAAAAAAAAGTTGAAAGAGAAAAAAAGAAAGAGAAAAGAAGAAAGAAAGAGAAAATGAAAATAAAGAATAAATGAATAAAAGAGAAAACTAAAAAGTAAAATGGAAATCTTTAATCAGAAAATGACAAAAAGAAAGAAAAAGTATCATATAGTAAAAAAAAAAAAAAAATGAGTAACTACTGACAAGATTCGATCGTGGAACTCTGGACTCATGAATATATGTTTTCCGCTAGATGTATCAATAGTGGTGTCATGTTACTGAAAGGAGGGGATTATTGATTGACTATTGAGTGGAACTATCCAGTCGAATTAGTGTGCAGTTGGGTTTTGATTTTGAATTTACCGGAGGTTATGCCGAGCGACGCCACTAAAAAATTATACACTGAAATTGTTAATTATCTTTGGTCTTCTACTACTACTTTGTTCTTGTTATGTATTTATTTGCGGTTGTAATTAAATACTGTTTTATTTTAACATTGAAGTCTTGAGTCATACTTAATTATTAATTATTAATTTATTAATACTTACCTGGCACATGTCAGAGGGTGTCCCCCAGAGTCTCGTCTCGGGCAACTGACTCCGTTTTTTACTTAGGGAATTTTTGTCCGAGCCTACGGACACTTTAAAACTCGGCCTTGTGTCACATCTTGCTGCGTGGGGCAGCGGGTAAATAATTACTTAATTATTAACGGCTATCATACGTCATAAAAGAAAGAAAGAGAAAATAAGAATAATAAAAAATAAATGAAAGCGATAGGAAAATAGAATGAAAGAGAAAAGCAAAAAGAAAGAAATAAAATTACAACTGAAGAAAGAATAGTGTCATATAGTAAGAAAATGTGTAACTACTGACACCGAGGTTCGAACGTGACACACTGGACGTATGGATATATGTTTTTTTGCCAGGTGGATAAACAGCGGTGTCAGGCTACTGACTGCAGTGATCATTGAGTGATTATTGAGTGACTATTGAGTGACTATTGAGTGGAACTATCCAGACGAATTAGTGTGAATTATTGGGTGTCGATGATTGGGATATAGGATTTACAGGAGGCTAAGCTGAAGAAAGAAAGAAAAAAAGAAAGAAAGAAAAAAGAAAGAAAGAGAAAAAAGAAAGAAAGAGAAAATAAGAAAGGAAAAGGAAAATAGAATGAAATACAGTAAGTAAGAAAACAATAAAAAGAAAGGAAATGGAAAAGAAAGAAAATGACCTCTGAAGAAAGAAAGAAAAAAAGAAAGAGAAAATAAGAAATAAAAATCAAAATGAAAATGAAAGAAATAGTCAAAATAGAATGAAAGAGAAAACCAAAAAGAAATGTAATGGAAAAGAAAGGAAGAA
>OZ010581.1:101491112-101528612 GCA_963932145.1 Acanthosepion lycidas
TTTTAATAATATGTGAAAATATCAACTTTTGCCTGAAGAAGGTCGCGAGACCGGAAACGTGTGTAGCAAAATCATGGAACTAAAATATAAAATATAAAATACAATATATATTTTAAAAAATCCTCTCTTCTTTTTAATATATATCTATACCTATATATATATATATATATATATATATATATATATATATATGAAGAAAAATATACGGAAAAAACAAACAAAAATTCTTATATGCAATTATGCTGTTTTAATGTTAATATATGATCAGCGTTCCGTTTAAACATGGTCACGTTGTCGTCACGTGGGCGACGCAGTGAAAACGTATTCCTAAAATGGAACGCTGATCATATAAAACTTTCAGTTATCTGTTTGGATAAGTCTTGTTCTTATGTGCATCGTCTTTGTCATGTTGAATTGATAATGTTAATTATATTTTATGAATATGTCCTGAAGATGGTTTATTAGACTGAAACGTCCGACGTTGACATTATATTAACATTAAAACAGCATAATTGCATATAAGGATTTTTGTTTGTTTTTTCCGTATATTTTTCTTCATACTGTCGGATCTATATCCCTATATTTGCTTACATATATATATATATATATATATATATATATATATATATATATATATATATATATATTAAATGTTTCACCCGAAGGAAGGCGATAATGCCACTAGAACGCCCAGGAGGGGGTCTACAGGGAGTGAAAGATAACATTGAAAATGGGGAAGATTGAGGAAAGTGCAAAAAAGGAAACAGTTTTGAAGAAGATAGAAAATGACGATGAACGTATTTAAATATTTGAAAGAAGGAATTTCCACATGTGGGACATGTGAGAAACAAAAATCAAACAGTGAGAATAGAAATGATGGTTACATGTAGCTAGTTCGAGAGTAAAGCGGTGAGACTTAGTTGCCAATCTAGTACCGCGCTTAAATTCATGCATTCAGGGTCTGCTGGTCCATGCACTTACTATGAAAAAATTGGTAGAACAGGTATAGGGAATCCTGGGCACGTGGGTGAGAAAGTGACTGGGGACGAGATGCCTGGTCAGGATCTATTATATTGCAGACCGTTCTCTGGATTGAATTCCGAGTGCATGAGATTACGAGGTTAATTTTTTTGGCACGACACATTGAACCAACCTTCCTTGCGACAAATGCAGCAACTGATTTGATATTGTCTCTATAGTGTTGCTCTCCTGAAGTTCAGCATCAGCCATTCTGATGGCAGGCAGAAAACGTTCTATATATATATATATATATATATATATGTATATATATATATATATATGTGTGTGTGTGTGTGTGTGTGTGTGTGTGTGTGTGTGTGTTTCCGGTAAATCTGGTTGAGCTCTCTTGAGAAAAGGGTAATTTTAAAAACAGTGGCTCCTACAGCTGTTAAACGCATTGCCATTCAACCGAATTGAATTGAGCTCTCCGAGCCACTGACGTATTTTGTATAGAAAACGTTAATATTTCCCTTCCTCTCTGCTGTGCGACGTTAGCCTAGGGGTAGAATCTCTGACCTGTACCAAATCGGTCGGGTTTCGATTCCTAGCCAAACTGAAGAGCTATGATACAGCGAAACAGCCTGTGTGTCGGTGACAATATATATATATATATATATATATATATATGATGTTTCGATCTTGGCAAGAGTTTGCCGAATTTAGCGTATCCATCCAGAACTCCATTTGCCCTCTGCTGCTAAAATCGAAGCAACAGAAAACGCCCAAAATGCGCAGCGATATATATATATATATATATATATATATATATATATATATATATATTGAGAAATGGATTAAGTCTGGTTACTGAATGAGGAATAATCAAAACGAAGATTGGAAATGAAATGTTGATCTTTATAACATCAACAAAATACAATACTCGCCAGTAGCGTGAAGTAGGTAAACTATTGCCAGTGGTGGATTACTTAGATAACATATTACCCCTACATACAATAGTCTCCAATGTATTTAGGAGATTGGGACATACACATTAGTGTTCCTACTTATGGTATATAATAGATATAATTAATTTAAGTAAATTCTCTGTTTTTAATTGAACAGTATTATTTACATTTAGCGTCCTGAATATTCAAGAAAATATGCGCTCTTCCAACAGGAATTGAACCTGTAACCTAGAAAGAGAGCTGGTTAAAATCGTTTTGTGTCAGATCCACTATATCTTCCCAAATGAACAATGGTGAGAGAAAAAAGATCATTCAGACCTTCAGTAATTGTACCAACATTGATATTCTGGATTCTATCTTCAAAGTCCATCAAGAAACATCAAGGCAACAGGGAATAATTTTAAAAAAGAGGGAACAGTAGAGAGGAAAATTGGATCAGGAGGTCACAAGAAGAAGAAGAATCATCATTTAAACTTAGTTAAATGCCTTGATCTATCCCCTATCCTTCTCTTCATCCTTTCCTCTATCACTCCTCTTTACCATCGCTCTAGCTTTCTGTAACCCTTGCGTGCTAGTGGCTTCCCGCCTTGCTTGGGGTAAAACGCTTAAAAAAAAATCACTCTTAATATTCAAAGGAGAGTCCCAAAAAAACCTCGGGGAATTCCAGTAAGATATCTTTAATCATTTCTAAGACAACTTTCCAGAGCTTAATCTAACAATTGGACAATTTTGCTGTTACACGATGTGGACAATCACACCCGGTATATATATATATATATATATATATATATATATATATATATATATATATATATATATATTAGTGAATATACATAATATCCCACGTCGGTGTTTCATGCAATATTTGCAATCTTTAGGTGCAAATATAATCTGACCATTATATAGTTCACGTTCTCGTGATGATGATTCAAAATTGTGAGTTAAAACTTGGTTATTTAATTCTTGTTGCGTAAAATATTAGAATTAACTATTAATAATTTATATCATTCAATTCCTTAAGTTCGAGAGGCAAAGAATTAAAAAAATATTTTTTTTAAATCATTAAAATTTAAAGTTGGATTCAAAAGTAAAAGGAGATAGCTGTTTCTTTGGATAAAATACCCTGGTTCTACCAATTCACTTAAACTAGAACAGAGGGTGGAAAATATAATAAAAGGCTCCGAATATAAACAAATAATAGGCCGAGACTATACATTTAATGGAACCATGACTTGTACTTATAAATGTGAAATTATATATGCACTGTAATACTGGATTGTATGTGTGCATAGATATATAATAAATGTTATTAATGATGGGGCCTAAGAATATTATAAGTTGTTACATATTATATTAATATTCGTAAATCTCTCTCTCACTCAATCTCTTTTTCACGCTCTCTCTCTCTCTCTCTATATATATATATATATGGCCGAGTGGTGAGAACCTTCGTTTCTGATCATAAGACCCGGGTTCGAATCTCACTATGCTCGATTTATCATGAAAGCGATTTCTTGAGGTCGATCTCAGCGTATGCCACATTTGGAAACTGCCTGGAAACCATACCACAGGCTGACCCAAGACTTGTGAGTGAAATTGGGTAGACGGACCTCTTTGGGGCCGTCAATAGCCACAAGTCTTCATGGCCAAGAGTTGAGCGTGCAGTCCTTTGTTCAAATTATTGATCACGCTAGATAACACTGTCTTATGGGCAAGGGAAACTCGCTATATCGAGTCCCGTTGGTACAGTTGGTATGAGGTTTGACTCCTATCGTAACCGTCCGGGTTTCAATTCTCGTTGGTCGAAGCGCACTGCTGATGAGCCCCAAATATATGTGACGTCCCCCGGTGTCGCTGGGCCAAATGTGACGTCTGCTTGCCTGCGTCCGTCGTGCTATGCTGTCCTGTGACGACCAACTGGCTTGGTATTGGTCGCGGCACCAAATGTGACGTTCTAACCTTTTGGTGATTCGGATGGGAATCTGGCTAGATTCGGTATCAGCCTTGTCGTTCCCAGCTCGCCTCCAACGTCTGGTTACCGAAGTAACTGTTTTGATTTCCAGTCTAACCTACCCACGTTGTGATTTGATTTGATTAGGCAGACGAAATCAATCAGTCGCCGGGCCGTAATGCAAGCCGAGTTCGATCAAGGGTAACACCACACCAGTATATACAAAAGAAAATAAAGTAATAACTCGAAAAGTTCAAATGTGTTCAAATGTGTTAAAAAAGGATAACAATATTTTATATCTGGTTGCTGAATACAGGACTGCGTCTTTCTCCCAAACCCGCTAATATGGATTCGTGACACTTTGTGTTTGTTAGGCGAGTCTTAACATCTTAAGTTGTTTGTTCTTTAAGAAACTGGTTCTTGGTGTATCTTCAGGCGATATTTGTGAAACTTGTTTTGGTGGTGTGAGTCTAAGTCGTTCTTCAAAAAAAATTGTTCTTGGTTAGAAGTTGAGTTCGTGATTTACGTGGAATCTTTCAGTCAGGTTTCTACGAGGCGGGTGCAACTCCAACTGCGAACTTCACTCAACTGCCTCACAACTGGAACTCGAACTGATTTTCACTCGAACTGATTTTCACTCGCTGCGACCCTGCTTATATGGACGCCGACCAAAACCGGTGTGGGCTTGTCGGGGTTTGAGGTTCCTTGACAATTCTAAATCCACAATCCACTTCTTTGCTTTCGGCCAGGGAAATTTATTATTTTCCATTTTTGGAAGTCTTTCGTCTTCCCACCTTCTTCTGTTTTCATATTGGTATCTCACCATATCCTCAGAGGGTGTCAACGGGTTTCCCCTCTCTCTCACAGTGGCATCTCACACCTATCCCTTCGGGGGGGGGGGCGCAACAGGCCTCCCCTCCTTCTTCGCATGATTACCTCCGCCTAACGCTCATGCCACCATTCAGCCAATGGGCGCTCAGCGGCGTGGGTGTGGCCAGACTAACCTCGGTTTAAAAAACCTTGCTCAAAGAAAAAAATATCTTCCTTTTTCTTTTTTTTTCTTTTCTTTCTCTTTCTTTCCTTCTACCCGACAACAAACCCTTGGACTCATATCTTAGCCAAATGTCACTTGGACTTTATCACCCGGGGCCTTCGCCAAACAAGTCGGTGGTCAGTTGAACGTATTTGCATTCTGTCGCTAATTAACTGTTCCCATAAAATAGTTTTGCTATCATAGCCACCCCTGACAATAAACAGATGCTCCTCTCAATGATATTCTGCATATAGACAAAGGCTTAATCTTTCCTTCATGGTGGTTAGCGGACATTTTTGTTTTTCGGTCAGCGGATGACCTATTTAATTTTTATCTCTTTAGAATTCTGCGGGAGGTCGCTTGTCCAACTTGAAATGTTTACCATTGCCATGGCAGATTGGATATATCTTATTCGCCGCCCCGTAACATAAATCAGATTAAATCCGAAACATCCGCGACCTTACTCTTCTCGCCAATGAGAACAAAACTTTTAGCATCTTTCTTTGGCAAAAAGAACAACATCGCTTAGTGTCCTTTTCGTGATGGCTTCTTATCACCTAAATTTAATTCTTGCCTTTCTTTTTTCTTTTTTCTTTCTAGCGACGTAAATAGTGTCACAATCCTCTCCTAACCTATTTTTCATTTACTCGTAAATGTCACCTAAACCCAAATACACTATTTAGCAAGCATCATGCATCTGTCTTATGCAATTCTATTCTTTTCTTTTTTACGGTTTTACATGCAAGGTTATGTACTTTTCATCTTCTTCGTTCTACATGACAATGTAATGTTCTTTTCATCTTCTTCGTTCTACATGCAAATGTAATGTTCTTTTTCATCTTCTTCTGTTCTACATACAAATGTAATGTTCTTTTTCATCTTCTTCTGTTCTACATACAAATGTAATCTTCTTTTCATCTTCTGTTCTACATGCAAATGTAATGTTCTTTTCATCTTATTCTGTTTCTCATGCAATTTAAAGTGTGCGTGTGCCTGTGGGTGCATGTGTGTGGTTACTATGGCTTGTTCTTCTTGGTCAATGTTTTTCTCTCTGCTGTAGGAGGTTTTTCCGCCGCACGTGTCGGTTTCACGTCAGCCTCCTCCGCCGGTCTTTCTGCAATTTCTTCGCCGATTCTGTATGAGTAAGGAACACTGCTCGGCATCTCCCTCTCGAGTTGCTGCATCCTCATTTGATTACCTCTAGTTAATTCCTTCTTACTTCTAATCTTCCATATTGCCATACCCCCTATGGCTATAATTATGAATGTACCCATCATTGCCGACCAACTTATCGCGATTTGCTCATTATCTTCCCAAGCCATACTTCATTTCCCAACGCACTTAACCTGTCCCTCAATTGATCCATATCGATCTTTTCAATCGGCTTCATTAGCACTGGCATTTTGTTCTAGGTAACATTGGGGAATCCCCTCACTATTGGCTCCCACAACTCTGTACAATTGACTAAGCTTCTGCCAATCATTTCTATGATTGAATCTTTCTCTTCATATCTTCTTCTTCCTGGTGATAGGGGGGGTAAGGAAATAGATATCCCAATTGCCGAACACCCCAGGGGTAACTTTAACAGGGATAATGGTGGCTTTTCTCTTAATATCCTTGTGGACTCTCCCCCCACATATCCTAGACAAGCTGATGGGTTTCTGTGTGGCCACTACCCACAGCCCGTCTGAAACACTGATAGCTTGTGGTAATGCCGTGTTTGCTAATACCTCTACTTGACAAGTTCTCTTAATTCCCTCTTTCTTCCCTTCAAACAATTCTAGTATGCACATTTTGTAGTTACCAGCTATATAGATAGGACTTAACGATGTACAAGTCCCTAGAGCATCATTTCTACACTTTCTAGCTTCTTCAGCTGTTAGCAACATGAATTTTGTTCTACCCGAATTTAAAGCTATGTATTCTGTTTCCATCTTGTACTTTGCTACCATTCCCAAACCTTGATTTCTTCTGGGGTAGGGAATAGGTAAATTTATAACCTGGTATATCTCGAATATACCCTCTCTATCTAACAACGGAACAGATATCACAACCAATAGGCGTCTATTTTTCAACAAGGTCACACATCCCAGTGCATTATACTATTTCCACAATTCTTTGGTGGGATCCACTGGCAGTCTTAAATGGTGGGAAACTTGGCCTATATTCCGAGCAGCACTTCCCTTAGGTGACTCGGGTTTACTATGCTTGGTGAGAGGTGTCCCAATGACAACATGTCTAATTGCGCTCTCACATGTCCCAGCAAGGTCGTCAACGACTGACTAGTTTGTCGTACCTTATTCGTAATTGCCATTAGTTGGAAATATCTTTGCATGAATCCACTCATTTCCTTTAATTCTATCATTATAGTTTCTGTATCATTAATTACCTCTTGTCTCAACCCTGCCAGGTTATTTATTAACCAACTGATTCTGGGTCTATTCTTGGCCACTTCCAACCTTGTCACATTTAATATTGTCACACTCTCCCTTACCACTTGAGCCAGCGTCCTCTGGTTTATTTCCACTTGTCCCAGTTTCCTTCTTATGAATTTAACGTCATCTTCAGTCACTGTTCCAAACAGGACATTTAATGCTTTTCGCACAATCGCAACTACCGATCTCTTTTCCCGCGTCTGCAGTAACTCTATTCCCTACAGGTAATTTTGCATGTCCCTCCATTGAGCCTCTATCATAGTGGCCTCCGATTCTAGGGAGTGTAATAATCTGAGATATCCTTTCTTTTTGGAATAATCTTGCCCTACCTTCAACCGGGCTGCATCCAGCTGCGTTAGCTCATTTCTTAGTTTATTTAGTAGCGACTCGTATGGTTTTAAATCTATCACGAATGTGATCAACCATTTAGACCTGGTTATTATTACTTCACTCGTCTTTTTAAAAATGGTATTTCGGCTGTGCTTCCAAGCTCCTGCCATCGTCACCATCAGTGTGGCTACCATCATCATCATCATCAGCCCTTTCATTTTGGTCATTCCTGCAAGGCAACAAAATTCCCGTTCAGGAGGTGTTTTGTCCTCTTCTTCCTCTCCTGATTCTTCCTTCTGTTTCGAGTCCGCGCCCTGGACGTCTTCCTTACTTCTTGACGCGATGCCTAAATCTCTCCTGTTTCTTAGTCTTTCTTTGAGCTGGGAAAGGGGTATTTGATCCTCTTACTCCCACTCGTTGAACTTTTCGTCTTGTTTAGTGCGCCTCTTTTTAGAGCCATTGACTGCTTGATTGGATCTCTTCGTTTTTCTCTTCCTTTTCTTTGGGCATGGGGGTGCGATGGTGACATCACAGGATCTTCTCTGCACCGATCCAGGCGACGACTGGATGCCGCTGATCCCCCCCGTGGGTTCCAACTCCGTCACTCGGATCGCTTCGTCTATCTAGCGAAGTCGATCTATCTCTTTATTTTCCTCGGAATCTTCCTCTGTCTCCATTTCCCCATATTACATATGATACTTGACCCGTCTGCTCTTATATCCGGCAGTACGGTTCCCATCTTTGGTCCAGCTTCCCCTCTCTCTGTTGGATTTTATAGTAGACAGGGTCTCCAACCTTCAATTCTACTACCTTTCTTTCTTTGACTCTCTCATTTCTTCTCTTCTGTGCCCTCTTTATTCTTCTTCTGGCCTGTACAAATATTTTATGTTGTTGTTCCAGCAACAGCTGATTATGATCTTCTCCCATATACTTTCTTCGGGGCTTCAACAGGTTATCCACAGGCAGGACCACGTCTCTGCCAAACAACATAAAGTAAGGAGAAAATCTGGAGGTTTCGTTTATCGTAAACCTCACGGCCGCCAGAGCCTGCGTCAAATACAAATCCCAATTTCCTGTATTCTCTCTGGCCAGCTTGGCCAACACATCTCCCAAGGTTCTATGAAACCTTTCCACTTTAGCGTTTCCTTGGGGGTGATATGGAGATGTTTTTACGTGATCTATATTCAAACCTGTCAGCACTTCTCTCATTATGCTGTTTATATTCTCTGTGCCATTATCAGTGACAAGTTGCACAGGGGCGCCATACCTAGGGAAGATTTCACTTATTATCAAATCGGCCACAGTTTTAGCCTTCTTGTCTGGTACTGCAAATGCCTTGGGCCAATTTCTTAGCCAATCAACAAAACTCACTATATAGTTGTTTCCCTGTGCAGTTTCCCCATATGGTCCTGATACATCCATACTCACTTTCTCGAAGGGGAAGTTCGGCACGTCCATCTCTTCCAATGGTGCCATTTCCTGCCTTCTGCTCTGCGACTGGCATACTACACAGCTCCGAACATAGTTAGTGACCTCTCCGTACAGTTTGGGCCAATAGTACTTTCTCCCTATTAGATCACATGTCCTATCAATTCCCATGTGACCCAACCTCTCGTGGCACTGTTCCAATATCTCTGGTCTTAAACTTTTGGGCACATACAACTTGGGCTTGACTTCCTCATCCCTACCTGAGAGATAATACAGCCTTTCCTGTATTATGGCATACTTGGTGGTCTCTCCTGCCTCCACCTTTTCTCTAAGGGCAGCTATTTCACTGTCTTCCTGATACTTCTCAATTCCTTCTGTCCAGTAAGGATCGGTTATTATCTGCGCGTCCCCTTCCTCGTCCGATTCTAACATAGGGCGATCTTTTAGCTTATTAGAGTTAATTACTCCGATTCTATAGGCTTTATCATCTACTCCATGTGCTACTTTTACAGATCTTTCTTCCAGTTGTTTCGGTATTCTTGAGAGTAAATCTGCACACGTTTTTTCCTTCCCTGCCAAATGCTCTATCTTACAGTGGTAGCCACTTAACTTTAGTGCCCACTGTTGAATCTTCTTATTATTTGTCCATTCTGCCTGCAGTAGGTACTGCAGAGGCTTGTAGTCTGTCTTTATAGTAAAGACCGCATCATTCAAGTAGTAGTCCAGTTTTTGGAGAGCATACATAATAGCATATGATTCTCTTTCTATTACTGGCCATCTTTGTTGTGTCTCTGAGAGCTTATGAGAGAGAAAGTATATCGGTACTTCCTCTGGTATGCCTGGCACTGGTCCTTCTTTATCGGGACACGGCTGGGTAAGAACTGCTCCTACACACTGCTCACTGGCATCAGTGTATAGTACCATGGGCTTGCTGAGGTCTGGGTACGTCATCAGTGGGACGGCTGTCAACTGTTCTTTTAAGGTATCAACTGTCCGTTGACAGTCTTCTGTCCACTTAAACCTAGCGTATTTCTTCGTCAGGGCTACTAAGGGTATGGCAATTCTCGAGAATGCCGGGACGAATCGTCGGTAGTACCCTATAGCTCCTATAAACCCTCTTACTTGTCTCACTGTCTTAGGTTCTGGCATTTCCCTTATGACTTTCACCTTATCCATGTCGGGTTTAATACCGTCTCCGTTTATAACAAAGCCCAAATATCTAGTCTCCTCCTTCAGAAACTGACACTTCCATAATTTCAATTTTAAGCCGTGCTTTCTTAGTCTTCCAAATACTTGTTTTAGACGGAAAAAATGTTGCTCTACTGTTTCTGACAATATCAAAAAATCATCTAAATATGCCATGGCAAAGCTCTCGCATCCTCCTAACACTATTGACATCAGCTGTTGGAAGATTCCAGAGGCATTGGCTAAACCGAATGGCATCACCCTGAACTGAAATAATCCCAGGTGACACGCAAATGCAGCCTTTTCCTTGTCAGCCTCATCAAGGGCTACCTGCCAATACCCGGACCGCAAGTCCAACGTAAAGAAGTACTTCGCTTTCCCTAATAATGCCAATATGTCATCGATTAGTGGCAATGGCACCACCAACGGCTTTGATATAGAATTCAGTTTCCTAAAATCTACACAAAAACGGTGCCCGCCATCTTTCTTGACTACTATCACGATTGGAAATCTCCAAGAGGAGATCGATCTTTCGATCATCCCAGGTTCCAACATCTCTTCTACTGCCTCTTCCACAAGGGGTCTCTTATGAATAGGTGTTCGGTAGGGCTTCAATTTCACAGGGGGGGTGATCGCCGGTGTCGATTTTCATTTTTACTCTGTGGGTCTGGCCCAATTCCCTATCTGATTGGTCACCACATCTCGATTATCTCTCAGCAGACTTCCTACTCTGGCCCTAAATTGATCAGGTGCCAATATTTCTTCGTCTACTATTCCTTCCGGTTGCTCTTCGTGTTTTCCTAGTTTCTCCTCGAATCTCACTCGATTCAGAGTTCGTAGGGGTAATGCTTTTCCTATCTCTTCCCCTCTCTTAACCTTTATCGTCTTTTGGGTCTGGTTCACCATCATAATGGGCACTAATTCAGCTGCCTCCACTACTGCCTCACACAGAGTTACCTTATTTTCTTCTAGGCCCATCCCTTCTACAATTGCAGGGTTCCTTTTCCTATTTTCTTCCCTGACATTAGCCTATCCCTTCCCGACACCGCCGTTCTGGGGGGTAGCTTTACACCTTCCTCCACCACTATTATTATATCTTCTTCCGGTGGGCATCCCAATGGCGTTCTCTCGCCATTCACTACCAGCACAGTGAGGTTGAACTCTATCCGAGCTCTCTGGCTCTGAAACCAATCTTCTCCTTAGATTGCTTCCGTACACAGGTTGGGGGTTACGTAGAATTTCTGGGTACTTTTTAATTTCCCAATCCTCACAGGGAGCCTCGCCATCCCTTTTATCTCCAAGGGGGCTCCATCTGCCTGCGTGACCTCTATGTCCGCTTCCTGCAACCCATTCTTCTGTTTCACCCGTCTGTATGCTTCCTCTCTCAGCAATGAAACGGACGCTCCTGTGTCTATCAGGGCTTTCATTGCACTACCCCCTATCTCTGCCCTACATGATAGCTCTTTCTCTTGCGTGAGCGAAGAAAATACTTGGGCTTTCCTTTTTCTGGGTCCCGACCCTTGGGTCATCCCAGCCATAGGCGCCGGTAGCAACAAATTCCTTTCATTCTTCTCATATGGGGGAGTTCTGCGTTTTCTGCACCTGCGCGGTCCCGGCTGGACCTCTCCCAGTCTCTTGCCGCTGTTCCTAAAAGTACAATTCCTCTTCAAGTGCCCTGGTCTCCTACAAAACCAGCACCTTTTTGTTGGACAGTTTACCGCAAAGTGGCCCACCTGATCACATATCCAACATTTTACTCTTCTTCTCTTCAACTGGGCCACCCTCTCCCTTATTCCTTGGGGGACCTGCCCTCTACCTAAGTGGCTCTCCTGACCACTTGTCCAACGCTTTACTTTTCTGCTTTTTAACTGGGCCACCCTCTCCCTTATTCCTGAGGGGACCTGCCCTCTACCTAAGTGGCTCCCCTGACCACATGTCCAACGTTTTACTTTCCTTCTTTTTAATTGGGCCACCCTCCCTCTTAATTCTGGGGTGGCTCGCTAGCTTTTCCCTGGTTTTGTCTCTTGGGCTCGGCCTTCTTTAATGATATCGGTGGGGCACTTTTTCTTAACCCGCACCACTTGGCTAGGTGTCCCTTCTTTCCACATCTAGTACATTTATCCCGTTCGAAGTCTGGGGGCAAACCCCACTTCGTCGGACATTCCGCTGCTCAGTAGTCTTCATGCCCACATGTCCAGCAGACCAGTCCGTATCGACCCGGCGTGGGCTTATAGAACCCATGCTTTGTTGACCAAGCCTTTCTATTGGGATCTCCTTCCCACACCTCAGGCTCGTCCACCTCTAGCTTGAACTTCCGATTCCACGTGGGGGCTCTCCCTCCTTCCCCCTTTCTTCCGACGTCTCGAATTAGCTCTTGCTTCTTCCCACCTCTTTATCTTCTCCCAAATTCCCTGGCTCTCTTTGGCCAGCGCCACTGCTGCCGATAATCTTAGCGGTCCTTCCTTCAAAACATCGTGACAAACACGCTCGTCACTGAGCGCTTCCACATACAGATCAGCCAACTGGGCCTGCATGACCGCATTATTTCTCACTACCTCTGAGAAGGCTAATGACGACAGTTTCTCCGCTCCGGCCCCCAATTCTCCAGGGGTTTCATCCCTCAGCTGCGTCATCTTCAGGAGGGCTCTCATTGCCTCTATCGCCGTCATCTCGTCAGCGAACTCACGAGTTAATAATTCTTCCAACCTTTCCATTGTCAAGTGGGGTTCACTGGCTAAGAGTCCTTTTATAAACTCAGACGCTTTCCCGCTGGTGGCATCATACGCCAAATATAGGGCCTCTTGGTCTGAGAGTCTATATATTACGCGGCTCTTATCCAGGACTGCCAGCCAGTCCCTAAAATCCCTTGAACTCCCATCAAAGGCCGGAACCCTCTTCCTCTATATCTACCCTATCTGACTCGTAGTCAGACATATTTAACACAGAAAAAGAAAAAGAATCTGAGCAGCAACAATCGAAATTGAGAGATCAACCGAAAATAAAGTGTCCTATCTGACAGACGATTTTCCTCTCGTTCTTCTCAGATTCCAGGTTGTCGTACTAGAGTATCTGGAACCGTATGGTTATAGTTAACCAAAGTTCTTTTGTTCTCACTCTAGTCTGTTTCAATTTGAGTCCTTGAGACGCCGTGCGTTGTCCTGGTCGAATTTATCTGCAACTCCTGTGGCAGTGGTTGATTCAGGGTCTTATCCTGCTGTCACGGCACCAATTGTGACGTCCCCCGGTGTCGCTGGGCCAAATGTGACGTCTGCCTGGCTGCGTCCGTCGTGCTATCCTGTCCTGTGACGACCAACTGGCTTGGTATTGGTCGCGGCACCAAATGTGACGTTCTAACCTTTTGGTGATTCAGATGGGAATCTGGCTAGATTCGATATCAGCCTTGTCTTTCCCAGCTCGCCTCCAACGTCTGGTTACCGAAGTAACTGTTTTGATTTCCAGTCTAACCTACCCACGTTGTGATTTGATCTTAGGCAGACGAAATCAGTCGCCGGGCAGTAATGCAAGCCGAGTTCGATCAAGTGTAGCACCACACAAGTATATGCAAAAGAAAATAAAGTAATAACTCGAAAAGTTCAAATGTGTTAAAAAAGGATAACAATATTTTATATCTGGTTGCTGAATACAGGACTGCGTCTTTCTCCCAAACCCGCTAATATGGATTCGTGACACTTTGTGTTTGTTAGGCGAGTCTTAACATCTTAAGTTGTTTGTTCTTTAAGAAACTGGTTCTTGGTGTATCTTCAGGCGATATTCGTGAAACTTGTTTTGGTGGTGTGAGTCTAAGTCGTTCTTCAAAAAAAATTGTTCTTGGTTAGAAGTTGATTTCGTGATTTACGTGGAATCTTTAAGTCAGGTTCCTGCGAGGCGGGTGCAACTCCAACTGCGAACTTCACTCAACTGCCTCACAACTGGAACTCGAACTGCTTTTCACTCACTGCGAATCTACTTATATGGACGCCGACCAAAACCGGGGTGGGCTTGTCGGGGTTTGAGGTTCCTTGATAATTCTAAATCCACAATCCACTTCTTTGTTTTCGGTCAGGAAAATTTATTATTTTCCATTTTTGGAAGTCTTTCGTCTTCCACCTTCTTCTGTTCTCATATTGGTATCTCACCATACCCTCAGAGGGTGTTAACGGGTTTCCCCTCTCTCTCACAGTGGCATCTCACACCTATCCCTTCAGTGGGGGGGGGTGACGCAACAGGCCTCCCCTCCTTCTTCACATGATTACCTCCGCCTAACGCTCATGCCACCATTCAGCTAATGGGCGCTCAGCGGCGTGGGTGTGGCCAGACTAGCCTCGGTTTAAAAAATCTTGCTCAAAGGAAAAAAATTATCTTCCTTTTTCTTTTTTTTTCTTTTCTTCCTCTTTCTTTCCTTCTGCCCGACAACAAACCCTTGGACTCTTATTTTAGCCAAATGTCATTTGGACTTTATCACCCGGGGCCTTCGCCAAACAAGTGGGTGGTCAATTGGACGTATTTGCATTCTGTCACTAATTAACTGTTCCCATAAAATAGTTTTGCTATCATAACCAGCCCTGACAATAAACAGATGCTCCTCTCAATGATATTCTGCATATAGACAAAGGCTTAATCTTTCCTTCATGGTGGTCAGCGGACATTTTTGTTTTTCGGTCAGCGGATGACCTATTTAATTTTTATCTCTTTAGAATTCCGCGGGAGGTCGCTTGTCCAACTTGAAATGTTTACCATTGCCATGGCAGATTGGATATATCTTATTCGCCGCCCCGTAACATAAATCAGATTAAATCCGAAACATCCGCGACCTTACTCTTCTCGCCAATGAGAACAAAACTTTTAGCATCTTTCTTTGGCAAAAAGAACAACATCGCTTAGTATTCTTTTCGTGATGGCTTCTTATCACCTAAATTTAATTCTCGCCTTTTTTTTCTTCTTTCTTTCTAGCGACGTAAATAGTGTCACATATAGGAGGAAATGGCCTTTCTATATTCTATTCATGTTTCTTCTCGATTAAATAATTATAATTATCCTTCCGTAATAAATATTTCACTGAACAAGTTTGAAAAGGTAACGTGTTTTGATTGCTGGTCAAAGAAAGAACTATATCCATCAGACAACACATTAATAAGCAGCATAAGGACCATAGTAACATTATAAGAGCTGCTCAGAAACAATACCAAAATACTAATAAAATCAAACAGTAAGCAATAAGCAATAAGCAATAATCATACAACAAAAACAACTATAAATAAAAATAATTATAATTTAAGAAAACGCATCTTCAAATATATATATATATATATATATATATATATATATATATATATATATATTAGCACCCATACCCAGCTGGTCGATTAGAAAAAGCGTTCAATTAGAATGAAGCAAAAACAGTATCATGTTTAGTTGTAACAGAGTCTATCTTCTTCAATTATTTTAAAGTATTTTCATTAAAAAACATTTTGAATTAATGCAGTTACTAATATAAGAGAAGTCGCCTGTATTTATTCAATCAAAGTTAACCAAGGACATGAATGCGTAAGACAGGCAAAATGAAGGCCCACTTTAGACCACAATTATTTTGGAGTTTTTGAAATTCAATTTTTCAGTGTGCTACCAGGGATGTAAAAGAGGATCCATTTGTAAAGCAGTTGTTAAGTTTGATTAAAATTTGTTGGAAGACCACCGAAAAATAAGAAAGAAACCAGTAAAAATTGCTATTTACTTGGGTTTTCGCTATATAGGTGGACTTAATTATCAAGTTAAATGACTGTTAAACAATCAACTTACTGTTGGCGAAAATTGAATGTAGTTTGTATTAGATTGCTTGAAAATAGAGGGAGTTTTTAGTTTAAAATTTGTGTTGAAATCGATTTGTATTGAAATCAATCTTTTCGTTTTTCGCGATTTTTTGTTAAACCCAGTGGCGTAGAAATAAAAATGACGTATCGTTGAGCTCGTCATTATGAGAGTAATCTACATACCGAGTTTGAAGGAAACCGGAGGAAAAAAGTTGAATTTATCGATTTTTGATTGGCTTTATCGATTATTGATTTAAAATAAAATTATCAAATTTTTTTGCTAAGAAACTATCTCTTACATTGGACAATGTATGCGTCAAGTTTGGTCAAAATCGGTTGCATGTATCTCGTGTGAAAAGGTATCACAGAGACATCCTCTGTTTTATATATATATATATATATATATATATATATATATATATATATATATATATAAAATAAAACTGAACACCCACCTCGCACCTCGCCTACATTATAAAACTCGTTGCCCACGTCACTATATTCACCAGTTCAAAGAAACTCACCATTTATCTTTATCTACCCTGATGATGACTTAAGAAAGTCGAAAGCTCGGACTCTCTTCCGTCCAGTTTCTCACAGCATCTTCGCGCGAGAGAGAATATAAGTGAACAAGCGAGAATGAAACAGACGAGTTTTCATAAACTTTATTTGGTTCCGCTTTAGCGTGTTTCCTACCAATCAGTGTATCCAACCACCATATTTGTATTCTCCATTATCTAACGTAAGGAGAAAAGCAAAAGCGGAAGGAGGGTGGCCATTTATTGTTGTATTATAAAATTTACAATAAAAAGATTATAAAATAAGAAATTTGCGTAAAAATCATAAAACAAGATATATGAATAATTAAATAAAACATTCTGAATGCTTTTAACATATCGAGAAAGGTAGATGATGAATTCATCTCTTTCTTCCTCAACTATGGATTAAATATTAAAGTAGTTTGCGTAAACAAAGGTAATTCTCTTCCTTTTTAACTTAGTGGCATTATTATGGGCAAGAAATATTAAAAAAATAATCACAATCTTTAAAGAAAGACAAAAATAAGGAAATACAGCACAACTCCTCTAAACCGAACATCTGAGATGTTTGGTATTGAGGGTACGGTTCTGATTTGAGGAAGAAAGGCTTCATGTTTATGTCAATAAAAAATTTCGGATTTGAAGATAAGTCCAAATTCGAGGAAGCTTAATTCGAAGAAGTCTTTATACTATGTTCGAACTTTGGGAGTTTTACTGTATTTTATTATGCTATATTCAATGCTCTCTGTTTAAAACATTTCATTGACTACTTTTACTAATCACTCGTCCGGTTCACACTCCTCCTCGGTCTTTTGAACAGGAGTAGAGGTTTATCCTTTGTTTCCTGTTCAGGATTGGGTTTCTGGTTCCTTCTAAAGTCTTTTCATTGTTTTTCATTCTCAGTAGCCCCTTGCGTCTTAATGGCATTAACGCATTGCTTGGGGTGAATTGGTTTGGAAAAAAAAAGAAGGTAGGTTATGAATCATTCCTTTCTTCCTCAACTATGGATTAAATAGTAAAGTAGCTTGCGTAAACAAAAATAATTGTCTTTCTTTTTGAACTTAGTGACATTATTATGGGCAGGAAATATTCAAAAATAATTACAATCTTTGAAGGAAGACAAAAATAAGGAAATACAGTACAACTCTTCTAAACCGGCCATCTGAGATATTTGGTATTGAGGGTACTATTCTGATTTGAGGAAGAAAAGGCTTCATGTTTATGTCAATACAAAAGTTCGGATTTGAAGATGAGTCCATATTCGAGGAAGTCTAGATTATATTATGTTTGGATTTCTATTGTAATTTGACTGAATTTTAAATAAAATATTGGAATTATACATTACTCTCCCCTTCAGTCTGGACAACCCCTTTCCTATGCTGAGCAACAAAATCATAAAGTCAAAAAAAAAAGTTAATTTTTAAAAACTTAAAACTTTGGTACGGCTTTACCGATCAGTGTATCCAACCACCATATTTGTATTCTCCATTATCTAACGTAAGGAGAAAAGCAAAAGCGGAAGGAGGGTGGCCATTTATTGTTGTATTATAAAATTTACAATAAAAAAGTTATACAATAAGAAATTTGAGTAAAATTACATGAAACAAGATACTTAAATCTTTCAAATAAAAACATTCTGAATGCCTTTTAACATATCAAGAAAAAAGTCAGGACAATGTCTTAATAATGTAGGATGCATATATGGTGGTAGGATACACACTAAAGCAGAAACTGATTGGTAGGACACGCCCTAAAGAGGCACCCTTAATTTTCCTTATTAGACCTGCAATTAACATGGCCAAACGGACGGCATGTATCCCGCCGGTCGCACTTTGTCCATGACTGTTTTAAATATATCTATGTATGTTTTGTATGTGTGTGTGTGTGTGAGAGAGAGAGAGAGAGAAGGGATGGGGGAGAGAGAAAAGAGGGGTGTGAGAGAGAGAGGGGAGAGAGAGAAGCAGGCGTGTATTAAGAAGAGGTGGGCAAGGTCAGCAGTATTGAACGGAGAAAACAAAACGTAGTGGAAACACGTGTCTTCCGGGTGAGATTGTAGGAGAATTGCGCCATAAGAATGGGTATTTAATTACTCTAATTGAAGTCTTACGGTGACTCATGTAGTAACAACGGCAGAAGTAACTTGACCTGGCGGATTACTAATGGGTCAACTTGAAATAAAAAACAAAAAAACAAAACAAAACAATTATAACTATTCTGGAGGTAAAAATTAAAACGCGTTGGCAAAAACAGAGTATATATGTGCGCGCGTGTGCCTGTTTGAGAGAAAGTGACAGAAAGAGTAAGTGAGGGTTCAGTCAACAGAATCAAAGGACATAGTCGAAATAGATGGAAGCCGATACAACATCAGATCGAAAAATAAAGTTTGGCTATAGTCCTGAGATGACGTATTGTAACTATTTACTCTGTTTACATGGTTCAGACTTTATTGGCATATTCACGACATTTCGGCCGTTGTACGCTCCGGACATCTTCAGACGAGATTTTTGGAATTTCGAACCGAACACGCGGGGGGGGGGAGATTGTTCAAATTTCACGTGCCACATGGTTCAAAGTATTGACTGACTAACTGATCCAAAAGTGACTTGATCCAAAGTGTTGTGAGTTCAATCCCTAGATATTACTTAGTCCACATGGTAGACGAAGGCCGGAACGTATAACGGCCGAAAAGTCGTGAATATGACAATAACGATGAGGACAACATTCCGAAAAATGTAGAGAGTGGAAAAAAAAAGTTTTTTGCATAGCTTAGAATATGCAGCTCGGATTATTTACATGAAGAGAAGAAATACATTGAAAACACTGTCAAACTTATCCAGTACCCTAATTATTTTATGTTCAATGCAAAATAAAGGGTCCATAAAATATTTCAAAGAAAAAAAGGCCCCTCCTGAAAAGGCCAATCAATCAAAAAATATATTATCCTACCAACTAATTATATCACATCGACAATCGAAAAGAATCTATCTAAACTCAACATAAAATTTGTTACTACTACATCTAAAACGATAAAAGACCTAGTCAATACTGAACAAAATAATAAGCTAAAACCTGAAGGAAGAGTTTACTCCATTCCTTGTAATAATTGCCACAAAAATACATAGGAGAAACCACAACAAATCTCAATAAAAGATTATATGAACACAAAAGGGACATTTTACAAAATAATACGTCAAATGCGTTGGTTGCCCACCGTGATGAGACTGACCATAATATTGACATGAATATGCTACTTTGATCAAAGGTGAAATAATCAAGTACGATGTAAATGCTTAGAAGGTTATCTACAGTAAATTTGCGTGGCTCTTACAACATTCCATAATTCCTGGCAGTACTTCTATTATCTCAGAGTCGGATACCTACTAGCAAGTCATGGAAAGAAAAAGAAAAAAGATTCTGAATGAATTCGATTAGATAAAACAAAACTAAAATCCCCAGCAGGCCTCGTTCGTGCTCATGTATAGTCCTATCAACATAAGAAAAAAAAAATTGTCCGATGCTGTTTACTAAATAAGTGGAGTGTCTACTCATATTTGAGTATCCACTAAAATATCGTTTAAAGTGAAGATTACATTAACTGCATGAAACTCCGAGTCGTGTTATTGACTTTGGATATTATGTATATTCACTAATATAGACTTATAGCTCTGCTTCATAACATTGAGCACTGTATTTATAACATTTGAGGAATGAATATACTTACGTACGGGCAATGATACAATATTGTAATCCGTATGGAATTTAAAGGAGGATATAGATCCAGGGAGAGCTCTATATCAAAAGACAGAGCAAAATTAATATTAATTAACAAAAAACAAACACTTAAAATCCCATAGGTAATAATGTTTATTTCGTGAGAGCTCTAAAACAGCAGAAAAAGAAAAATGCCTGAGTCTTGGTTATTTCTTTTATTTTACCAAGTATCTCATCTAAGATCATCTTCAGGAGTAAATTGCTCAGACAAAACCCTTAATTATACAACAACAATTATAGTAAGTCTGTTCGGTTTGATAAAGTCAAATTAGTAGGTGATCTTAAAAAAATGTTATACATTCCGTTATTAATTGGAGAAAAGAATAACTTGTTCATTTTAACACCCCTAGAACTAAACTGCTCTCTGTTAATCATCTGAAAACAAAACTCACCTTTTGAGAACTTCGCTATCCAGCGGCTACAAAACTCTCCTTTTCGATCAACGCTTTCCAGCGAGTATCAAACTGCTCTTTTCAGGACAACTCCCTTCAGAGACCAAAAAACTGTTCCTTACAGAACAAGGCTGTCCGGCGACTGCCAGAGTGCCCTTTTAACAGCAACTCTCTTCAGCGACACAAAACTGTCCTTTTCAGAAGAACGCTATCCAGCGATTACAATAATGACCTTTTCAATATAGCTATCTTCAGTGACCCTCCAAAAATGTCCTTTTCTGGACGACGTTCTCCAGCGACTACAAAAATGTCCTTTTCAGGACAACTCTCTTCAGCGACCACGAAACTGTCCTTTTTAGAATAACACTGTCCGCGAGTATAAAAGTGTCCTTTTCACGACAACACTTTCAGCGACCATAAAACTGTCCTTTTCAGAACAACGATTTACATCGACTAGCAAACTGCCCTTTTCAGGACAACTCTCTTCAAAGACCACAAAACAGTTCCTTGCAGAACAACGCTGTCCAGCGACTAGCAAACTGTCCTTTTCAGGACAACTCTTTTCAGATACCAAAAAACTGTTCCTTTCAGAACAACGCTGTCCAGCAACTGCAAACTGCCCTTTTCACAGCAACTCTCTTCAGCGACTACAAAACTGTCCTTTGTCACATAAAGTAAATGTTCTGTTTTTAATTAAACATTATTAATTAAATTTATCGACCTGAATGTTCGAGAAATTTTGTAGAAAATGTTCTTTCTCCGAGAGGAATACAAGCTAGATTATTAAAAAAAAAAAAAAATTGAATTTGATGTAACTACAGATCATTTCGCTTTTATTTATCATCAATTCCTTTGATAAAGTTGAATGACGAAAGGACTAAGAACTATTTTCCAGTTTTCTTTTTTAGCCAATTTGTCGTAACAATATATATATATATATATATATATATATATATATATATATATATATATATATATATATACATACACACTTTCTCTCACACACACGCACATATACATACATACATATATATATATTATTTTTTAATTTTTTAAACAACATCTAAAATATTTATTACAGTTAGATTTAAGTTAGGAATATCCGAACAGTGACATTCCATATCACGTGACGTCCGCGTCTCGCGACGAACGCTACTTGCTAACAAACAGTAATTTTAATTTATTTGTAACAAACACTTATTTCCGATGAAAGATTGAGGGCAATTTGAAATATCAAATATATATATAAATAAATTAATACTTTCACAAAATAAAACATTATTACTTTTTTAATTTGCAACTTTATCTATATATACATATTAAGAAAGTATACGTGGCTTCTCATTATTATATATATATATATATATATATATATATATATATATATATATATAATTATTTATTTAAAAAAAAAACAACTATAACATAAATATGTTATAAAATCACTACAACGTCATCACTTGATAAGACACCGAGCGTGTTGAAACAAAATGGCTATTTTTGTAGTGATTTTATAACATATTTATGTTATAAATTTTTTTTTTTAAATAAATAATTATATCTGCTCTACTTTGTATTGAGTACTCTTTTAAGAATAGACACATAGACACATCCCCATATGAAGAAAAATATGGAAAAATAAAAATAAAAATATGGAAAAACAAAAATACGAATATGCAAGTATACTGCTTTAATGTTGTTTCAATGTCAATCCCCATATGTATATATTTACCTACATCAAAAACTTTTGGAACAAAATCCCCTACATATATAGTGATTTTTGAAGCGTAACTTAGATGTGGCACAAGGCCAAAAATATGGAGCAACCAGTGAGGATCGAACTCACTACCCAGTCGTAATTGTTCTAGTGAGACAAGCTTGCTTTACAATATATATATATATATATATATATATATATATATATATATATATATATATATATATATATATATATATATATATACGTACGAGGTTTACCTAAATAAATCACTACTTTCATTGTGTAAAATACCTGTTTTCTAAAATAAATATTTATTTTTCATTTTAATCACGTTTTCCTCAATGGACTTAACCCAAAACATTTCCATTAATAATACAGTTCGGAGGTTATAGAGTAAATTTTTCTGGTCAAATTCTACTAAAAGTTAGGATGTGAAGGTGGTGTAATCTATAGTGAAAGGAAAAAATAGAGAGGCAAGTTCAAATTCCAGTTTGGGTTCATTACATTGACTTACGCGCAAATGCCCTTGGGAAAGAAAAAAATCAATCTGCTCCCCAATCTATGGGTAAAACAGTAGATCTTTGAAATCTTCGAAAAACTGAAAAAAATATCATTGTTATAAATCAAAACATTTCACTGCAATATTCAAAATTATTATTCTTATAATCCAAAATATGTTTTGGCTTTCAATAACCCAGAAAGAATTGATAAACCGTAAAAAACAAATCAATCATTCAGTTACTAACAGTGTCGGGTTACTGACATATTGATCACCTCGGAAAAAAAGGGACGAAAGACGTAATTAAAGAGAAGGCATTGGGAAGAAATATTAGGTTGGTGCAAAAAATAATGACGTAATAATGTCGTTTTTTGACGTTAAAAAATACGTCAAAAAACGACATTATTACGTCGTTATTTTTTGCATCAACCTAATATATATATATATATATATATATATATATATATATATATATATATATATATATATATATATATATATGAATATATATATATATAGAGAGAGAGAGAGAGAGAATAGAATAAAAGTTAGCGACCTTTACTTAGAAAAAAAAAAAAAACAACATAATAATGATAATTTGCTGTCGACGCCCAGGTTCACAATTGAAATAGCAAGCTCTCGCTGTCCTGGAAAACAAGGTGTCAACTCTTCATGACACTGCGTCACAAATCCGCGGCGCAGTTATCAGTGTTATTTATGCATAGATACTTTGACCCTGTGTTGTACTCTGCTAAACGTAAATATCAGCGGTAAAGGAAGCGACAACCTCTTCTTTGATGGCCGCGGTTTTCTAAGCCTTGCCTAGATGTGGCACAACACTGAAAGCATGGCTCACCCGGTGAGGATCGAACTCCCTACCCAGTCGGAATTCATCTAGCGGGAGAAGCTTTTTACACGTCTCAGTACCCACCTTCTTCTTTTATATACCATGACCCATCAGAGCGTGTTCAGTCATGGCTCTCCACACCCTCCTGTACCCAGTAGCTTTTAGAGACCGTTGATTCTTTATCGTCCCTCTTTGTCGCCATTTTGCCTCCTATTTACGCAAACATGCTAAGTTGTTGACTCACTGTTTCCTTTTGCTTTTTTTCCTCTAATAGATCCTGTGAGTGTTAAATTTTCTAAGCCCTCTTTCCTCAACATGTGTCCCAGAAATTTCATGTTGCTTCTTTTTGAATATAGTATCTTCAGGACAGAGGGGTCATGTTTTTCCACAACGTCCTATTTCGTGCTGCTCTTAGCGGGTTTTTTCCCCTTTGCTAGGGCACCTCTCCCCCGTTCCGATATCTATTCACATTTTTTTAATTTAATATCCTCTATCTTTCAGGAAAGGGGCGATCATGGCTCTCCACAACGTTCTATCCCGTGTGGCTATTAACAGTTTTCCTCCTTTTGCAAAGGCACCCCCTTTCCGACCTCCATTCACACTTTTTGATTTTAGTATCTTCTATCATTCTTGACAGGTGTGATCATGGCTCTCCACAACTTCCTATCTGCTGTGAGCTTTTAGCAGTTTTCTACCTTAACTAAGGCACTCTCTGTTCCGCCATCCATTCACACTTTGATTTTAGTATCTTCTATCCTTCCGGACAGGGGCGATCATGGCTCTCCACAACGTTCTATCGCGTGCGACTCATAGTAATTTCCTCCTTTTGCTAAGACATCGTCCGTGCCGCCATCCATTCACACTTTTGGATTTTAGTATCTTCTATCCTTCAGGACAGGTGTCATCATGGCTCTCCACAACTTCCTATCTCGTATGGCTCTTAGCAGTTTTTCTCACTTTTCTAAGGCACGTTATCCGTTCCTCCACCCATTCACCCTAGATGATCAGGTATATTGATCGATGAGTTCTCTTATCTCTCTTGTCCTTAATATGTCCCCGTATGGATTGTTTTCCAAACCGTCCTTCCTCATTATGCGCCCAACAAATTTTAGCTGTCTTCCTGATTTTGAGTTCTTTCCGCTACCATTTTCATTAACATTTCGTCGTTTCTTACTCGCTCAGCTCAAGGTAATTCTCAGTATCCTTCTGTAGCCCGACATTTATACTGACTTCAGTATTCTCTCCAATGTCCAACATTCACTGCCATATAAGTAGATGGATATGCTGTAGCAATTCAGCACTTATTTATTTTGTTTCTAACGAAGATTTTTCGTTCTCAACTTTTGGAATGCCTCTTTCGCTAGTCCGATGCGAGTTCGAATCTCTGTGTCGCATTTTCTACCCCCACCCCTGTTAAAGCGCATGCCAGATATTTGAACTTTTGCCTCTCCAATTTCAACTTCTGCACCTCCAATTCGTTACCTGCTTCTTGGTTTTCTTTTCTCTTGCTGATGACCATACTTTCTGATGGGACTCCTAGATCTGTTAGGATCATTTCGTTGTATAGTTTAAATAAATACGGCGAAAAAACGTCCTTGTCACACTCCGTTTTCTATTTTATATAGTTGCTTAACTCGTTTCTAGTCAGCATGCAGGAGGTTAATTCACAGGAAATATTGCGAAATGTTCTCATATATTTTATAAGTTATATGACACACACACACACACACACACACACATATATATATATATATATATATATATATATATATATATATATATATGGAGAGAGAGATAGATAGATATAAGTTATATGATAAGTCTTATGATATTTTACGATATATTTTATATATATTTTATTATATTATATGATATGATAAAGTATATATTTTCCATATAAATCGATTTTTCCGATCAAAATTGATTAATGTCTGGGAAGAATTTTGTTTTTAATTATTTCACCCCCAGCAAGGCAATAAAGCCACTAGGACACAAGAGGTTACTGATTGTTAGAGAAAAACTACTATTAAGGAGAGAGGACAATAAAAGAATAAGAATTAAGAAAACAGATAACGATTGACATTGCAGTTCAGTTTTTGAAGATCAAACTTGTCTGGGATGCAAGAAGCCAGAAGAGATTTCAACAAGCAAGAAACGCCACAGAAGAAAATCTTAGCATAGAAATTACGGTTACCTGTAGATATGTCAACTGTAAAATGATGAGACCTAAATGCCAATATACCACTGCGCTTGAATATATAAATCTGGCGTCCGGGGTATGAAGAAAGAGTAAATTCCAGCAGCAAGGCTAGAAGGAGGTTTTGAGAAGCCTGGAACCACCTCTAAATTGTTGGTGTTCCCAGGTTCATCCTGATTCGGGGTGGTAGTACCTGTTAGGGTACCAGCTATGGAGAAATAGTTAAGCCCCAGACTGGTGTCAAAATACTATGAAAGTGTAAAGATAGGTTTTATTACCAGCAATACCTTTTCAAAAAAGGAAAATATTATCAGTAATACATTATCAGCAACCGGCATCGTTACGCCCAACTGGTTTGAAATCAGCGGTTTTCTTGTATTAAACTGGCTGGTATCCAAGGCTAAAGGGACAATTCTTCCCTGTTATCTAACCCATCGTTAGCGAAGAATAGGGAGAAGAGATGGATTCGTCTGTTTTCTACGTGCATTAATGCGAAATGATGGTCGTTGGTAAAGGGCTTGTTTCAACTCCTGTAGGGCTAGCCATGGCGATAATGTCACGGAGGAAGGACCAGACTGAAAGCGACCAACCCCCGAAGACACTAAAGACGGGATAAACAAAGATCTACACGATGGAAACAGCCATACCGGCAGAAGAGAGCAGCGCGCGTCGAGCTACCGTAACCAAGGCGAAACTTGACATTCGACGGCCCGGTTTTACCAAGTTTGCCTGATCTCGCCTGTCTCAATCACGATTGAGCCGCGAGGGGGGTGCTTCTGAACAAATGTTGGGGTGGGGGGATTCTTGGTCTCGCAGAGTTGTCCACCAAAATCAAATTCACGCGAATGGTCTCGGAAAACTCTCTTTGACTTCGCGCTTTCTAGCGACAGACATTACATTTAAACTTTAGCAGAGTAAAAAATTCGCTGGAAATTATAGAGACGGAAGGGAGTTCCACAAGCGAGAATTGCGAGAAACGAAACTGTTAGCATAGAATATATGGTTATAGATCTCCACCTCAAGTATAAATTGGTGAGACCTACTCGCCATCTAGCCCTGAACTTAAATCCGTAGTGTTTAGGTACCATAGCAAAGACGTCATCCAAACGCGAGTTAGAATTAAAAAGAGCCAGTAAAGACTTCTGAATCAAGTACTAAAGAAAGAGGGTTTGAAGAATTTGAAATACCCAGGAAATTCTTAAAATTTTGTTTATATATATATATATATATATATATATATATATATATGTGTATGTGTGTGTGTGTGCGTATTTCTAAGATATTTTATTGTTATACGTTATTTATCTATTCACATATAGACAGAAATATTTAAGTAAATGCTCTGTTTATAATAAAAAGTATTAACAACATTTACCAGACTGCACGTCCGAGAAATTTTCATAGAAAATATGTCCTCCGAGAGGAATCGAACGTGCATCTTACACGGAACCGTCACATAGTCTGACGTGCTATACCAGTTTAGCTACAGAGGAGTGTCTGGTTAGCAAGGTCGATTTTACTGCTTTTAAACTACAATTTTCCATGATTTCCCTTGAACCATCATATCTCTTCGAAGCGAATCTAAACATAAACAAATGACGTCACACACTACGAAATGAACAAAGTCTGACAATTATTTTAATATATTTTTGTTTATACCTTATTTATATAGACAGAAATATTGAAGTAAATGCTCTGTTTATAATAAATAGTATTAAGCAACATTGACCGGCCTGAACTTCCGAGAAATTTTCATAGAAAACGTGTCCTCCGACAGGATTCGAACCTGTATCCTATATGGAACCGTCATATAAGCATGATGTGCTATGCCAGTTTAATTAAAGTAACATAACAATAAAATATCTTAAAAATAATTGTCGGACTTTGTCCATTTTGTTATATATTTCTCTAACTCTTCAAATGTCGAATGTATAACTAGTAGGTTGGTGCAAAAATAATGACGTAATAATGTCGTTTTTTGACGTAACGTCAAAAAACGACATTATTACGTCATTATTTTTGCACCAACCAAATACATCCTTGTGCAGATTAATTGAAACAAAACGAATAATGCCGTAATTATTTACGTTTTTTTTTTTTTTTTCTATTTTTCCATTGATACATGACCCAGTGCATATGTTAGTACTTCCTATATCAATTCCCCGAATTCTTTCCTTGCAGACTGACCACAGATTCTCGATTGGATTTAAATCAGAAGAGTTTCCAGCCCAGTCTAGTACTTTGATTTACTCACTATTAAAGCTTGCCAGCGTGTTCGTGCAGCATTACAAATTTTCGTGCGCTTCCTTGAAGTAATGTCCATCGCAGACAATGGCCGTAGGACAACTAATTGACAGTCGGGACAATAGTGTCTGGACGTGATAAAAAAATCTGATGCAATCACGGATGACGTAATATTTTTCAAGGCTAAACAAATGTCATCGTACACCTCGAAAATAGTTTCATATTACTGCACACTACTGCCAATGACCTAATCTGAGGAAAAAATAGAAATCGATTACACGCTGTCATTTCAGTTGATCTAAAACAGACCATATGGTGAGAGAAAGGAAAACTAAAGCTGCTGTTTTAATTAATTTGCACAACGGTGTAATTCTATTTTCTATATTCACATCTTCTCACTATATTAATTTTATCTTATTGTCCCCTTTTTTAAGAACTCTCCTTCTTTTTATCACTTACATCTCTTTATCTATATATTTTAAAGTTGTTTTTGAACATAACTTTGTATTTATAGTATAACTTTATACCTTTAAATATAACTTGTTTTTAAATATAACTTATTTTTAAATATAACTTTTTATTTTATTTTATTTCTATATATTTTTATTTTAAATATGTAATTTGTTTTATATTTTTAATTTAAAAATATATTTTTATTATGAAATTTAACATATTTATTTTTATTAAATATAACTTATTTTTAAATGTAATGTTATTTATTTTTTTTAAAATATAAATTATGTAAATATGACGTATTTTTAAATATAACTTATTTTTAAATATAACTTATTTAATTATATCTTATTTATTAAATATAACTTGTTTTTGGAATATGACGTTGTACTTTTAAGTATGACTGTATTTTTAAATATAACTTTATATATTTTAAAGTATTTTTTAAACACCTTCTTATTCCTCTCTAAATTATAAATTAACATTTCATTCTTCATATAGCCAATTTAATGTCATACGGTTCATATCCGGGTTTAATTTTATAAAACCTCTTCCCTTTAAGATAAATACCTTCCAACTTCCCCTGACTCCTGCCTCGTGCCTTTCGTCTGACTGAAACATTGAAATGGATAAATTCTGTATTAGTTTTTCCACGGTTGTTTTTTTTTTTTTTTAAGCTTTCACAGTTAAATTTCTATTTTCGACACGAACTCAGTCCACACCGAGGCTGATAAGAGAGACGACCGATACCTTCGTGTGCCGAAATAGACTATTCCCCATATGATGTGATTTTGGATTTTATTGTGTATTAATTATTGCCTTGTAATAATACATACATTGAGCTCTTCTTGTGGACCAGTTTTAATATTTTATATTATTATGATCCACTTGGATTATATACCAACGGATTTTTTTACCTTTATTATATGTGGATGTGTGTGTGCTTATGTGTGTGTGCTTATGTGTGTGTGTGTGCGTGTGTGTGTGTGTGTGTGTGAGGTATATTTAGGCAGAACGTATTCATCTGAACAAATTTGACTTAAATGAACCGACAAAGTCTGTTTAATTTTTTACATTATTTCAATTTTCGGAGAAATTGTTGAGTATTGTACTCGAAGGTCATATTTTGTTATTATTGTTCAAGTACATTCAACTTTCGTAATCATTAACAAGAACCAGTTTGGTGTTTGGGTGGGTAGTTAGAATTCTTTTATCTACATCTTGGTATTCTTTGGGAATCTGGACGTTTGAAATGATTTAGCGTGATGTCATGTGTAACGGCCTTTGGGAAACGAATTCGCACAAAAGGAATGACGTTTATTTTATCGTTATTTTTATTTTTTTTAATCTTTTGGATCCTAATATAATATGGGAGCAAATAAATCATATCATATGCACTTCAAGATGTGTCCGGTGTCGAATGATATTTTATTCAATGTGGGCTGTTTATTTTTAATAACTGCTTCTAGAGTTTTGAGTCTTTCCTTGAATAGGTGCTTTGGAGTATTTTGGGGTTAGGTCAATAATATTTGTCTTATGTTGATAGTTATAATTTGATTGTTCATGATTTGTTGGTCGATGTGTGAACGGGTTGCACTGAGTTTCGATAGGTGGCAGGTCAATCTGCGAGAGAAAGTGATGCATGTGCGCCCAGTGTCAACATGTAATGTTGTTTTTGATTTAATCTCCTAGGGGTGGGTCATGAGAATTCATAGACAGCATTAATTTTTAGATAGGAAGTATAATGAAGCATCTATGAATTGTTTATATATATATATATATATATATATATATATATATATATATATGTGTGTGTGTGTGTGTATATATGCATGTATGTATGTATGTATGTATGTATGTATGTATGTGTGTGTGTGTGGAGAGAGAGATACAGAGAGAGTAGAAAAAGAGCAGAAAACGAATGTGCAAGAGAAATTTAAGAAAAAATAAATAGGTTCTTATACACATAGCTAGCAAGAGAGAATGTGTTTGTTTTTGTATGAGCGTGTGTGTGTGTGTGTGTGTGTGAAACAGAGAGAGTGTGTGCGTGTGCGTGTGT
This sequence comes from Acanthosepion lycidas, assembly GCA_963932145.1. NCBI lineage: Eukaryota > Metazoa > Mollusca > Cephalopoda > Sepiida > Sepiidae > Acanthosepion > Acanthosepion lycidas. The sequence continues at coordinate 101,521,928 of OZ010581.1, forward strand.
GCGTGAGTGTGTGCGTGTGTGTGTGTGAGAGAGAGTGCGTGTGTATGTGTGTGTGTGTGTGTGTGTGTGTGAGAGAGAGAGAGAGAGAGAAAGAAAGATGTGAGTAAATAGCGATGAAGGTTTTTGGCTTTTTTCAACAAAATAGCCGGCAGGGATTGCATTTAAATCTTTGGGAACCAGATCGCTGCAGATTTCCCTAAAATTTATGCATAAATAAATTTACACACACATAGACACAGACACTGAAACGCATATGAATAGATAAGACGCAGTCGTTCTATGTGCAATTTTCTCAATTTGGCGTAGTCTGCTTCAGAATCTGCATAAATTGAGCTACGTACACTCATTCTATGAACTTTCAAGATCACTTCAACATTTCTTATCGTCAACAAGTACAGAATTATGCGTAAAATATGCACTTTCAGCATCTATCTATCTATACTATTGTGTCTTTCCATAGATAAGGACATAATGGCATATCTATCTATCTATCTATCTATCTATCTGGGAACCAGCGAATTCAGCTCCTCGGAGCAATTTCCATTAAAGTATTTGTAGAACAGACAGAGGGAGGCGACGGCGCGTCTGTGAGAAAGTGACTGTAGAAGCGATGCCAGAGCAGGGCCAACTACATTGCATATCCGCCTCTGTAGCCTATCAAGAACCCCGAAGCAAACAGAAGGGGCACCAGACCATATATGGCAGCAATACTCCATGCAAGGGCGAATTGTTAATTTGTAGATCTGGAGGATCGACTCCGGGGAGAAAAACTTCCTGGCGCGGCTCAGGGAGCCAAATAATGATGCTCTTAGTGATGCTCTTAGTAGACGCGTAAGCACGCTGTATCAAACAGCAGCTTTTCTTCCAGAGAATTCTTGAATGAGAAGGCCATTAGATGTAATACATACATATTAAAAATAGAAATTAATGTGTGTGTATGCGCGCGCGAGGACGTAGAAATAGCTACGTTGGTATCCGGGGCCATGTAATCTAATTGAGAATAAGAGATTACTGGACTTAGTTAAGTCATCTATGGAGGAGAAGGAAAACTCTGATATAATATTTGCAACTTTATTTGCATTCAAAGATGCAGAGACGTTCTTTCAATTAACATTTTTTAGATAAATATATTCGAATTTCTGAGAGTGGGACTCTGTGCAAAAACGTTTCTCACGTAAAAGAAAATAAATCTTCGTGCGTAGGCATCCCTTGATTTCGTATTGTTTCTAGAAATCGACTCGCAACTAGTTTATATATATATATATATATATATATATATATATATATATATATATATATATATATATATGTCTGTGTGTATGTGTGGGTGGGTGTTTGTGTGTGTGTGTGATCGCACACGATATCACATAAATTTAATCCATAGTATATATATATATATATATATATATATATATATAAATGCTGATACCCCTGACGTGTGGACGGATTGATTTCTGGAGGATACGTCTACGAAATTGTGGAGTAGAGATGCTGAAGAGAACTTCAAGCAGCAGCTTCGTGACAAACTTTATACTTGTATTAATTCTCTCTCTCTCACTTTATATATATATATATATATATATATATATATATATATATATATATATATATATATATCCTAATTAGCCAGCTACTGGACGATTTTTTTTCGCCCTGTTCGGAGTTTTCTGGTGGTTTCTTTTTTTCCCATTTTTCCACGGATGCCAATTTATTTAAAAATTGTACTTTCACCAACCGAGTTTAAATAGATTTACATTATATTAGGGTGGTGCAAAAATAATGACGTAATAATGTCGTTTTTTGAGGTTTTTTTAACGTCAAAAAACGACATTATTACGTCATTATTTTTGCACCAACCTAATATATATATATATATATATATATATATATATATATAAATATACACAAACCAGTCTGATTAAAAAGAACACACAAAATCTCTTTACATTATTAGATTTAGATTACATTATTAGATTTACATTATATATATATATATATATATATATATATATATATATATATATATATATACACACAAACTAGTTTGATTAAAAAGAACTCACAAAATCTCTGTTTAATATTTTACTGGGTCTTTTCAATTGTTGATATTTTTTATATAGGTATTGAGGATTGTCCTGGAAATTGTTTACGAACTGTCAGAAGTATATATATATATATATATATATATATATTAGGTTTGTGCAAAAGTAATGACGTAATAATGTCGTTTTTTGATGTTAAAAAATACGTCAAAAAACGACATTATTACGTCATTATTTTTGCACCAGCCTAATATATATATATATATATATATATATATATATATATATATATGTATTGGATATATTTTCTGATATTGGGGGCCATCTACATTAAAACAAACCAACCCGCATTCAACAAAATTATATTCCAAACTAGTCACAACACAGTGCATTAAATCTAGACATATCCTTCTGTTGTTAATATTTTGGTCTCTCGCGTGGTATGGCGTCATAGAACCGTATTTTGTATTTGCAACTACGTCTGCTATTCCGCGACCTTTATCATCGTATTGCAATGATTGTCAGCACAACAGAATATTATCTTTGATGGAGAATATCTTTCCTTAAATGTCCATATAACCACTGCGAATGTAGCACATGTGACCCGAAATTGAAGCAAATATACGGGGTTTAGAACTGCTCATGATCAAACATAATAGACATTTAATTTATGTTGTGTCTAACAATATATATATATATATATATATATATATATATATATATATATATATATATATATATATATATATATTGTAATCGGCCTGTCCATCTCATCAGGAAGTTTCAGCAATTTCCTTTTTTTAATTAATACTTAATTGTGTGTGTATATATATATATATATATATATATATATATATATATATATATATATATATATATGTCTCTTTTCGTGTATGTGCGTGTGCGTGTGTATATCCTTCTGTTCACTTAAGATGTGTGTGTGTGTGTGTGCAAAGTAATTGCTAATTCCCCAGTAAAATAGACGAGTTAAAAAAAAAATCAGGATCTGACATGTCGACAGTCAGTTATGTTGTCATTTTCATTTAGGAAGACTGCAGCAGTACAATCTTCCTTGTACCCTGATCAACTAGGGTTTGTCAACTCATGTCAGCGAGGACGCAAAAAATTCAAGGAATTTTGACCATGAGGAAAGCAAAAGCGTAAACTTGACCTAATCTTTGCCTTGAACGCGAAAATTAAGCGCAACGTACGTTTCCGTCTTTGGCCTCTTTACTTTGTCTGTTTGTTTGTCGGTTTGTTTTTCAGTCTCTCTTTCAACCATTTGTATTGGAGGTGTTTTTCATTTTCAGTTTCTTCCCCCCTCCGGACATAATTAACTTGATTCCCACACAACTCGCTTTCCCATCAACCGGTGATTTTAAGATATTTCCTAAACGACCTTCAAAAGACAGCAGTCTTGCAGAAGCATGCATCTATCTATCTATCTATCTATCTATCTATCTATCTATCTATCTATCTAATTCTTTTTATGTATATCTATTTATTTATTTGCATATCTACCCATGTTTCAATCTATCTATCTCAACTTTTTCCTACTTATTAATATATTACAGTCCGTTCAGTATCTATCTATCTATCTATCTATCTATCTATCTATCTATCTATCTATCTATCTATCTATCTATCTATCTATCTAATTCTTTTTATGTATATCTATTTATTTATTTGCATATCTACCCATGTTTCAATGTATCTATCTCAATTTTTTCCTACCTATTAATATATTACAGTCCGTTCATTATCTATCTATCTATCTATCTATATATCTATCTATCTATCTATCTATCTATCTATCTATCTATCTATCTATCTTATTCTGTCCATATCTATCTATCTATCTATCTATCTATCTATCTATCTTATTCTGTATCTATCTATCTATCTATCTATCTATCTATCTATCTATCTATCTATCTATCTATCTATCTTATTCTGTCCATATCTATCTATCTATCTATCTATCTATCTATCTATCTATCTATCTATCTTATTCTGTATCTATCTATCTATCTATCTATCTATCTATCTATCTATCTATCTATCTATCTATCTTATTCTGTCTCTATCTATCTATCTATCTATCTATCTATCTATCTATCTCACAGACACATACACATATATATCTATTGATTTGTCTATGTGTCGATCGATGTTAGTCTTTTCATAATCTATCTCAATCTCTTTCTATGTTACTGAACGATATTCAACAAAGTTGTCTTCTCTTACGTATTTGGCCTTCGCTAGGTTCTCCATTATGGTGGTCATGTGTCAAGTCTTATGGCGCATAAACTGAATCCATCGTAAAAAAATGCATAATGTGAAATTGGTAAATGGCAAACACTTCAAATAAGAGAAAAGGAAATTGGGCGTAGGACAGATTGCGCCAGGGGTAGTTTTGCCCAGTACCGTCGATTGTTACGAAACCAAAACATTAGCTTGAGAACTCGAGTCCTCGTGCATAAATAGTATTGTCAAATCGAGACTTTTATATGACTGTCACCATGAATGACGCCAAAACCGTTCAGAAATATCTAAACTATCAGCTGTATTCAACCACCTTTTAAGATCAATGTTAAAAAAAACAAAAAAACAAAACAAAAAATAAAACACGTGGACTGGCGCTACAGAATCACAGACAAAGAACTGTACGAAATAAGAGAAACCCCATTACTTGAGGACTTTCAAAAGCAAAACAGCTAAAATTATTATCACATGTAAGTCGAAAATAATGACATAATCAAGATACTGGCGTTCCACACCACTTCGAACAAAAGATTAGGAAAGAAACCGCCACTATTATCAGGTAGAGCAACGACAGCTACTAGACTTGAAAAGCATTTTTTTTTTTAAATTCTTTTAAGATTTTATAAATGGCACTGATTATTCGGTTAATGAATGTCATTTGTTTCCTTATTTATTTCGTGTTTGCGCGGGGTTACCTGTTTTAATAAACAGTCTGGCCCACTAATTATGAATCTCTCTTATCTTGACAGCATCATCGACTGCTAGAAACTGATAATAAGCCATTATTAAATGCAAATTATATGTGAATTAAATGACATTTAATATTAAATCTCTATATATAAATAAACGCGAATGTCAGTGTGTCAATGTATCACACATTTTCAGTTTCCTCCGAGAGGTCTTAGACCAACATATCATACCATTTTGGAATCAGGCCGGCTCCGTGAGTAAATGAAAACATTACGGTTCGGATCCAGACCCCGCAGTCCTGAAAATTTCGGATTCGCAAATTTTCATTACTACAATTTTTTCCGGCGATTATTTTACGTGATTTTTTGCCACGAATTTTTTTGTACGATAACAATTTTTATAACTTTGAAATAAATTTGGAAATAATTTAAATAAATTGTGAAATCTAGCAAAAGTCACCCATGAATTAAAAATAATTGTTTGTACGTAAGGACCTCCGTACATCAAATTGTCTTTAAATTAAATGGCGACAGAAGAATTATCGTTGAACTTTTAAAAGGTAAGCTTAAATATTAATGCAATACGTAAATGCAGCGATCAATTTTGAGTTCTTCTGTAGTTTATTGTTGCCTATCACATCTACTTCTCAATACTTGTTGCGATGAAGGCCCAATTAAGACTCTTCCGCAGGAGCTAGCTTAAATGCCGCCCAATAGGGCGGCTTTTAACCTAGTCTCTTAATATTAAATGGCATGTAATAAGTACACTGTTATAAATAATACTGTTTCTTTATAGAATACGCCGATAAATCTTTACATGTCACAGGCTCCACTGCAAGTTTTTTTTTTAACCTTTTGCTGAAACGACATCGACTGGTGTTTACGCTTGCCACTATCTCAGGCGCTTGTATATTGCTTGGAAGGCGTAACGAGGGTTCAACTTGAGACAAAATCGACAGATGGAGTCGCATCAACCCATACTTGATCGTGCGCCACATGCAACGTCACTTGTGTTTGTCGATTCAATTAAACTGGCAATCGCGTACAATTCAAATACTTTCTAAAACAGCATCCGGATTAAAAGTGGTATTTAAATTGCCCGCTCCCGGAAATTCAGTGGTGTTGGTTTTGAACTAATCAAGGTTGTAGGAAAATCTTATATCAATCCCTGTCACACAGGAGCATTTGTCGGCTCTCCTTGAAAATTGATTATTTAAAATTATAGCTTTCATTCTAAGCTCGACCACGTGTTTGGTTTTTTTTTTTTTTAATTTAGCGGCCTATCAACACCTCTATGGGTTATTTCATGCTGAATTCTAAACATTTTGAACGCATTTTTTTAAATATAATAATGGATTTCAGTGACACAAACTCTATCTATTAGGTTGGTGCAAAAATAATGACGTAATAATGTCGTTTTTTGTCGTATTTTTTAACGTCAAAAAACGACATTATTACGTCATTATTTTTGCACCAACCTAATATAAAAGGCAGGATGTGTGTGTGTGTGTGAGTGTGTGTGTGTGTGTGCAACGAATGTACGGCCGCAATTTTCGACGGATTTGCACTAAAATTAACATGCTCCAAGTTAGCGGAAAGGCCAAGACCGACTTTGCATTTCCCAACTCCCATCGATAGTGGAAATAATCGATTTTCTCATGCTTCTACGACAGTTTTCCTGTAGTTTAC
>OZ010581.1:101533612-101541112 GCA_963932145.1 Acanthosepion lycidas
TGGAAGCATACCTCACAGAAACATTGATATCAATAATAAGATTAAGGAACTAGACCAAGATGGTACATACAAATACTGAGGAATCAATGAAGGAGACGAAACATATTGAATCAACTGCTAAGTCTGATACTGTTAATGTCACTTCACTATGTCGTGTTAGACAATTTTTCTTGAAAGAAGATGTCTTGAACATTTAAAAATCTACCATTCGCCGTGTAACGAATCTTGCTGCCATGTCTGCTTTACTCTTTCTGTTTTATATGTAGGTAATCTGGTTAAAATTCAAAGACAAATCTGCAACGTCATCGGACCTGACCTGGCATCTCATTACAAGTCACTTTCCCACCGGCGTAACGAAGATTCCCTTTGCCTTTATGTTGTGGATTCCGGGATGAAATCCGGTCTCAAATGAATGACAAACGCAAGAATGAAATATAGCAAATAAATATATTTACACAATAATACAATTGGTAATACGGTTAGTAGATCCAGAAATGCGGTTAGTAGCAATAATAATATATATACAGTCTGGGAAATTCAGTATCGAAGTATGACTTCCTTCTGAGTATACGTGCTCGCAACTGTGACTCCTACCAAGCGGTTACCTCACACTCTTACTCTCTCTATTACTCTACCTCCCGGGTATTCACCGGCAGCAGTACAAGTACACACTCGGCGAGTCAACTTGTAAGAAAAAGGGGTGGACCCCATAACACTTTACTATAAATATTTCCATGGTATTGTTGCGATGAGATTTCCCAGTTGATACCTCCACTTCATGAATTTTAGCGCAGTACTAGCTGGGATCTGTTACTCAGCTGTTGTCAAACACTCTACCTTCAGGCAGAGACGAACTCGGACGAGACTCTGCTGAAGGGTAGAGTCTCGTCCGGGTAGGTAGAGAAACTCGAATCCGTTTATGCGGGAATTACGCGGAATATTTGGCCGAGCCTACTGCCTTGGATTACACTACATTAAATTCAGCGTTGTGCCACATCCTACCCCATGGGGAGGTTGGTAAATATTACTAGATTGACATGTAAGTCTTATAATGTCATTACTGAAATTTCTAGTTGTTATCGTAAGGTCTATGCTAATAGATTTGCGTTTCTCGCTTGCGAAGTTCATTCCGGTTTATTTGTTTCCTGTCAACTACGATTTTCAAAGATTTAAATGCAATGCCAATCGGCATATTCTGTCTCCTTGAAACCAGTTCTTTTATTGCACACTGTTTCTTTCATTCTCAGTAACTCCTTGCGTCTTAGTGGCTTTATCGCCTGTCTTGTATGAAATTATTTAAAGAATTACATACGAGGGTTTATCAAACAGAAACCTTTGTTTATTTGTTGTAACAGATCTGATATTAAAAACAGAAAATTCCCAAGATTCTAAACGATGCTGAATGGATTTGGCGCGTAAAAGATGAAGAGAGCAGAGGTGAGAATATAAGCCAGGAATTTGAACAGCTTTGATTACAGAACTTGAGAAATTGCTCGTAAAATATGGGTTGATGTGAAAAAGTCTTTTTAATTGCCAAAAGAAGGTTAATCCTCTTTGACTGGACAGCTTAGAACACTTTAAAATGATTGCCTCAATTGTCTCTTGCTTTCATGCAAAGATTATTGACTGAAATCTTTTCCCACAGCCCGTGATCCCTGGGGCGGGCCTGAAACAATTGACCAAATTTAATTGAGAGACAAAAAAAAAAAAAAAAAAAAATTACCTACACATTTTGAATTCCAGACAAACTGAGTTTTACTCACACATGCATGCACAGACACACACATGCGCGCGCAAAACCTATATCTATCTATCTATCTATCTATCTATCTATATATATATATATATATATATATATATATATATATATATATATGTATATATGGGTAAGTTAATAGCAAAATTGGCTACAAAATAAATAAAAAAACTCCTACCTAATGCTTCACCCTGAAGGAACTTCAAAATGGAGTTATTCTGATACATACATGAGTATGACTATCGCTGACAAGTGATCTCTCTACTCTGTTTTGAGAAGTCAGAGTTTCCTTCTAGACCAGTAACCAACCAAGGCTGAAGAGCATAGTCTGACCTACTTAAACCAAAGGTTTGTTTCGTTGGAGAGTTTTGGCGGATGGGGAGAGACGAATTCATGCCTTTCCCAAGGATATTTACGAAAATATGAATGTCACGAACACGATTGATCATTTTCATATTTTCACGTAAATAAAGTAATTGTTAAAGAACTGATGGATTTTTATTCCTTAATCCGACAGATTAGATTCCCTGACCAGGGTGACGCAGGTTCAAATCTTGTTGGAGTGAGCATATTTTTGTATTTTATTAAGATTACTCGAATACTTGAGCCGGTAGATGAAAATAAGTAAATATACTATTTAATAAATAAACAGAGCGTCTACTCAAACATGGGTATCCAATAATAATAATAAAAAAAAACGTTTAAGTAATAAAATCTGCCGGATTAATAAATAAAATTCCATCACGTCTTTAGAAATTGCTTTGTTTACCCTAGGGTTCGAATCTGAGCAGATATGTTTATTACAAGAGACTGGAAAAGATTTGCATTTAAAAGGCACTATTCGACTGTGTTTGATCGTCGACGCAATTCGTGGCCGAGACAGTCTGCACATCGGATCTAGCGATGGTTTCCTCAGGACAGGGGGACGCAGGTTCGAATTCTGCCAGAAATGCATAGTTTTCTTGATTTAATGTGATTTAACGAATATTCAGACCGGTAGGCATAAATAAATATACTGTTTGATAAATAAACGGAGCGTCTACTCAAATATGGGTATCCACTAAAAAATAATGTTCAAATAATAAAATAGTAAAATTTGAATCCTCCCCACCCCCAAGCAAGTCGATAATGCCACTAAGACACAGGGTTTTACAAGGAGTGAAAGAGAATAAACAAAACTTTAGTGAGTAGAAGGGAGGAAGATATGAAAAAGGAACAGAATATGGCGATTGACGTTGCATTTAACTCTTTGAAGGTGGTAGGTGGCAGGGAAGCAAGTAATCGGAAGGGGGTTCCACAGGCGAGAATTGCGAGAAAAGAAACTCTTAGAAGCTCAACAGTAAAATGATGAGACCTAACTGCCAATCTAGTAGTGCGTTTAAATTCATGCAACCGAGGCACTAAGGAGAAAAGATCATCTGAATAATTGTGATTAAATGAAAGCAGTTTTGTTTTGGATTCTATAAAATAGGGATTCTCAACCTTGCTTGCTCCATGCAGCCCTTTCTTCATTTGTCAGAATGCCATTCCCCTCTTCGTTTTTAAGGTGACAGGCCAGATAGGCCAAATTCTATAATTGTTCCCCACCACCACCAAAAAAAAAAAAAATAAAAATAAAAATAAATAAATAAAATAACTTACTGTGATCACAATTCACTCCTGAAAATTCAAAATTCACCCCCTGAGGGTGAATTTTACCCCAGTTGAGAATACATGTCTTAAAATGTACAAGCTATTCCTTGCTCTAAGTGACCACTGATTGGAGGGTCCTTTTCAAGAGCAGTTGACAGTTTTGTCTTGTCTGATCTGTTGGACTTTCTACTGAGACAGGAGTAAATAGTTGTGTCATCGGCATAAATGTCTAGTTGACTTCTCGGGATGGTTATTTATAAAGAACAGAAACAGCCTAGGTCCGAAGATAAAATCCACCCCACTCCCGCATTGATGTGAAACGAACTGGAAAAGTATCAATTCAACACGACCTTCATTACAGAATTTGTTAAAAAAGTTGGACTACGCTAAATACCCGATACCATATACTTTCAGCATGGTATGTCAATATAGTTTAATCATTTCACCCCAAGCAAGGAAATAAAGCCACTAACACGCAAGAGGTTACTGAGTGTTAGAGAATATGAAAAAAAAAAAAAACACAAAAAAATCATCAAGAAATAAACATTATTAAAGATAGCACATCTTTAATAATGTTTATTTCTCATATTCACTAACACGCAGTAAGCCTTTGCGCGTTAGTGGCTTTATTCCCTTTCTTGGGGTGAAATGTTTAAAAATATATTTATATTTTTAATCATTTATTTTACTTAATTATTTAATTAATGATTTTATTTAATTATTTTAGTTTTCTGACAATCATCAAGCGTTTTTACAGCTTGCGTATAAGTTGATCTTCATTCAGATCAAATTCATGTAAGAACATTCCAAAGTTTTTCAGGCTCGTGCTCGTATTAATTTCTACATCTCGTGATATTATCAGGAGCGTTAATGTCATCAGTTACACTTGAGAAGATACTTCATTACTTTCTTCCTGGCATTTATAGGTATTCTATGATTCTAATTCAAACCTACGTGTATCGCCAACAAGTGACGTCATGAATAGATTAGATATGCCCAAAGATGAAAGGCAAGATAAATGCAGATGATATGCGGTAGAAACAGGTCAACAGGGGTTACATACCAAACATTTGGCAGAGCTGGCTCAAAGCACGTAGAACTATACGCTCGTTTCTTCTGTGTAGTCCTCACTACCAGGAGCAAATGAGAGGTCGAATCTCTTTCCAGCACCCCTCATACGACCGTGGATTTTTTAAGGGTTTCTCCCCAAACAAGGCGGGACACTAGCACGCAAGGGGTTACAGAGAGTTGGAGCAAGAGCAAATAGGAGTGATAGAGGAAAGGATGAAGGGAAGGATAGGGGATAGATCAAGGCATCTGGAGACGTTACATTTGAATAGTTGGAGATTATAGCTATCAGGGAAACAGGAAAAGGGGAGAGAGTTCCACAGGTGAGAAGTGCGAGGCATGAAGCTATTGTAGTAGAAGAGACGGCTACATTTAACAGTTTCGGCATTGAAAGGGTGAGAGCGAGATCCCAGCCTAGTAGAACGCTTAAATTCATGAAGTCTGGGAACCAGCGAAAGCAGTTCATCGGAGCAGTTACCGTGAAAGTATTTGTAAAAAAGACAGAGGGAGGCAACAGCACGTCTGTGAGAGAGCGACTGAAGACGAGATGCCAGATCAGGGCCAATTACATTGCATATCCGTCTCTGGATTTTATCAATCATCTTGAGACAAACAGAAAGGGCTCCAGATCATATATGGCAGCAATACTCTATGCAAGGTTGAATGGTTGATTTGTAGATTTGAAGGATCGACTCCGGTGAGAAAAATTTCCTGGCGCGGCACAGGGAGCCAACTTTCCTAGCGGTGGACGAAGCTATTGACTCAATGTATTTGTTTCATCTCAGGTCAGCAGACAATGTGAGCGAGCAGACATAAAGAGGTGCTCTCGTGGAGTTGAGTGTATTTGCTCCATATGTTTCTTAGGCGACAACAATGCTGCACGGTATTTGGAAACAAATTCACACTAAGGGCATGCTGAAGGGTTGACCGTCATATGGGCTGATGTATTAGCCCAAGATTTAATGTTAATTCTTAATTCTCTCAGATGGTCGAGACGATTCTTTTCAAAGTTAGTTATACCTCGGTAGCAGGTGTTTCTGCAGTTTGCTCGGTTTTCAACAGCAAGTTCGAACTCCTCTATAGGAAGGTTTGCAGCATTTAAATTATTAGGTTTGTGTAAAAATAATGACGTAATAATGTCGTTTTTTGACGTTAAAATATATATATATATATATATATATATATATATATGTGTGTGTGTGTGTGTGTGTGTGTGTGTGTGTGTGTGTGTAAAAATATATAGAAATAGGAAAGAACTCGTTAGGTAAATAATCCAAAATTCTTTCGTATTTTTGTTATTATTTTTAAAAAATAGTGCTTTAATAATGAATATTTTGATAATAATTTTAATAATGAATATGCTTATAAAACGCGTAAATTTCAGGAATTAGTTATTCAAAAAAAAATTCTCTTGAAGATGGAACAGAGCTTAGTACTTTAATTCAATTTAATTCAAATAATTATATTGAAGTTTTCGGCTCTTGCTTTGAAACATGAGAACTCTTATGTAGCGTTTGAATCATATTTTTAAATAAATAATTATATATATATATATATATATATATATATATATATATATATATATATATATATATATATATATAATTACCGTATGTAACAGAAAAATTGTCCATCCCATAAAATGTTTAATATAAAAAAAAAAAAAAAAATTACTAAACTAATTGAGTTTTTTTTTCCGGGGTTTCAAATAAGGCGTTTAGCTATGTTGACACGATTTGTCGTGAGATTCACTAAAAAAAAACCCTTATTCAGCTTAAAAATAACAGGTTAAAATCGTTTTTTGTCAGCCCCGCTCGCTTCCCAACTGAGCAATGGTGAGAGGACAAAGATCATTCAGGATTTCAGTGGTGGTACCAACATTCATATTATGGCTACCATCTTCAAAGTCCATTCAAGAATGATCAAGAGGATTGTGAACAAGTTTAAAAAGAGGGAACAGTAGAGGAGAAAACTGGATCAGGAGGTAACAACAAAAAGAGTGGTCCTCATTTCAACTTAGAGCTAAAGAGATCGTTTACAAAAGATTCAACTCAATTCGCAAGAGGTTTGGCACCTGAGAGGGGAGCTTCAGCTATGACAGTCCAAAGAACAGTGAAAAAAGACATGGAAATGAAATCGTACGTGAAACGTTTGAGGCACCTTGTTACTCCAGGACAGAAAGTTAGAAGGTTAAAGTGGGCGAAGATCATCTTGAATAAGTTGGAAAATTATCCAGCAATAATATATACTTTAAGAAATTTTTTATGTTTATACATTCTTTTTATAGATACAAATATTTAAGTAAAGGATCTGCTTATAATAAACAGTATTAAACAACATTTACCGGTCTGAATGTCCGAGAAATTTTCATAGAAAATATGCGTCCTCCTACAGGAATCGAACCTGTATCCTATACAGAACCGTCATATAGCCTGACGTGCTTTTACTGTTTGAGCCACAGAGGAGTGTTTCGGTTAGCAAGGTCGATTTTATTGTTTTTAAACCACAATTCTCCATATGAAAATTTTCTCGGACATTCTACGGCTTATCGATACTTTGTAGGTTATAAATAGAAAAAAATAAAATATTTTTAGATGGTAATTATTTTGGGGTGGTTGAGATAATAATGATTTAGCGATACAAGTCTTACTAATTAACCCATAGCTGGAGGAAGAAGAGATAGATTCATACTTTTTCCAGGGGTATTTGCGAATATACCGAACCTAATGGGAATTGGAACTCGGGACTGCGATTAACAATTCCGAGCCATTATTCTTTACACCACCCGCACATCCAGGTTTACAGCACCTGGCATTCCTAAAGTGTCGCCCATCTAGGTACTGACCAGGTTCGTTGTTGATTAATTTCAGCGATTGTACAGTAACCGTTGTTTCGACGTGATGCGGCCGTCAGCCCCAGGCCAGAGGATCAGAGGAAAGCAGCGAGTAACCTATATAACGTGCTTTTCTAAATGGATGGAAGGATAGGGAGTGAAATGATAATAAAAGACAAAATATTACGAAGAGCTACAAAGGATAGGAAAT
>OZ010581.1:101543612-101661112 GCA_963932145.1 Acanthosepion lycidas
AGTCACAAGGGGCTACTGAGTGTGAAAGAATAAATAAAAAAATAATTAAAGAGGAAAAATTATTAAGGAGCGAGAACATTTTCTTTTTAAGCATTACGCCCCGAGCAAAGCGGGAAGCCACTAGGATGCAGCGGGTTGCAGAAGATTTGGAGCAAGATCAGATAGGAGTGATAGAAGAAAGGATGAGGAGAAGGATAGTGGATAGACTAAGTAACTGGAGATATCGATTGACATTACATTTGAATAGTTGGAGATTATAGCTCTCAGGGAAACAGTAATAAGGAAGGGTGTTCCACAGGCGAAAGGTGTGAGGTATGAAGCTATTGCAGTAGAAGAGACGGCTACATTTAAAAGTTTCTACAGTCTAAGGGTGGGAGCGGGATGCCAGCCTCGTAGGGCGCTTGAATTCATGGAGTCTGGGAACCAGTGAAAGCAGCTCATCGGAGCAATTACCATGAAAGTATTTGTAGAAAAGACAGAGAGAGGCGACGGCGCGTCTGTGAGATAGTGACTGTAGAAGAGACGCCAGATCAGGGCCAATTATATTACATAACCGTCTCTGGATCTTGTCAAGAACTTCGAGGTAAACAGAAAGTGCACCAGATCATATATGGCAGCAATACTCCATGCAAGAGCGAATGGTTGATTTGTATATTTGAAGTATGGATTCCGCGGAGAAAAATTTCCTGGCGCGGCACAGAGAGCCGACTTTCCTTGCGGTGGACGAAGCAATTGACTCAATGAAACAATAAAAGAAAAGATATTAAGAAAACAGAAAATAACAATTGACATCACATTTAAATTTTTGAAGATCAGAGTTGGCTGGAAAGCAAAATGCCGGAAGTAAGTTCCACAAGTGAGGAGTAATATAGAAAAAAACTGTTAGCAAAAACTTGCGGATAGATTTAGCCATTTCAAGTGTAAATAGATGAGACCTTGCCGCCAATCTAGTACTGAGCTTAAATTTATAAATGTAGACACCACACAATGAAGGTATTTTTAGAAAATGCACAGGGGAAACTACGTTACAGGCGTGGGAAAATGTCTGAAGCAGAGATGCCAGTTCAAAGCTAATAAGATTGCAGATTCTTGTCGAATCCCTAAATACATAACAGGAACACCAAGCAAGATTCAGTGCATGGAAGAATGGTAGATATATAAAAGTGTCAGATAGATTTTTAATTATATATATAAACTTAAAACATAGGCCCACGTAGTGTCCTAATGGTTAGCAACATCGATTGGGAGTTCCCTAATTCTGTTTCATGCTAGACGCAATCGTCAGGCCTGACAGTTGCGTCCAGCATGAAACAGCCTATCGCCTCTGAGTGTTGACTTCAATATTCACTTTTATATATATATAAACACACTTTTCACACACACACACACACACACAACACACACACACACACACACACATATATATATATATATATATATATATATATATATATATATATATATATATATATATATATATATATATTGGGGAAATTGTATGAAAAAGTGTAAAAAGTTTCGTCCTTCAGGACTTCATGGAACTGAATTTGTTATGTTGGTAGCACTACACATGCGCACAACAGAGGGATCCTGGGAATTTTAGAAGTTTTCCATTTATTTTTTTATTATCAAGCCGAATTCATTTAGAGTTTTTTTCATATTTCACACACACACATATATATATATATATATGAGATAATCATATATATTTTTATTATTAGGTTGGTGCAAAAATAATGTCGTTTTTTGACGATGTTTTTTTGATTATCGTTCACCCATTTATCCAACTTTTTTGACTTCCCTATTTGCTTTAAATGGCGAACGACTGTTGAGTGGCCGACCTCGAGTTCAACAGCAACTTCTCGTGTGGTTTTGCGAGGTTCGGCTTCAATTAAGGCTTTTAAATGTTCGTTATCAACGGCTGTCGGCCAGTCGCGACCGTCTTCATCTTCGAGGCTCTCGTCACCATTGCGAAATTTCTTGAACCACCGTTGTACCACACGTTCGTTAGTGGTTCCTGGGCCAAACGCATCATTGATATCACGAGCTGTCTCGGCAGCTTTTCGGCCTAGTTTGAACTGGAACAAGAAAATCGTGCGGATTTGAATTTTGTCCATGCTGTCGAAAACCTGCAAAAAAATGAATGAAGAGAACGGTAACGAATAACACGATTCAATAGAGCGAAAAACGCGCTTCAAAATGATATATAACAATGGCTATATATATCAATGAATTAATTCAGAAATCATATATAAAAGTAACATATGTGAGAAAACGACATTATTTTTGCACCAACCTAATATCAAGAACAATATTAGGGAAATGTGGAAAAAGTTTTCTTGAAATGTATTTTTTCACAAGAAAACATTTTCAAATTTGTTATAAATTTCCCCATTCTACATATATATATATATATATATATATATATATATATATATATATATATATATATATATATATATATGTATGTATATATCTACCATTATTATTTCGAATAGTCATATATCTAAACTTTTTAATAGTTTCCAAAAATAACTATCTTTAATAGTTCGTAAAAATAACTTTCTTTTGTACTTCTTGAAAGAAACATGTTGACCTTATATGAACTTTTTTGAAGAACATTAAAATTAGCTCAAATTATTTTTTACAGTTTCTTAAATAATTTATTTATTTTAACATTTCTTAAGTTTTATTTCTCTCTCATTCGCTTTGATGTCTTTGCGCTGAAGTAAGTCGGTTTTATGGTATCCCCTGTTACGTGGTACAACATCCTTTCTGAAGTTGCTATTACGAGCAACCTACTACAAAGTAAGGAAGCTGATTTAAATTCAGCTTCAAGGCAAGTGCAGATGACTAATAATCATCTTCTGGACTGCATATGCAATGAAAATGATGAAAAATTTTAACAGATGTTGCCGAGATGACAATAGAACTAAGTATATTACCAAACTTTGAATAATAAGAAAGAGTTGGAAATAAGGGGAAGTAACTGAACAAAAACAACACAATGGAACCTGGAGAGGATTAAAACACACCTGAAGGGATGGGGGCTAAACTATTTTATCTGATCCAAGTTTTAAGACTGTGTAGGCCGGAATTAGGGTCTCAGTAAGGGCAACGGCTAACCGAAAGAAAATGGATCAATAATTAAATAATGAAAACTTTTATGGTCAAGTGCAATTTGGGCGGAAGCTAAGAATTTCCGATCGTAGATAAGCAAAGTTACAAGTAGAGATGCAGATTCAGTAAGACGCAAGTTGTGATGTAGAGATTGGCTCTGGACCGGAATAGAGACTGTTAAAGCCAGAGCGATATACAGTCGGGGTTCTCGTCGGCCGAATTGAAGACCTGGTTGCGAGAGAAGTAGCAGTGAAAATATAAGAATCGTCTACTTACTGTCAGTCCGTTCAAGGTGAATCCGTGAAAAGAAAAGCAAATATGTCCCAAAGAGGATTCGCGTTTTTTCTTCTCGTCGTGGTGTTATTTCACCCTTCGTTCTCTGCCAAGCGTACATCGCTCCTTTCTCAGTTTTCGTTCTTGCAGGTGCAAACGCTTAATCGCAAAAACAACGTTGGGTGACATGTCCTGCAGGTGAAAAAATGAAGAAGGGCCAATTTTGCATGGGGAAAATTCTTCTACTACGCTGATTTAGAAGCTATTGAGATTTAAACATTATAATTCATTATCTGCTTTCAAAAGTGATATATATATATATATATATATATATATATATATATATAAAATAGTAAAATAAAACATTTATTAATATTAACCGCATGACAAATGAAGCACGGAGATTAAGGTTTCAAGTTCGGAATTTTCTCGCATCCGCTGATGAAGGACACAGGCGTGTCCGAAAATTCCGAACTTGGAACTTTACTCTCTGTGGTTCATTTTTATCATGTGGTTAATATTAATAAGTGTTTTTCGTGCTGATCACCTCAGTGCCCGTTCGTTTGCTTTTGTTTTATTAACCAACTTATATACTGTATATATATATATATATATATATATATATATATATATATATATATATATACAGGGGAGGAGTGAGAACCAGGCGACAGGCGAACCTATCTATTGTAGCTGGATCTAAATATGATCGGCAATGTTTTCTGCGGAATAGAAGAGAACCGTTGCTATTATTTATCATGGGATCAATACTAAATGATTGCTCGACATTAATTGCTCAGTGCTAGAATTAAGTTAAATAAAAGAAAAGTTTTTTCATCATTCAAGGATGAAGATGCTTATATAAGATTTATATATATATATATATATATATATATATATATATATATATAGTAAAAATACTTTTACAAACATTGGGAGCTGGTTGCTGACACCAAAACAAGGTCAAAAGTCTATACAAACATATATCCGCAAAACCTTCGATTTTTGAGTTAAGTTTAAAGAAAGTTTATGGCAGATAGCATTCTGTTCCCATGTAGACTAGGTTACATTTGTTATTTGTGTACATTTGTGTCTTGTCTGTTTTCAATGTTTAACGTGTGTAGTAGTGAGTTGACTAATAAGTTTTCCGTTTAACAATGGCAGGACATTCATATCATGTGCAGACAGATATAATTTTTCCAATCTGCCGTGCGAATGGTAATGGACGCGAGGCCGGATGGCTATAACAGATTGCGTTTTCAGACCGAAGGCTGCCGAGTCATCCAACTTTTGCTGCTGTTTATTCTCGCGTTGTTGAGACAGGATCCGTGGCACCACAAACTTTGAATCGAGGAAGACTGCAGGCTTTCAAGTGGCCCTAGCATGTCGTACATCTCAGTAACGCAGAGAGGTTATTTCAAGAGCAGCTTCTGTATCAGTATCATTTGCTACGTGTGCAGGGTCCTCGCCTTCTGATCACTCACCACGGGAGAACTTTTACCGATGGTTTATTGCAAAAACTTTGTTTACGGAAGAGGAAACATTTGGAAGAAATCTGAATAAAAAATTTGTAATAGCTTCATAACTGAAAAACGAAGGATTTGCGGACATATGTTTATATGGAGTTTTTATTTATTTTTTCTAATAATCCTTTCTAGTTCTCTAATCAGCTTCTTGAGGTTAAGTCGAAATTCAACAAAGAAGGCGTTGTAGTTTTTTCTTACCCATATACTTTCGATCTCCTCCAAGATCATCCTCAGGGGGTGAATTACAAAGACAAACTTATTGTAGCAGTGATCATTATGATGGTGATTTTCAAAAACACCTTTATCGGATTCTTCTATCGCACAATATTTAAAAACACATTCCTGTCCACCTACACTATACAGGAAAATAATTGTTGACAACACCAATATTATTTATAAATTCACATGTCTCTATAGGAACTGTATTCCTTATCACTCTAAATCCCTATATAATTAAATTGGATATAATACAACATCCCTAACAAGGAGACTCACGTTGCAGCCCTCTGATCATAGCTCAGTTAAGTATCATTTAAATACAAATGGCGACCCATCAAACTCTTTCCGCAACATACGCGTTGATAATACAAATATAATAGCCTCCTCAACATGTAATGGAATATAAAATGATGGAAGTATTATAAATGAAAAAAGAAAATACCTATACTCAATAATATCAACTATGAACACGGCCACAATATGTTGACCGTGTTTGTAAAATAAAACATTCCTATAACTCTAGATATATACATGAAACAATCCATACCTTCAGTTAAAAATAAAATTATCCTTGATAATCACCAAACGAATAACCTAAGGCGCGCGGACATACAGAATATTTGTACAATTTCTATTTATTTTCAGAAAAGAAAAAATTCTGAAAACACAAGAAAACTTAAATAAAAAAACTAATCACGACTAGTTTTTAATGAAAACACACACACACACACACACACACACACACACACACACACACACACACATATATATATATATATATATATATATATATATACCATATTTCATCCTTTTTTTATTTTTAAGATACTTTTATACTTATTGTTCAAACAAAACTTCATTTAAAAATAAGAAGACATGGTAGTTTTCTGTAAAAAAGTGCCAATCGTATACACACACGCACGCACACACACACACACACACATATATATATATATATATATATATATATATATATATATATATATATATATATATATATATTATTATTAAAACTATCAACCAGATACTGAATAGCTATTTTTTCGGTAACAGGAAACTTTAAATTGCTATTTAAAGTTTTAAAATGACTGGCGAATTCGCCGAAAACATTCGGGACAATGAACACTTCAAATAATTCTCCTTGTCCGTCATATTCAATGAAATATATAATTAAATTAAATTAAAAAAAGTTAGACACTCAGTTTTTTTCAAAAAGTATTCTTGCTTATATAAAGTTCACACCCACCTACTGAAATTGGTGTCAACCATCCTACTGGAAAACCCGTCGTAATACATACATATATATATATATATATATATATATATATATATATATATATATATATATATATATATCGTAAGACGACGTAATACACTCACCAAACCAAACCAAACACCCAACCACCCTGAAGCACACAATATATATATATATATATATATATATATATATATATATATATATATATATATATATATATGGGCGTGGGGCGTGTGTGTGTCATAAATGTGACGACATTAGTTCAAATACAAGACAAGATTATGGCAAGGTGGAAGATGGCGGTACGGAGCGGGAATTTCTTTCCCATTATATTTAGGACAGTAGTGGCGTCATTTTTTGCGATAGTCATCATGTGACGTCGTCGAAACGGACTCGAGCTACTATACAAACTCTATCTATCCATTTATCTATCTGTTGTTTTTGTATATATATATATATATATATATATATATATATATATATATATATCATACACACACAAATCAGGACCCTTTCAATCTATTTTGTAACTGCCACTTCTCTCATTATACATTATCCATTTATGTCCCCCCCCTTTCTTCTCCCTCTTTATCGCTCTCTCCCTGTATATATATATATATATATATATATATATATATATATATATATATGCCAGACGATCCGTGTGTACCTTAGTCTATTCATATGTGTCTATCTTTCTAATTTGTATGTGCACATTGAGATGAAGATAAGTAAGAAGTTCATTACTTCTGCAACACATACACACACATGTGCGAGTGCGTAATCCCATATATATATATATATATATATATATATATATATATATATATATATATATATATATATAAAGAGAGACAGAGACAGAGAAAGAGACAGAAATGTGCTCCAGAAACTCTGTATGGGTCGGTAATTGAATGACAAAAAGTTAAAAAAAACTCGATACATAGATTTTGTTTACATTTTGTCATTCAATTATCCAGGATATATATATATATATATATATATATATATATATATATATATATATATATATATATATATATATATATATATATATATATATATATATATATATATATATATATATATATATATATATATATATATAGTATATTGGGACAGTAGATCATTATATAAATATATATTATTAAATATAACAGACAATGAATGTTTGATCATCAGCCGTTCTATACTCCATATATTCGTTTTAATATCGGGTAAAGATAAAGACAAAAACTTTCTAAAATTTGGATATTTTTTTTTATTAAGCTGTTCCTTGTTCTAAACTTTCGGCTCATATGAGCCATCTTTAGAGTAGATATGCGGACATTCAAACAAAGATATTCACCATCAAATATGATATTCTGTTAACCCAGATCCAACAAAATTAGATTTTAAATTAATCAGAACACATTACATGGCATGTAGAATTTGGTTCTGTTGTTAATATTTTGATCTCTCACGTGGTATGACGGCATAGAACCACATCATCAATTTATGACCTGCGTCTGCTATTCTGCAACCGTTATCATCATATTGCAATCTTCTATGTCATCATAACAAAATATCATCTTTGATGGTGAATATCTTTATGTAAATGTCCGTATAATTACTTTGACAATTGATCATGTGAGCCGAAAGTTTAGATGAAGAAACAGCTTAATTAAAAATATCCAAATTTTGGACAATTTTTGTCTTTATTTTCACCCGAAATTAACGCAAGCATACGAAGTTTAGAACCGATCATGATCAAACATAATACACATTTATGGTCTCTTATATTCAACACTATATGTTTAAATATATATATATATATAAACATTATATATATATATATATATGTATATATATATATATATATGTGTGTGTGTGTGCGTGTGTGTATATGCGTATGTGTGCCTGTGTTTTTATGTGTGTCTGCCTTTTTCATAAATACACTAAGATACGATTTCCTTAGGTGAAATATACCCCTATGTAATGTTGCCTGCTAACCTTGCATTTGCATAAAAATAAAATTAGACATTGAGGCCAACACCATGAGGCAACAGTCTGTTTCATACTCAAACGAAACCTTCAGCATTCAAGCATAAAACAGACTGTCGCCTTATGGTGTTGAACCCAGTGTCACCTTTCACATTTACC
Source organism: Acanthosepion lycidas (assembly GCA_963932145.1). Classification (NCBI taxonomy): domain Eukaryota; kingdom Metazoa; phylum Mollusca; class Cephalopoda; order Sepiida; family Sepiidae; genus Acanthosepion; species Acanthosepion lycidas. The sequence continues at coordinate 101,552,151 of OZ010581.1, forward strand.
TTCTCTCTATCTCTTATTTTACGCACTTTAACCCTAAATATAGCATACATTAAAATCATATTTTTATCATATTTTATAATATATATATATATATATATATATATATATAATATATATATATATATATATATATAGTGGACTCTTCTGTCGTATTCGACGAATGAGGGTTAAGCAGCTCAGTTCCTAGGAACCGACAGCCATGAGATTTGATTATTGTGGTGAAGTTTTCGTGCAGGACCATCCACACTTTTTGAAGGGCCGAATACAGAGACCTGGTGCACTACGTGCCACAAGGTCCCCAAACGACCCTCCGCAGATTTTGAATTCCGATTTGTCCTTCTCCTAGACCAGTTGCCATCCAAGGCTATAGAACCCAGGCCAGTCCTGGTATTTACCCAGAGCTAGAGGAAGAAGAAGAGGATTAGTACCATTCACAAGGATATTGTCATGTAAGTGAATGGATTCGACTGGAATTCGAACTCGAATTCGATTCGACTAGAATTCGAATAAAATGCGTGGGTGTATGATCCAAGTGGGTCCTGGTAATCTAAAAATATTAAAATTGATCCACAAAAAGAGAGTTCGATGCTTTTTATTTGCATAGAACAATATGATGAAGAATCAAATGAAATTTCTTTTTACTTCATGTTGAGAATAGGTATTTTGGCAGACGATGTTGGAAATCGGCTATTTTGGCAGACGATACAAGTAGTCGTCTCTCTTTCCATCCGCGATATGGAATGGAATTCACGTCCGTAGAGCTAGAGGCAGCAGGAAGTAAATGTTAACTTTAAGGAAGTAATGCGGGAAGGGATCAGCCTAAAATTTGACGCTTCCGTATAGGATACAGGTTCGATTCCTATCGGAGAACGAATATTTTCTATAACAATTTCTCAAACATTCAGGCCGGTAAATGTAGTTAATACTGTTTATTAAAAACCGAGCATTTACTTAAATATTTGTATCTATAAAAAGAATGTATAAACATAAAAATGTCTTAATATATTTGTCGGACTTTGTCCATTTCAAAATATGTATATTGCGTCCTGACGATTGCGTCTCGCATGAAACATCCTGTCGCGTCTAAGTGTTGACTTCTATGTTCACTTTTAGATTTACACACGCTCGATCTCTGATATTGAGCACTTTATCCCATAAATATAGCACATCTTAATGCTGTATATAGAACATTTACTTAAATATGTATATCTGTAGAAATAACGTATAAACATTATATATATATATATATATATATATATATATATATATATATATATATATATATATATATATATATATATATATATCACCCCACAGAATGCAGTAAATCTACGAAGACACAAAAAGCTACTGAGCGAAAGACTAAGAAAAAAGTATTAACGAGCGAGAACAATAGAAGAGTAATCAGGAAGACGAAATCTCTATCTATATATCGCGGGAATAACGAAAATCAAAGAATTCAAGAAATATATATATATATATATATATATATATATATATATATATATTTATATATATTTTTATAAAATATACTAAATCAAACAACTATTTTGTTTATACGTGATTTTTTATAGATAAAAATATTTGAGTAATTGCTCTATTTATAATAAACAGTATTAACAATATTTCCCAGCTTGAATGTCCGAGAAACCTCAAAGAAAACTTGCGCCTACCGACAGGAATCGAAACTGCATCCTACACGGAACCACCATATAGCCTGACGTGCTACACAATTTAGCTAGAAAGGACGCGGCTAATCAGCAAACTTTTAAACTACAAATTTCCCATGATTTTTCCCGAATGCTCATATCTATTCGAAGCGTAACTTTTAAGAAATGGATGAAGTCCAAAAATTATTTTAATATATTTTTGTTTATATTTTTTTTTTAAAGATACAAATGTTTGTATTTATAAAAGTAAGGTATAAACAATATATATATATATATATATATATATATATTAAAATAATTTTTGGACTTAGACCATTTCAATATATATATGTATACATATATATATACGTGTGTGTGCGTGTGTATTATGAATTTAAGTACCTATTCTTTGTCAATAGATATACTGAGAAAAACCTGAGATAAGGATTTTTATAAAATATTTTTAATTAGTCTCACTGATTTCAATGTCACAGAGTACAGTCCTTGAGAAAATATTTTCAATTACACACTTGACAATCAACAATATTCGAGGACAAAAATACCTATGACGCGGATGTAGTTTATCGTTATACCCAGGACGGACAAAAATAGAAACGGGTATAAGACAAGTATGGGTCTTCTCGCCGGAAACTTAGAGGTCCTACCAGAATTCGGTACTGATAGCCACAATCTGAACAGCATAAAATACGCATATGACAGTGTTGATAACAGGCAGAGAAAGGAAACTATAAGAATTCTTTCAGAACTTAGTGAAGGAAAGCGAGAAGAAAGGACTATGCATCAACTACAAGAAGACAGAACGTATGATTGTTCGCAAAAGGGACACCCCAACATGCAAATTAAAAATTGGAGATATCAAAATCAAACAAGTACGGAAATTTAAACATCTTGTCAGTGTTCTAACTGAAGACGGAAAATGTGACACCGAAATCCGAAGACACTATTGGGATAGCCAAAGATGCATTCCAGAAACTAAGCAGAGTATTAAGAAACAGACAATTTTGTTAGACCCAAAGTAACGAGTACTGAAATCTTACGTGATATCTGTCGTACTGTATGGCTGTGAGCGCTGGACAATTTTCTCAACGTTTTCAGTCCCCTGTTAAAATACTTCCCAGATATTAATTTTTTTGTGCTTGGTTCATTTTGGTAGTTCCGATTTGTAATTTGCATTTTAGCCTCATCCTTTAAATTTAATTTAAATTTTTGAAGATAAAAGATGACTGGAAAATATAGAACTTGAAGAATGTTCAACAGATGTGAAGTGCGAAAAAAGATACTGTTTGCATAGAACTTATGATTACATCTAGCCACTCAACTGAATAATTGATAAGACATCGTCGCCAGTCTAATACTGCGCTTCAATTAATAAACTCTATCTATCATGGCGAAGAGCACATCCGAACCATGAATGTATATACAGTCGCTCTCTCACATACGCGCCGTCGCCTCTCTCTGTCTTTTTTACAAATACTTTCATGGCAATTGCTCCGAGGAGCTGCATTCGCTGGTTTCCAGACTTCATGAATTCAAGCTCCCTACGAGGCTGGCATCCCGATCTCACCCTTTCACTGTTGAAACTATTAAATGCAGCCGTCTCTTCTACTCCAATACCTTCATATCTCGGACCTCTCGACTGTGGAACTCCCTTCCCTATTCCTGTTTCCCTGAGAGCTATAATCTCAAACTGTTCAAATGTAATGTCAATCGACATCTCCAGTTCCCTTGATCTATCCACTATTCTTCTTCTCATCCTTTCCTCTCTCTCACTCCTATCTGATCTTGCTCCAAATCTTCTGTAACCCCTTGCGTGCTAGTGGCTTCCCGCGTTGCTTAGGTTGAAACGCTTAAAAAAAATTAGAAAAAGCATAAGAAGTCAACTTTACGACAGTGGGAAATTAAGTGAAGCCAAGGCGTCAGGACAGGACAAATAATATTGCCGTTTCTTCTTTGGATTTTATCAAGGATCTTTAAATATATATATATATCAGGAGAACCGGACCATAAGTGGAAGCAATATTCTAAACATAGACGAATGGCAGACTTATGTCAACCAGCTTTCTTAGCGTCAGGCCTAGCAATAGATTCAATATAGATTTTCCATTTATATCAACCGAGAATGATAATCCGAGAACGCTTAACGAGTAGCCTCATGGGGGTTAGCATCAACCATGATGGAAGACAGTGACGGATCTCTCAGATGATTAATAGAGAGCAGTTTCGTTTTAGAGGTATTAAAATTAACAAGCCATTCTTTGCCCCAGTTAACAACAGACTGGAGATCGTTTATGACATCAGCAGTTAATTTGACCTCATCGAACTAATAAGACTTACTACTCAGACAAAAGTAAATAGTTGTGTCATAAGCCTAGATACTAATTTGAGAGCTGACGCCATTGGGAAGGTCGTTAATGAAAATTCAAAACCAAGTAGAACCAAGGATAGATGTGTCGGGGGGACTGGGGCGCACAAGCGTTAGTATTAAACGATCTTGATGAATGGCCGTTCAGGATAACTTTCATTTGACGATTTGATAAGAAAGCCTGGATGACGTCAAACTTTGTTCGGGGACTCCGTAACTTTTCAACTTGTGAAGAAGACCTGTAGTTCAAGACCTGATTAAAAAAACAAGAAAAGAATATGTGTCATGCTCATCGTATCTTTTAAATCGTTTTGTCACCATCACCTCGCACATAAAAAGGAGACTTTAAAGAGCTTTCTTACATTAAAAGGAGACTTTAAATAGTTTTCTGAGTTTGACGTTTTAAAGCTATTAGGTTGGTGCAAAAATAATGACGTAATAATGTCGTTTTTTGACGTTAAAAAATAGGTCAAAAAACGACATTATTACGTCATTATTTTTGCACCAACCTCATTGAAGGAATATGTTAAAAGAGGTCAGAATGTTGTTCTGTTTTATAAAATTATATCCGCATTTTATTTATTACCACCTAAGAGCCGACTTTAGTCTAAGAACCAGCGGAGGGCTTTCGGGCGTCGGCCTTTTGAGTGTTCGGCCTTTTAGCTTCATCGTCCTGTGTACGTAAAAATTTTAAAAAATTATAAATAATAAAATTATTTTATCATTATTCGACACCGTAATTTGGCATAATCTTTCTTCGTATACGCAACCGATCTCCGTAGTTTGTTTACAGTTATTTTGCGCGCCATTTTTCTTTTCTTTTAAAATCACCTGTCTTTATGACCCCTTCGCATAAAGCCACACTTAAAAGACATTAGGAAACTTGAAATATGTAATATTTCAAATACGTCACAGTACGCGTGTTAGGAAAAGAAAAAAAAAAGACATATGAGCAACGTACCGTGCCACCTTTTAATTACGGTTTAATTAGATGATACCAATTGAAACTGCGACGAAAAGCGAAATTAAAGTCAATAACAACGAATTGTTACTTTTTTTAAACCTTTCACTCTGTTCGATATTTCAATTTAACTTTAAATGAGTTAGTTAATTTTTAATTACATGTAATTACAGTAGTTACTTACCTGTTACTTCAGGCTGGTTATGATTCGCCGAGATAGGAAAACGGACGGACAGACGTACATTGCGCTTTATTTATATAGATGTCATGTTATAAGATAGAGTACTTAGAAAACGATGTTCGCCTCGGTCGCTAAAAGTATTATATCCGGGTACGTTTTAATAAATAGTTCCGTGTTTGAGTCAGCCTATTACTGAACTATTTCAAGTGTGAATCCTGTTTGTTATTTCTTTAATAAAATTAAAAGAAAAGAAAAAAATTCTTAGCAAAATGCGGGCAAGATAAGCTTATCCTTTTTCCTATCTTGGCTTACTTCCTAAATGAAAATGAAAATAATTTTTTTGCGAATTTCCACCGGTTTTTCCCAGTTGTCGCTTATCTAATATGATCCAACCGACAGCTTTCATTTTAGCTACACCGCCTTTCATCTATTAAGTGTGACAAAGCGGGGAAGAGTTAACTGCGACAGGGACTTATATCGTGTAAATACAATTTCGACTGAGTAGTGGGTTCGATACTCACTGGGCGGTACCTAGTTTCGGCCTTGTACCACACCTAAGCTATGCTTAGTAAATCACTATATCCTATAAGTGTAAAAATGGCGGTCAAACGACAACAAACAGACGGCAACACACCTTCACTCTCACACACGCATAAACACCTATTTATATACAAGGGAGTGTTGAAAATTAGAGATTAGATATAGATTTGAAAATCTTTTTTTCGGTGTAAATATTTGCATGCACTTAATAAGAATATATTTAACGGTTGGATCAATACGTTGGTAGCCTGACAGTATTTTTGATTAAAAATTTCCATTGACCAAGAACGAGATTATGTTGGTAAATATTTGTATTTTAGAATCAGTGCTTTTCCATTATTATTATTATTATTATTATTATTATTATTATTATTATTATTATTATTATTATTATTTAATGTACATATATATATATATATATATATATATATATATATATATATATATATATATATTGAATAATAACAAATCACTTTAAGGTTCCATGTAATAAATTATTTCACCACAGCCCTTTTAAAGGGCTCTGGATCATCAGACTTTACTTCCAAAGGTTGAAATAAAAAATGCATTTTTGGAACCTTAAAGTGATCTGTTTTTATTCAAACATATTTGCTCTGAATTTATTAGGTTGGTGCAAAAATAATTTCGTTTTCTTACATAGTAGCATATGTTAGAAAACGAGATTATTTTTGCACCAACCTAATACATTGAGGTCTCTGGATATCATCCTCCTTGGGTCTACCTATACGGATTACCTAGTTTGGCATAAGCTAAATACACACACACACACACACATATATATATATATATATATATATATATATATATATATATGCGTATTTGAGCAACAATTCCTCTTTTATATATAGTGCGATTAAGCTTTTTATTTAATTTTTCTTGTGTTCGTACAACTCATTACTTTTCTAGACACAATGTGTGCAAAAATTGTCCAAATATTCTATATATCCGGACGCTTTCGGCTATTATTTTACTCACTATCAAGGATGATTTTTATTTTTCATTTTAACTGAATGTGTAGATTTTTATTTTTTGTTTCTAGAGTGATGGGATTTTTATTTTTTTTTATTTTAAAAACACTAACCCTGACTCAAACACGGTCAGTACATTGTGTCCGTTTTCATAGTTGATGTTTTTTGAGCGTTGGTTTTTTTTCTTTTTTTAATATTAGGCTGGTGCATAAATAATGTCGGTTTCTGACGTTAGAAAATACGTCAAAAACCGACATTAATTTTGCACCAACCTAATATTAGGGCTTCCATTATTTTTAGTCTTTTTTTAAATACGGATGAAGCTTGTATTTTCTACAAGCATGTTACCGGTGGAGTTTCGAAGGTTTCTGTATTAGGGTTAATCAACAATTTCACAGGATTACCAGAGTTTCTAAGAAGTAAAAATGCCACGATAAGATTATTTTCGGTATCATTCGTAGAACATCAGAAAAAAAAAACAAAAAAAACAAATGAATATATTTGAACAGAAACCTTTCAATGGAATGTGACAGACGAGGAAAAAATTACCTGATTTTTATTAATTTTTACTTTTTGCGGTGTTAAATGTCGATAATGATTACAGTTTAGTCTTTACCCATTTTCAAGTTCGTTGTTCGTTTTTTTTTTTCAGTGTTTGTGTATCAAATTTGTATTAGTAGAAACTCTAAGCCGTGCGAGAAGAAATATAGTTGTGATTCCATGTTGGGGAGTCTCGTAAGACCACTAGCACTTGATGAAAGTTGTGAAATGAGTTAAGGTTCATCTTTAACTTGAATTCCTTTATATAAAGATCATCTATAATCTGAAGACCTCATCGAAAATTCGATTTATTTAGAATTATGCTTTTATTAACATTTTTTTTCTAATAGGGTACGAAAGGTTTTTTTGTGGGTGTATAGGTAATTTTTTATAGCACTGAGATAACTTCAGTGGTTTGACAGTCTTCTACTAATTGTTGCTGACGTATATCCAATATAGACAACCAGATGACTAGATGAAAAGCGACGCAGTTTGGTTTGGTTTGGTTTGGTTTGGTTTGGTTTGGTTTATTTTGATTTATGGCATATCAGCCTCGATGTGTTATTTAATGCCTGGCAAGACTTTTAGGATAGATTCATATTAGCAGAATATGTATTCATAGCTGGTAATTTTTTTTTCTAAAATTCTATTGCTGACAATATTTTTATTTCAAAAATGTATTGCTGCTAATATTTCTTTTTATTTAAAAAATGTATTGCTGGTAATATTTTTTTACCAGAATTGTAATGCCGGTAATATATATGTTTTTCTAAAATGTATTGCTGGTAATAATTTTTTTCTGTTTTCAAAAATATATTGCTGGTAATATTTTTTTGAAAAAATGTATTGTTGGTAATATTTTTTTGAGAAAATGTATTGCTGGTAATATTTTTTTCCCAGAATTTTAATACCGGTAATTTTTTTTTTTCCGAAAATGTATTGCTGGTAACAATTTTTGTTTTCCAAAATATATTGCTGGTAATATCTTTTTTCCAAAATGTATTGCTGGTATTTTTTTTTTTAGATGTATTAAAAGCAGTCCTACTACAAAAATGCACTTCTACACTTCCATAGTCTTTCGACCTAAGTTTGAGGGTTAGCTACTTGCTCACATCTGGGACCCCAACAGGTCTTACTACACCAGGTCATGGTGGACCCGGAACAGCAGCAACTAAGAGGTAGTTCCACGTTCCTCGAAACCTCCCGATCAGAGGCCGTGCCACCGGATGTAGTTTATCATCATACCCAAGACGCTTCATTCGGGTAGGGGATAGCTATTCTGCAGAGGTGCAGTCAACGTATTATGACGTATTTTTATTTGTAATAAGTATGCAATTTTGTATAGGATATTGTAAGTTTTACACGTTTTCTGGGGTCAACGTATAACAAGTATTGTTTTATGAAATGGGCAGCTTATTACTGCAATGCTCATAATAGTCATTTTAGACAACCAGAAACCTCAATAAAGATATGTTGCATAACAACACTCTAAATGCACTGGTAGTTTACTGCAATACATTCTGACCACAATTTCAGCTTAATAAATGATCAAGAAAGAAAAAAATTCGCTAATAAGAAAATTCCTTAATTACGTCTCTCATAATCTAAGGGAGAAAAAAAACAAAAACAGGTCTACTCGGAGTAGGCCAATTTAAAATATAACAGGCACCAACAGTACTAATATAAAAACAAAAAAACTTTCTGATCTTTGGTCGTTGGATTAGATAAGGTAATTTAATTTATTGCTCCTCTCAGCTTAAAAAATTCCAACGCCTTTTCGTTACATAGTTTTGTCTTATGATCTGACCTAAAAACGCCAAACCTAACAAACGTTGGCGAAAAGCATTGTCGTTAAAAATGTTTTTACATTTTGTCCCATAATGCAATCCATAAATTAATCACAAACTAAAATAATATAAATAATAACTAACTACATTATAAAAACATCAGCAACAATAACAAAATGTACTCACTTTCGTTTATTAGACATTAAATTACATCACGTAGTAGCCTCCATAGTGTACCTTGACTTTGTAACTTTTACACTTTTGCTGGGGTCATCGCATTAAATGTATTGTTTAAAGATATTTCGTATATAATTTTTATGCATCCGGTTGCAGTAAGAGATTATTAATGTTTTGTTGTAATATACATACATATATATATATATATATATATATATATATATATGTATATATACTAAAAAAATATGTTTGTGTGACCAACAGACAACTTGGCAGACGACCCTTCACATTAGACGAGACAAAATCCCGAACATGGAAAGATAAAAGAAAGGTTAAAAGGCAAACACCTACCTACTACATAAAGTGCACAACGCCCAGATATATACAGTGCAAAAAACATTTTACAGCATCTACACTTAACAAAGGACAGCCTGCGCCTTTACCCGAGTTTCACGCTCTCTCGATCGTCAGTCGACTAGAAGACCAATATATATATATATATATATATATATATATATGTGTGTGCGTGTGTGTGTGTGTGAGTGTGTGTGTGTTTGGCTGCTCGCTAACCCCAAAAAATGAATCGAAGCAATAATTCTTTTAATGGAAACGACACTGGTTTCAGAAGTGGACAACTTCGAAGGAGATTAAATGCCAAATGCAGTTTTCTTCTTATAGCCCCACCCGATACCTTTTGATCAAACCTTTTAATCAAACCTTTTGATATATATATATATATATATATATATATATATATATATATATATATATATATACTCCCCAAAACACACACACATGCACATGCGCGCACGCATATATATATATATATAATACATAAAAGTGAACACCGATGTCAATACCAAGTGGCGACAGGCTGTTTCATGCATCAAGGTAATCTAGAGGGCACATTTATATTCTATCTCGGATAAGAGGGATTGCTGCCCAAATACACCGTCATATGTATATATATATATATATATATATATATATATATATATGTATATATATATGTGTGTGTGTGTGTATACAGACAGGGAGGGAGAGAGAGAAACAGAAAGATAAAAACTGAAACAGAGAAATAGAGAGAGTGACGGAAATAGACAGAGATAAAGAATAAACCAAGTGAGACTGACGGACGGATAGAAAGAGGTATATATATATATATATATATATATATATATATATATATATATATATTATGAAATGGATTAAGTTCGACAATTATTTAATAGATTATCTGGGCACAAAATTATAAAAATAACGTATAAACAGAATATATATATATATATATATATATATATATATATATATATATATATATATATATATATATATATATGAAAATATGTAGAAAATAGGAAAGAACTGGTTTGGTAAATAATCCAAAGTTCTTTAGTATTTTTGTTATTATTTTTTAAAAATAGTGCTCGATACAAAAGTAGAGCATAAATATAATTATTTATTTAAAAATATGATTCCAACACGCTACATAAGAGTTCTCATGTTTCAACACGCTACATAAGTGTTCTCATGTTTGAAACATGAGAACTCTTATGTAGCCTGTTGGAATCATATTTTTAAATAAATAATTATATATATATATATATATATATATATATATATATATATATATATATATATGTATGTGTGTGTGTGCATATGTGTGTGTGTGTAATTTGTAGCACCTCAAAAACGAAACTGTTATCTTTTAAAACACTTAGAGAACCCTTTTTACCTTCCATTAGCATGACTGATAGTAACATCCAGCCTAGTGAATATTGTCACATTTGGTCAGTTGTTATATATTTAGAGATTCTTGATAAAATCCGAAGAAGAATCTGTAGTCTTATTGGTCCTGATCTGGCATTTCGGCTTCAGTCCCTTCCCCACTGCCGCAACATAGCTCCCCTGGGCCTCTTCGCTGTGGTACTTTAGACTTTGACGGTATGACCTTGCCTTACTTGGTGTGAAATGATTTAATATATATATATATATATATATATATATATATATATATATATAAGTAGTAATCGGAATAAAGGAGAGAAAGACAAGCAGAAATCTAGGAAGGGCATTTATAGCAAAACTGAATTCGTTCTTGAAACTCAACTTAAGGAATTAAATTACTATCTCTAAAGTAGTTTCCGTTTTAGTTAATTCGATGAATGACAAATTGGTTGGCGACAACACTTCACTGTCCTTTTGACAGTACTCAATTCTCGGAACATTGTCCAGTTGATGATGACGCATGGATTGCCGTGGCTCGTTCACGTCTGCGCAGGCGCTACGTTCTTAGTAAGGGATGAATTCTTCACCTTTTTTTTTTTTTTCGATGAACTGTTTGTTTTTTGTTTCTCTCTGTCTCTCTCGCTCTCTCTCTCTCTCTCTCTCTATATATATATATATATATATAAACAGACCACTTTAAGGTTCCATGTAATAAATTATTTCACCACAGCCCTTTTAAAAGGACTGCGGATCATCATACTTTACTTCCAAAAATAATTTCTAAAAATATCCTAAAAAGAATAAACACATCTATATTAGAAAAATACCTATTAACTGGTTTTCAAAAAATAAAATCTAAAAATAAAACTACTTTTATCCAATTAGATTTATCGATTTCTACCACTCCATTTCTAAAGAATTATTAGAAAATAGCTTAAGTTTTGCCAAAAACTACAGTGGTATTACTGACGAAGAAATAAAAATCATAATGGACTCTAGACAGTCTATACTAAAATTTAATAACACTACTTGGATAAAAAAAAAAAACCAAAAAAAAAACCAGATTTTTTCTATTAGTATATTATAATTAAAGGTTTTGGAAGTAAAGTCTGATGATCCGCAGTCCTTTTAAAAGGGCTGTGATGAAATAATTTATTACATGGATCCTTAAAGTGGTCTGTTTTTATTTAATATATATATATATATATATATATATATATATATATATATATATATATATATATTTTATTGCATCATATATTTTCGTTAGTGAATATTCGTATTTGAGTAAACGCTCCATTTATTTTCAATAGTATTTCGTTTCATCTACCGGGCTGTACACTCGAGAAAATATGCTCTCCGACAGGAAATTTTCTCGGTTTTTAAGCAACAAAAAGTAAAATCAGTTAATCTCATACATACATACATACAGACAGACAGACACACACTCACACATATATATAATAATAAAAATAAATACAAAAATCACGTGTTCTTTCCTATTTTTTTATATATTTGCACACACACACACACACATATATATATATATATATATGTATGTATAAATTTTTACTCACAGTTTGATACAACTTACAGTTTCATGTACCTCAGAATTGTGCCAAACAGTGAAGAACAAAATATATATTGTTACTTAATATTTAATATAGAAAATGTTGAGAAAACTATTTATATTTATTCGTAGTATGAATTTTAGCTGTATTAATCAAGCACAGTTTCATAGAACAAAAAATACAAAAAAAAAAAAAAACAAAAAAAAAAAAACAAAGGATTTTTCAGTATTAAATTATATTTTTTTCTTGTGTTAGCGGGTGACCATAAATTGGTACAACACATTTTAGTGCCTTTTTGCGGAGAAAAACACATTGATTTGGAAATTCTTGCAAAACTCAGATAATTGTTAAATTTTAATAAAACCGTCAGGACTTATTCACAAATGAATGAAATTATTTTAAAAAGGTTTTTATTTTTTTTTTTTTTAGAAAATCTCCACTCAATTTAAATTTTATGAAACTTCGATAAACGCAATTTTGTAATGATTATATTAACTATGTTGGTTTCATGCCCTTGGAGAATTTAAATCACCATGACGCAGTTCAGTTCACCAGAAATTTGGAAACGGCATGCTGTACTGCTTGGCATTCGCGCCGGAAGGTCCAATACAGACATTTCAGAGTGTTTGGGTGTCTATCTGAGGACAGAGGATTTGGAAAGAGTTAGATGAGTCTAATGATGATTACGAAGGTGTTTTGAGTGATCACGACGTTATGCCTCCATTAATCTTCTCACAGGTCCTCTGATTTAACACGGAGTCCTATATCAAGTGCCTTTAGGAGGTAGTGCTGCCCTGGGTTAAGAGGATAGTTGTTAAAAGACCGTATATCTGACAACAGGACTCTACAATATGCCACACAAGCAGGAAAACCCAGTTATATCTGTCAGATAATTTCTGTGGCCATATCACCCCTTACGTCTGACCACCTAGCTCCTCAGTCTGCAACCTCCCTAATTATATGCGGGGCGCAGTTGAGCGAGAGACCAAAAAATCGCCTTGTAACACCAAAGATGAACTGAAGTTAAGGATTTTAGTAACAATCACTAACTTAAACAAGGCGACTGTTGTGGTTAGGCGTACGAAAAGTTTTTCTTTCCCTGTGTGAGTTTCGAATCCTCGTTCGCCAAGTTGTTGTGGATTCCGAGATGAATTCGGTCTCCAAGTAATGACAAACGCAATAATTGAATATTAGAAATAAAATGCATTTACACAATCATACAAAGAGTAATACTGTTAGTAAGTCCAGGAACGTGCTTAGTGGCAAATACAGATAGATATATACAGTCTCGAGGTAAGACTTCCTTAGAGTCTACGTGCTTGTAACTGACTTCTACAAGAGGTTACCTCACTCTATCCGACTACCGGCTGCCCTTCTCACTGACTGTAACTCTGGGTATTTAACGGCAGCAGTCCAGGTACACTTGGTAGAGTCCACTTATATGAAAAAGGGGTGGACCTCATAACAGCGACCGTCCAGAAAAGTTGCAGGAGATTCTAAAGTCATCTGAAGGCAGTGGTTGAGGCCAATGGCGATGTTAGTGAATAAATTTACTGTTTGGTGTTTCAAGATATTTTTGTATAATTTGGGTAAATAGTAGGTTGGTGCAAAAATAATGACGTAACAATGTCGTTTTTTGACGTATTTTGTAACGTCAAAAAACGACATTATTACGTGATTATTATTGCACCAACCTAATATATCTGTTAAAATGAGATGCTTGTGTTATTTAAATGACAATTTATCCATAATACCCCGTGGTGTGTCTAATAAGAGTAAGTCTTTTATCCCTCCCCTCTTCACACATTTTGCAGTGTTACTATCTTTTGCTGATAAAGCAGAATGTTTTGTACGTAAATTCTCTTAAAAACCCTATTCTTGACTCATCTGGAGTATCTTTACCTGACTTTCCACAGAGGTATCCACCACAGAACTTCCAAATGCTAAACTATTTTCCCACATCCTGCTTCTATTATTTCACGAGGATTACGGCACATTGATACCCTGACGTTCATCTGAAAACTCGTACTCCCGTCGAAGACAATTTTCGCGATTCATATGAGCTATGATGGTAGATTTAAGTCACCTGTGTCTCATACGCGACGAGGAACGATGCATTCTGTGTTGTGGCGTCATCTTCTCCTTAATTGAAGCTATTTAAAATTTGTGCCACGGTAGCCCGATTACTGGCTCATACTTTGTGAAAAAGCTTTCTCATGAATAAATTCTCACTGTTCTTAGAAATTCCCCAACACATCTTTTTAAGAACTGTTCTTGATATATATAAAAATTTCTATAAAAATTATTCCCGTATATATATATATATATATATATATATATATATATATATATATATATATGTATATATATATATATATATATGTATATATATATATATATGTATTCATTCCTGTAGTTCACTGTTAATAACAAGGAGAATTTTGTTCTCCTTATGATGGTCATGCTGGTCGAAACTAGTCTAGGAATCTAATTAAAATAATAAATCAAAAAATATTAATATACAGCCCAGTGTGTCTGAAAATTTTTTAATTTCTCAATATTTTTATTGTTCAAATTATATATATATATATATATATATATATATATATATATATATATATATATATATATATATATATATATGCGCGCCCGTGTGTGTGTGTTTAAAATAAGATATAGAATCCCTAAGTCTTGAAAAAATTTGTCAGATGGAAAAACTTTTCATTGAAATTAGATTTGATTACGCGTTTCGCCTTTCTAGGATTCATCAGATCACAAGACTAAAAAAGACAGTATAATTATTAACGTTTTTTTTTTAAATAAATCACTCATTTTCATTCATTACTTTCATCACGAGAATCTCTAGTTAAGCTGAAAAAGTACTAATAATCTATTATTTAAGCCCACACACACACACACTTCTTTCTTTCGTAATGGTAATTTTCGAATGACCACAACAATATTTGTCCTTCACAACCATGAACACTAAATTCTTACTCTATAATTAACAATACCCTGATGACGACATTAAGCTATGTCAAAAGTACTCGGAAATAAATACAATATGAGCCAAAACGGTGTTTTTCTCTCGCCTTTTAATAACCGTTCAACAAAGCTTATCCCGAATATTAAAGGATCTTATCAGGAATAAGAAAACAGATCATGTCTAAATTATTTAACGAAACCTGTCTGTCTATCTATCTATCTATCTATATATATATATATATATATATATATATATATATATTGATACACGTTTCATTAAATATTATAGACAAGTGTTGTCTATTTATTTTATGTAAAATTTTTTCGTAACATCTGATAAGTTTAATAACATTATCGTTGAACGAAGAAAGAAATTGACAATATTGATCCATATTTTTTTTAATACAATCTAAGCTTTCGGCTTACATAAGCCATTATCAAAGATGTCAATTAAAACATATGAAGCAATATATGGACAAGACAGTTAGTATAGTCTGTCATTGTTTATATAGATTATTGTATATTGTTTAATATGTTGTAATTGACATCTTTGATAATGGCTTATGTAAGCCGAAAGCTTAGATTGCATTAAAAAAAATATGGCTCAATATTGTCAGTTTCTTTCTTCGTTCAACGATAATGTTATTAAACTTATCAGATGTTAGGAAAAACTTTTACATAAAATAAATAGACAACACTTGTCTATAATATTTAATGAAACGTGTATCAATGAAAAGATGCTGCCTAAATACACACAATTTAAATATATATATATATATATATATATATATATATATATATATATATATATATATATATATAAGGTTGGTGCAAAAATAATGACGTAATAATGTCGTTTTTTGATGTATTTTTAACCTCAAAAAACGACATTATTACGTCATTATTTTTGCACCAACCTAATATATATATATAGAGAGATAGATAGATAGATAGATAGATAGATAGATAGATAGATAGATAGATAGATATGCATGTATGTGTATATACGGGAGGCAGGTATTCAAGTATCTACATCCAGTATTATTGGTGGTGTTTGTCGGTCACCTAAAGAGGTAAGTATGTCGGATATTTTTTTCTCTGACCAGCTTAGGAATGCTTAACACGTATCCTCTCTACAGAAGCAGGTGGTTCTTATCAAGCGTCTTTCTGTTGAGAGCCTCCGCATATTAACACAACCCTTATGCATGACGATTTATCGCCAGAGAATGAATCTAGCGAACAGCTCGACGAGGGGCGGGCTTGGTTAAATCGGCTAAGGGACGAGGTTGGACAAAAAAAAAAAAAAAAAAAATGAAAGAAAGTTGGATGGAAATTTTCAAAGATCTTGATAGCATTTGGAGGGCAGCAGGGATTCTTAAAAATAAAGATCCTGATTTGGTTTAGTGGGTCAGTGGGACCACGGGGAGGCTGATATTAGGTAATGGCTTTTACCACTCATCTAGGTAACGTCAATAATTTGCCGAAAAAACAGCATAGCATGCTGAAAAAATGCCCCAAACTTAACAAAAGGAAAGTATTATCGTCAAAATGTTTATGTTGTTATTAAAACGAAAGACCAAAGTATTTTTTAATTAATTTTTATCTTTTCTAGAACGTTCGGAATTTTGGTTAAAAATCTGTTTTTTTTTAGGTCAGGGGTCACGTAATATTTACTATTAGGTTTTAACGCCTTTTTTCAGTGGAAAAAACAAACAAACACATAAATTAGGAAATTCTTGCAAAAATCAAATAATTGTCCGATTTTAGTGAAACTTTCAGAACTTATTTACACATGAATGAAATTATTTTAGAAATATTTGCTCTTTAGAAAGTCACATTTTTCATATATATTTTTTTACATCTGTTACTGCCCCACTTTATTTAATTTTATGAAAACTCGATAATTAGACTTTGTGTAATTTTATGATCATATTAATTAAAAGCTGAAAATTTTGCAGAATATAATCATCAATTCTTTTTGTAAATCGAAATGCGTATCTACCCAAAGTTCAGCTTTGAATTGTAAAATACAAAACCCAATAAAACTAAGACATTATTTAATCAGAAAAGCTTTTATGAATAATATATAATAAGAACACTATTGTCTTAAGCCAAAATATTTTTCCCTATGAAAAATGAAATTTTATAAGAATTGTTTACATTTTTTCTATCTTAATTACAAAATGTGATAAAGTTGTTAATTATTTTAAAATTAAGTTCGAATCCGTGTTTAAAAAAAAATTGTTTATCAAGTTTGGGGCCTTTTTCTAGCAGGGTATGCTCTTTTGTAGCGAATACAATACATTTTTTGGTTTCTAAACAATGTTTCAGACGGTGTAATCTTTACCCATACGCCGTCGAATGTAGCATCCAGCAGGTATTTATCCACGCGCCCAAGACGTAAAAAATGTCACACAAGGTTGGAGTTTGATGTAGGATTTTGGACAAACCGTATGAAAATTTGCTCAGAACCCCACCTCGGCACTTCCCACTTTAGTTCGCAAAGCAGGAAGAGTAAAAAAAAATGTTTGAATAAAACCATTTATTTCATCAGGACGAACTTGCAGCAGTGTTTGTGAGTGATCATTTGTATTACTGAAGTATTGAGTTCAATATCTGGACGAGGCAAAGTCTGACGTAAATAGGCATTATAAATTTGGTGCTGCTTGTTCACGTTCTGATTTCTTGGGGAACGGAGAGAATTATAAAAAAACATACCCTCGTATGTATGTATGTATGTATGTATGTATGTATGTATCTATCTATCTATCTATCTATCTATCTATCTATCTGTCTGTCTCATTCTGTTCATATCTATGTCATTCTACTCATATCTATCTATCTATCTATCTATCTATCTATCTCATTCTCTTCATATCTATGTCATTCTACTCATCTCTCTCTCTCTCTATCTTATTCTGTTCATATCTATGTCATTTAACTCATATCTATCTCTCTATCTCTCTCTCTATCTATCTATCTTATTCTGTTCATATCTATGTCATTTAACTCATATCTCTCTCTCTCTCTCTATCTATCTATCTTATTCTGTTCATATCTATGTCATTCTACTCATATCTATCTATCTATCTATCTATCTATCTATCTATCTATCTATCTATCTATCTCAGTTTATTCACAGCTATCTTTCTGTCTCTTTTTCTTAGTTAACATAAAACTTATGGTTGGATCTAGCCATTTCAAATATAAATAGATGAGACCTTTCCGCCAATCTAGTAATGCGCTTAAACTGATAAAGTTTAGGCATCAATCAAAAAAGTTCATCAGAAATATTACCATGAAAGTATTTATAGAAAATGCACAGGAATATGCGTTACGGCCGTGGCAAAATGACTGAAATAGAGATGCCAGGTCAAAGCCACTTTTAGTGCAGATTCTTGCAGAATGTCTAAATACACAGCGAAAACATCGGACTCGATTCAATGTACGGACGAATGGCAGACTTATATAAGATAGATTCTTACTTATTCATATATATTTAAATCTCATTCTGCACATGATCTGTCTAACTATATATATATATATATATATATATATATATATATATATATATATATATGCCCGATTTTCCCCACAGAACTGAGTCTGATATGCATATAAATCCGTCCACAGTTTCTGATGTTATCTCTACTTGTTCCTCACAAAGCATGTGAAGTTGATGTCATACCTGTAATAAATAGTCTTTTGAGAAATGCACCTCTTGAGTGGCACGTGATCTCTCTAAACTCTACAATAATTGCCTTGATGTTTCTTGCTTCCCTGCTTGTGCAAATCCCCTTCTGTAGTTTTAGTCTTTATGGCAAACCATCTTGACCTTCTATGTACTTCTTAGTACGTTACAACTTTTAGGCAAAGTACTAGCGGCTCTAATTAATGGTTAATCATCTCACACTGAAGGGGTTTCTTTCACACAAGGCTTTCACTTCTCTAGGAGATTGGCTGATGTGTTAACTGTTATTGCCGAAAGTGTCTATCAAGCTTTAGATAAGAATGGTGAGCCTCGGGCTGTTAGATATCTTGAAGGCGTTTGAAAGTGTTTGACACACTGGCTGAAATTTGAAAGTTATGTTATTTCTGGGCGAACCTGATCCAATATTTCTTACCAAATCGCGAAATGTAAGTTATCGTGAACGGCCGCTCTTCTCGATCTTTTATTTTAATTAATGCAGGTGGCTGCACCTATGTTGTGCTTATTTTTCATCAACGACATTCCTGATGTCATCAGTTATCAACCCACTATCTATGCTGATGGCACACATATTTATTTCTGTTAATGTAATTGTGATTGGTGCGATAATTAGCAGTTAATCTATGCAAATGGCTTACAACCAGTTGTTTACTGGGGCAAGCAATGGCTTGTTAATTTTAGTGACTCCAAAAAGGAAGCTGAGAAATTATTTGCCTTCCATCAGTATGCTAACTCCGAGGAGAGTAACTCACCACACTTTCATGGGCTAACGTTTTCCGTTGGCATGAAGTGGAAAGATTATATTGACTTAACTGTTAGGTCTCTTTTTTGGAAAATTGGTTCACTCTGTCGTGCGAGACAATCTATCTCGCCAGAATCTATCTTACACATTTATAAGTCTACCTGACGTCCCTGAATTTAATATTGCTGTCACATTTGATTATGTGCTTCTGCTATGTATTCAGAGATTTTTGATAGAATACAAAGAAGTATCTGCAATATTGTTAGTCCTGACCTGGTATCTTGGCTTCTGTCATTTGCCCACTGCTTCTCTGTGCTTTTTCTGTAAATATTTTCATGGCAATTGTTCTGATAATCTGATAATCTTTCTTTTATGGTACCTAGACATTATGAACTAAAGTACAGTACCCGATTGGCGGCAAAGTCTCATCATTTTGCAGTTGAAATGGCTAGATGCAGCCGTAAGTTCTATGCTAACAGTTTCTTCTCTTGCACCTCTCACTTGTGGAACTCTGTCTTTTTAATTCCTGCCATTTTATTGTTCCCGCGCCTTAATAATGTTTTTGTTTTTTTTCATATATTTCACACTAAGTAACAATTCCGTCTTAGTGGCTTTATCGTCTTACTTAGGGTGAAATGTTTAAAAAATTTATCTATCTACTTATCTATCTATCTATTGCATATTTATCTTTCCACTTTCTCCCGTACGCACACGCGCACAAACACACACACATACGTATATATATATATATATATATATATATATATATATATATATATATATATATATATATTACAATGAATCATTCATACAAAAAAATAGATTAGTAAAGTTAATGATATAAAATGGCGAAATCCTTTCGTAAACAAAACTTTAAAGTTGCATTAACCTATAAATCACTCGATGAATGTTATGATCCTGGTTTTTAATAACTACAAGCTGTATAAGGTCTTTTTTTAATCTGCTAGTACTTTCAACTCTATACACAGTCATCCTCAGGCATGGAAATTATTTTGTTTTTAGTAAATCCAGGTAGCATCAAAGACGAAAAATTAAATGCGAATCGAAATATGTTTTTTTTAGAAATGTGTTATTTGTAGGTTAATGCAACTTTGAAATTTTGTTTGTGAAGGGATTTCGCCATTTTTTATCATTAACCTACTTTTTGTATGAATGATTCATTGTAATATATGTATGTATATATATATATATATATATATATATATATATATATACAGGGTGTTTCAAAAAGAATACGCCAAAATCATCACGTGATGTGTCAATAACGAAAAAAAATTACAAATCTCTAGCATGAACACATGTGTTGTATATACATTCAAGTTTCATTTCATGTTTTATAAGTGGCCGCTATCAGCAGCGCAGACAATATCAAGCCGATATGAGAATTCCTCCCAAACACGCCTCATCATGTCACGGTCCACCATGTTGATTGCAGCTGTTATTCGATCTTTCAAGTCATCAATACTTGCTGGAAGTGCTGGAACATAAACTTGGTCTTTAACATATCCCCCATAAGAAAAAGTCACACACAGTGAGGTCCGGGGATCTGGCAGGCCAAACACAGAGAGCAAGGTCTTTAGCACCTCTCCTCTCAATCCATCGCTGAGGCACGTTTTCATTCAGATGAGCTCTAACCCCGAGATGCCAATGGGGTGGTGCTCCATGTTGCTGAAAAATGAAGTCATTCGAATCTGCCTGCATTGTGACAATGACATTTTTTTCACGAACTCAAGCACTGTTTTTGCGTGCTTGAGTTCGCGAAAACAAATGCCATTGTCGCAAAAACAAATCCCATTGTCACAAAAACAAATGCCTTCTGCTGAGGAGTTGCTATTTTGATTGATCTTCCCACAATTCAGCTGCACCGGAAGTTATACTAACGACAGCGGTGAAACTGACACCCAATCAAACTTTGATAACTACTCTATCAAATAACCACTGATTGAGTCCACTACAATGCTATACAGCTGAAAAATGCACGTATAACAGTAGCTAACACCAAAACAAAACTTCCTTAAGAATGGCAAAGAAAGTGGCCGAAAGAGCTTAGGACAATGTAACATATGGACTGTTTTTGTACTCCTTCACTCCCACCAAGCGGAAAAATGTAAGAACTCCGGGAAAAAGAAAAAAAAAAAAGAAGAAATATTTAACGAAAGATATTTAAAAAAAAGATTGCTCCCCAAATATCCATTAATATATATATATATATATATATATATATATATATATATATATATATATATATATATATATATAATAATCATAATTCACGTTTCCAAGGTTACAGATAAATCCATAAATTTTTAAAGTTACTCCAAAATTCGCTTGAGGATGAAATGGTACTAATGTCTTTAATTTAATTACAAAATTAAATTCGGGGATTTTAGCTTCCATTTTTGAAACATGGTTAGAACTGTGTATTTTAAATGTGTATTTTAAGTGTGATATTTTAAATCAATTAATTTATTATATATATATATATATATATATATATATATATATATATATATATATATATATATAACATCTCTCGTGAGTATGCCTGTTGTTGCTAATATGTAAAGATACTTGACAAAAAGACAAAAACGCTATAAACGAAAAAGAGAATGAGAGAAAGAGAGAAAAAAAAGAAGAAAGGTAGAGAAAGAAAAAGAGGGAGACTATAAAGAAAAAGAAAAAGAACTCAGTAGAGATAGATATAGAGAGAGAGAGACAGAGACAGAGACAGAGAGGCATAGAGAGGAAGAGATTAGAGAAGCGTGTGCACTGTGCCCGGGGATGTGAGAGCAAAGCCTTTGATGTTTGCAAACAAGAGAGAAATTCAAAACTCTTAAATGCCTGGCTAAAAGTCGGTCAAACACAGACGCTCGACTTTTCCATCTGACTGACAAAGATACACACACACAAGACACATACAGAGAAAATACATACTCGCACTTATGTAATGTATATGTAAGTGACTATATGGATGTTTCATGCATAATATACATACACACATAGTTGTATATAAATAGATCACATGCAAGTCTGTAAAAATAATCATAAACATGTCACCCGTACAAATACACATTCACATAAAGATTATATATATATATATATATATATATATATATATATATATATATATATATATATATATATATAACTCAGCTCTGTCTATCTATCTGGATACTGTATATGTGTGTATGCACATCTATCTATCTATCTATCTATCTATATACATACATACATATATATATATATATATATATATATATATATATATATATATACAAACTCAACTCTATCTATATATCTATCTATCTATCTATCTATATATATGTATATATATGTGTGTGTGTGTGTGTGTGTGTGTGCATTATCATCCACAGACAGACTCTTTCGCTGTATCACAGATCATCAGTGTGTGGCTAGACGTCCAGTTGCCTTTAGCTAGGATCGAAACCCGGCTGAATTTGCGTCAGCCGGAGAATTTATCCCTAAGCCTTTGGCGCAGGGATGAATTTGAATTTAAGCGTATTTACTTTTAGATAAACACACCAGTGACTCGATTTGTTTTATAGAAGATTATAGCATTAGTAGCAGCAGCACGAATATATATATATATATATATATATATATATATATATATATATATATATATATATATATATATATATATATATATATATATATATATATATATATATATATATATATGTGTTTTTACAATTAATCTTTTTTTGAAGAATACGTTTGCTGAAAAATTTCTCGTCTTTTATTGACCTGGTCACTTTTCAATGGTGGCCTTTAACAGCCCGTGACAATAAACACTGTCGAGAATTTCTCTAGAAACGCAGTCATCAAAAAATTTAAATTTGAAAGCACTTAAACAAACTGATTTAAAAAACTTCAAAATATTCCTCCTCATCCATATTTAACTAAACAAGCATAAAATAATAATTGCTGACTCAGAATATACCTGTGTGTGTGTTTGTGTGTGTATGTGTATTCCTAGTCAACGGTATGCAACCGAAGCACGCATTAATATATATATATATATATATATATATATATATATATATATATATATATATATATATATATATTAGGTTTTTGACGTTAAAAAATACGTCAAAAACCGTCATTATTTTTACACCAACCTAATATATATATATATATATATATATATATATATATATATATGTGTGTGTGTGTGTGTGTGTGTGTGTGTGTGTGTATGTGTGTGCGTGCGTGCTCTGTTTCCTCTCGTACCAAACTGCGGTTATTCAATTCATCGCAAGAGCAGGGGTGTGGTATTTTTATTGCCTTCTGACTACAACGAAAGCAAGGTCAATTAAATCTCAAGGTTTATGCCTTAACAGTGTTTTGCATTTTCAGGATACACCGTCAACAGATTGCACCCCTTCACCAAAAACAAAACCAAACAAAAATATGCAATAACACCAGTCAGACCTTTTTCATGACTCAACTAATCTTACGAGGGCGGCTCCGACTTCCTATAGCTTCCTACCCCTTTCAGCTCACACCGATTTTGGACCCCTTTCTATAACACTCAGTCCCCTTTTTCTGTCATCCATTTGCGCAAGCTATTAGGTTGGTGCAAAAATAATGTCGTTTTCTCACATAGTAACATATGTGAGACAACGACATTATTTTTGCACCAACCTAATAGTCAGGTAGGTTAATCGATGTTTTCCTTTGTTCCTCTTGACTCTATCCTGAGAGTGCTAAAAGCACTTTGAGCTCTTTCTTCATGGTGTCCCAGAAATTTCAACTGCCTCTCTCCGTTTGTAAGTATCGCTTTCCTTGCAATTCCCGATTTCCTTAAAACGTCTTCGTTGACCGGATGTTCAACCCGCGGTAATACTTTTAATTCAAGCCCGGTGCGTACTACCCGGGTAGGAAAGCAAGACTGATTTGTGGCCCCTGATTTTCCTTTGTGACCCTCGCTATTTTATGAATATTTGCCCTGGCTCCCCACTGAGACGAGTTGTGACAGAAGGTCCGGCTTAATGCGGGGAACCCAGGCGCGTACACTCGGGCCAAAGACAAAAATACCCCAAGACCCCGCAACCGTTTGTTGCGCTGGCCTCGGTCCGAACACCGATTCCCCTCGCTCTAGTGCAATGAGAGAGAGAGAGAGAGAGAGCAGCGTCGGGCATCTATTCCCCAGGGCTGGACACCTCTCAGTGTGATTTTCCTCAGTTGCGCCTCTGTTCTCCGGCGGAGCCACAACTGAGTCGCACTCTACCTGAAGACAGAGACTGAAAGATAATAAAAACTTATCCGGTATTTCCAGGTAAGTAGCCCTCAACCTGCCTCGCTATCTTATGAAGATTCTGTTTTTTTTTCTACTTACATTTATATACGTTTCATTAATTAAATTCCTGTATTTGACAGCATATAAGCTGGACATCTTTTTACTAAAATATCTTATAAAATTCCCCGCATATTATATGCCATAAGTCTACTTGAATTATTCACTTATATTGCTTACTAGCAGTAGAGCCCGGCGTTGCCCGGGGATGTAACAGTAAGAGATAGATCAAGTATCGACCATCATAAAGACTGAAAAATAAAATTGACAAAGATTATTGTTTAAGGTTGACGGCCATGCATGTCTTAATTAGTTTTCTTTTTTTTTTTTACGAATTGGTCAAACCCAAACTCAAACAAAAACATTGTTTTCAATCGTTATGAGTCTATCGATTGAATAGAATTTTATTATAAACAATTGTTTTGTAAATGGAATTTTTAAAGCATTCTGAATGTAAAAATAAAGAAAAAAGTGTGCAAGACAATAAGAAACACTACCTGCCAAAAAAATGTGAAGTTTTGTTGAAATCGGTTGAAAAATGTAGGAAATCCGATCCCATATATAAATGAACACACACACACACAACCAACCTGGGTTTTATAATAAGTATAACTCGATAACTCGATATTAATAAGTATAACTCGATATGAGTTGTCCCCCTTTACTTAATGCCTCTTAATCGTGTTTTCAAATTGATTTTGTGCAAAAACAATTGTATTTTCCCAATTTTTGGCGCTGTCAGAACCACCACAAGGTAATTTTACGTAGTCCTGTGAAGTTTTGTTGAAATCGGTTGAAAAATGTAGGAAATCCGATACAATATATAAACGTACAGACACACACACACACACACACTCTGCGTTTTATAATAAGTAAGATGATCCAGTTTTGTACATAATTAGGTTAAAAAATATTGTATTTTATATGAATACTACCTTATGAAAATTAATCAGAGGGTGGGGGTATATCATAGATATTTGCACCGGCTCTGTTTTGATTTATCGGTAGAATTACAGGTCTGTCCCTTCAAGCTTTCTTCATCCATGGGGTGATTTTCCGACATTCATTGTTATATAGAATATTAGATTGTAAAACGGCACTGGTTTCTCATTATATATTTCAGTAATTTCAACTGACTCATTCTGATTGTAAGTATACGTTTTCTTGTGGTTATTTTTCTTAAAATATCCCCTGTTGCCCTCCTCACCTGTCCACGTTATTGTCAGTATTCGTTGGTAGAAATAAATTTCCGTCGTTTCAAAATTCTTTTTCATCTGTAAAGAAATATACTAGCAATTATGATATCAGAGATTAACTAGATTTATGTAACTTTCATTAACTCTAAAAATTTCAAGTTAATGCCATTTTATCATCACCGATCGAACCTTCGGCTTTCTCCCGTCTTGATGAACGGTTGTACTCTATTAGAATGTTCTGGGTGTCTATTGGGACATAAGTTCACTCCAGACCACAAGTGTAACTCATATAAGCGAATCATTGCTAATGATGGTGGGTGAATGTTCGGCTCGTTTTGACGTTGCAGGAAGTAGTTGGCGCCTTCTGTTATGCTTTATCTCTGATTTCATATCAGAACCCCCCCACCCAAAAAAAAAAAAAAAAATAAAACGGAGTTTTGGTGTCATATTTGGGTTGTTGTTGACCAGCGCTCACTTTCCACTAAGCAACCTTGTGGGCAATGTATGTCTATGATTCAGCGACTTCTCATATATTACATGAATTTTTGGAAGATCAAAAGATGAATTTGATAGAATTTTGTTTGAAAGCTGAGAAATTTTAAAGTATGTCAGATAACCCCGTTTTCATTAAATTTTGTTAAAAAAAAGACAAAAATCCCCCCAAAAACAAAAAACCGAAACAAATCCAACAGGTGACAAAAAAAAACAGTTCGTTATATTATCCCTCAAATCTGTATATAAAGGTATATTTCAATGCTGATTACAAGTATAGCATCACTTCCGAAAATATTCTTGTAATGAGTCCCGATAAAAACGTATATAAAATAAAATATAAAAATAGAAGCTAAAAACAAAAATAAAAAGAATTAAAATTAAAATGAGGAATTATAAATATATAAGATAGATTATAGCGAGAAAAATTGTCTAACACGACACAGTGAACTAACTTTCCTAGTAGCAGACCGAGCAACTGATTCAATATAATCTTTCCTCTTAATGTCAATGTTAGCCCGGAAAACTGCGACGAACTAATCTTCTTGTGGTTAGCAACAGCCATGCTGATCACGGACAGAAAAAGGTTCTCTCGTACGATTAAAAGTAAGCAGTTTTCTTTTAGAGGCGTTAATATTAACAAGCCATTTCTTGCCCCAGTTAACAATAGATTGCAGGTCATTTTAAGCTCAGCTGCCAATTTGACTCATCAAATCGATCAGAATTACAATTAGACAGGAGTAAATAGTTATGACATCAGCATAGATTCCGAGTTGAGAAGTTAGCTGGAAATTAAATATCTTGCTGATTTCCGCCATTTTAAAATCTAGTTTACGGTATAAATAACAAATCCAAACGAACGATAAATTTGATACAGATTGTTTCATGAATACTACATTACCTATTTTTTTAAGGAATTAAAATTTGATAAACTGTAAATAAATAAGTGTGGTTAACAGATACTTTTAAAGACAGTTTCTAGCAACCCCTGTCTGTCTACAAATTTTTGGATTGTCTTTATGATTCACCGACTTCTCACATTACATGACTTTTTGGAAGATCAAAAGATGAATTTGATAGAATTTTGTTTGATATTTGTTTGAACATTGAGAAAATTTAAAGTGTGTTAGATAACCCCGTTTTCATTAAATTTTGTTAGCAAAAAAGAACAAAGAAAACACCGAAACAAATCCAGACGGGTGAAAAAAAAAATCAATCCGTTATATTATCCCTCAAATCTGTATATAAAGGTATATTTCAATGCTGATTACATGTATAGCATCACTTCCGAAAATATTCTTGTAATGAGTCCCGATAAAAAATTATATAAAATAAAAAATAGAAGATAAAAACAAAAATAAAAAGAATTAAAATTAAAAAAAAAGGCATTTGCGGTAACCTTTAAATTGGGGTTTGTTTGTTTGTTTTTTATTAAATCGAATTCACCCCAAGCAAGTTAGTAAAGCCACTAAGACAAGAAATTACTGATGTGAAAGAATTAGAAAACAGAAAATATTATGAAGGAATGAGAACAGCAAAAAAGTAATCAGGAAGAAAGTAGATGATGACTGACATTTCATTTAAATATCTGAAGATCAAATAATTAACCATTTAACAGGTAAGACTTTTTTTTTCTTCCTTTTGGAAAACGTACCTCATTTTCTCTTTTGTCCAATACACGCTTTCTGCCTTTTTAAAAGAAGAAAATACAAATGGCTAAGCCTTAATTAAGTCCATTAGATGATTACGTTGTCTTACAGCTGCTCGAATCCATGTGTACATTTTCGTAAACATGTCCGACTCTCTTTGTAACTAGAACTGATAAATAGAAGGACATCTTAATTCAGTAAAATCTGTCAGAGCGATATAAAAAAATGGATTTCTATGGGAAGAAGCTTTGAATTGTTCCCCTTGATCTGTAGCCGTTAATTACTTAACCCTAAACTTAACCTCCAATAAGACGATCGGCATTAACGAGTTATAGGCATTCTCGCGCTCTCCAATTAGTTTAGGCATACGGCCATAATACGTTGAAACACCGGTTCCTGCAGGATCACTGAAGATAAGCAACGTCGACCCTGGTCAGTACCTCGATGAGTGACCGCTTGAAAATACCAGGTGCTTTAAGCTTGGAATGGCAGGTGGTAGGTTGACGACCACATCACGTTGAAATACCAATTCCTACAGCATCACCGAAGATAAGCAACGTCGACCCTGGTCAGTACCTAGATGAGATAACGCTTGGAAATACCAGGTGCTTTAAGCTTGGAATGGCAGGCGGTAGGTTTACGACCACATCACGTTGAAATACCAATTCCTACAGCATCACCGAAGATAAGCAACGTCGACCCTGGTCAGTACCTAGATGAGTGACCGCTTGAAAATACCAGATACTTTATGCTTGGAATGGCAGGTGGTAGGTTTACGAACACATCACGTTTAAATACCAATTCCTACAGCATCACCGAAGATAAGCAACGTCGACCCTGGTCAGTACCTAGATGAGTTAACGCTTGGAAATACCAGGTGCTTTAAGCTTGGAATGGCAGGTGGTAGGTTTACGACCACATCACGTTTAAATAACAATTCTTACAGCATCACCGAAGATAAGCAACGTCGACCCTGGTCAGTACCTAGATGAGTGAACGCTTGGAAATAACAGGTGCTTTAAGCTCGCAATGGCAGGTGGCACGTTTACGACCACATCACTTTTAAATACCAATTCCTACAGCATCACCGAAGATAAGCAACTTCGACCCTGGTCAGTACCTAGATGAGTGAACGCTTGGAAATAACAGGTGCTTTAAGCTCGCAATGGCAGGTGGCACGTTTACGACCACATCACTTTTAAATACCAATTCCTACAGCATCACCGAAGATAAGCAACTTCGACACTGGTCAGTACCTAGATGAGTGAACGCTTGGAAATAACAGGTGCTTTAAGCTTGCAATGGCAGGTGGTAGGTTTACGGCCACATCACGTTTAAATACCAATTCCTGCAAGATCACCGAAGATGAGCAAAGACGACCCTGGTCAGTACCTAGATGAGTGACCGCTTGGAAATACTAGGTGCTTTAAGCTTGGAATGGCAGGCGGTAGGTTTACGACCACATCACGTTGAAATACCAATTCCTACAGCATCACCGAAGATAAGCAACGTAGACCCTGGTCAGTACCTAGATGAGTGAACGCTTGGAGATACCAGGTGCTTTAAGCTTGGAATAGCAGGCGGTAGGTTTACGACCACATCACGTTGAAATACCAATTCCTACAGCATCACCGAAGATAAGCAACGTCGACCCTGGTCAGTACCTAGATGAGTGAACGCTTGGAAATACCAGGTGCTTTAAGCTTGGAATGGCAGGTGGTAGGTTTACGGCCACATCATGTTTAAATACCAATTCCTACAGCATTACCGAAGATAAGGAACGTCGACCCTGGTCAGTACCTAGATGAGTGACCGCTTGAAAATACCAGGTGCTTTAAGCTTGGAATGTCAGGTGGTAGGTTTACGACCACATCCCGTTTAAATACCAATTCCTACAGCATCACCGAAGATAAGCAACGTCGACCCTGGTCAGTACCTAGATGAGTGACCGCTTTGAAATACCAGGTGCTTTAAGGTTGGAATGGTAGGCGGTAGGTTTACGGTCACATCACGTTTAAACACCAATTCCTATAGCATCACCGAAGATAAGCAACGTCTACCCTGGTCCGTACCTAGATGAGAGTACGCTTGGAAATACCAGGTGCTTTAAGCTTGGAATGGCAGGCGGTAGGTTTACGGCCACATCATGTATAAATACCAATTCCTACAGCATTACCGAAGATAAGGAACGTCGACCCTGGTCAGTACCTAGACGAGTGACCGTTTTGAAATAATAGGTGCGTTAAGCTTGGAATGGCAGGTTGTAGGTTTACGGCCACATCACGTTGAAATACCAATTTTTGCAAGATCACCGAAGATGAGCAACGTCGACACTGCTCAGTACCTAGATGACTGACCGCTTGGAAATACCAGGTTACTGTAGGTTTGGATGTGCATGTGGTAGGTTTACGGCCACATCACGTTGAAACACAGATTCCCGTAATATCACTGAATTTAAGCAACGCCCAGCTAGTATCGTATCTAAATAGGTGACCGCTTGCGAAGACCGGGTGCTGCAAGTTTGGATGTGCGAGTGGCGCAATAACTAATGACTTGGACCTGAAAGTGGTATAATAGGTTTACGGCCATATCACGTTGAAACATCGGGCACTGTAGGATCACCGAAGATAAGTAACATCGACACTAGTCAGTGTCTAAATTTGTGACCTCTTGGGAACATCAAATACTGTAAGCTTGCATGTGCGCGTGGTATAACATGTTAACGGCCATATCACGTTGAAATACCGGCTCCAAGGCGATTTAATGCGAGGTGATTATAACCTTGATATGTGGATGGTGTAATGGATAAGAATTGAAACTTGCTTTTTCTTTACCAAATGCGGGATTTATCCGTTTTAAGGAACTGCTGGACTTAAGGATCATAATCTCTAGCGCTCTCTTTTCAATTCGTTCTTTAAACAGGGCGTATGTTGTATTTCTTCTAAGACCTCAAAATGTATTTAACAGAAAATCTGTATTATTCTCTTTTGTCCAGTAAGTGACTTCTGTCTTTGTAAATAGTCCTGGGTATGACGATAAACTACACCCGAGAGCAAGGCTTCTGATCGAGAGATTGGAAGATTTAAGGAGCG
The DNA here is from genome assembly GCA_963932145.1 of Acanthosepion lycidas. Taxonomy (NCBI): domain Eukaryota; kingdom Metazoa; phylum Mollusca; class Cephalopoda; order Sepiida; family Sepiidae; genus Acanthosepion; species Acanthosepion lycidas. The sequence continues at coordinate 101,583,866 of OZ010581.1, forward strand.
TGAACCATCTCTTAGTTGCTGTTGTTCCCAGGTCTATCTTGATCCGGCGTGATAGCACCTGTTAGGGGCCCAGCTATAGGCACACAATAAACCCCCTTACAAAATCAAAGCACTATGAAAGTATAAAAATACATTTTTATAGTAAAAATAACAGCAATATATATATATATATATATATATATATATATATATATATATATATATATATATATATATATATATATAATGGACTCTCCCGTCGGTTTCGACGTATGAGGATGTGACAGCTTATTGATTCAGTTATGAAAGTTATTGCGATAATCTTAAGTTGTATTTAATATATATTTCTGGTCCAAACAAGGCCACAACAATATATATATATATATATATATATATATATATATATATATATATATATATATATATATATTGTTGGGGCCAGAAATAAAGACACAAGAGAGGAATTGAGTTAAACAAATATATTAACAGAAACAGTAATACAAACATATACAAACGAGAGTGTTACAGCAAGAATGTTTGGTCTGACTGTCATAGCTGACTGCTGGAAGCTTCCTTTGTCAAAAGGCAGTACCTGCTCCTATTTATAGCTGGGAGAGTCAATGCGTGCGTAGATATATTACAATAAAACACACACACACACACACACACATATATATATATGTATGAATTACCAAATATAAATATTTATAATAAACTTACCAACAATACATTTTTAAAGTAAAATGACATGGAATATATTTTATAGTAGAATTACCAACAATACATTTTATAGCAAAAATATACAATACAATTTAGCTGTAGTTGAAGAGATACAATTGCAGTCAAAATATATATAGTCGAAGTTGTAAAACATTGTCAAAAATAATCCATAGATATTGATATGCCGCTAAACAAAATCAGTCAATCAACGAAATAAAGAACAAGAAAGACCTTCTTCATGAGTAGAATCCATTGACATTTCTTCAAGAAATCAAATTGTATTCCAAAATATAAATTCAGCAAAACCACAATATAAGACATACATAACTGCCTCTTAGTAATTATGTCCACACAAATATGCATAGGCACAAAAGCTATGCATAATCTACCATGTATTCAAATGTGAAAGCAGAATAATATATATCATATTTTTATTACTTCAAAGTTCCCTAGAAAATAAAAATTCGGAATTAAATGACCCATGAGGAGTTGATATACCGTTAAAAAAACCAATCAAATAAAATCAAATCAAATCTACCTACTTAAAGGGAAAAAATTGCTAATCAACCAGACTTAATTAATCCATTTAGATGAAGTAATTTTACAGTTGTTAGAATCTATGTCGACCGTTTAGTAAACAGTAAATTGAAATATTAAATAAAAGGAAATTTTAATTCAGGAATAAAAGAAAATGTTTCATGTCGGACGAAGTTTTGATTTGTTCTCCTTGATCTCTATCGCTAACTTAATTCTTTAACTCTAATAATAATAATAATAATAATACCCCCTACAATAGGACGATGTGCATTAATGGGTAATAGACCACAATTCGTGTAATCATTTTGGTTTGTTTCAGAAGCAATATCTGTTTATAAAAATGGCCGTCTATTTCAAACGGGAAATCTAGTGAAAATAACATTTGAAATAATAAAAATGTAGGATTGACAATAAATTCATATTTACACACCGTTTGGTGCAACTCTCAGTTTCATGCACTTGGCAATCATCAGGCTAAAATTGACAGTTTTAATATTTCAGTACTTAAAATCTATTGCAATAACTGAACAGTCCATTTACTTATGAAAAAAAAAGGATGCTACTATAGTATGATATCTATTATTCATTTTCTACTATAGAATGATATCAACTCTTCATTTTCTCCAATATTATAATGTCTGCTATGGATTTTCTACAATAGTATGATATCTACTATTCATTTTCTACTATAGAATGATATCAACTGTTCATTTTCTCCAATATTATAATGTCTGCTATTTTTTTTTCTATAATATGATATCTACTATTCATTTTCTACTAGAGTATGATATCAACTCTTCATTTTTCTACAATATTATAATGTCTGCTATGGATTTTCTACAATAGTATGATATCTACTATTCATTTTCTAGAATAGTATGATATCCACTCTTCATTTTCTCCAATATTATAATGTCTGCTATTCATTTTCTACAATAGTATGATATCTACTATATATTTTCTAGAATAGTATGATATCAACTCTTCATTTCTCCAATATTATAATGTCTGCTATTCATTTTCTACAATAGTATGATATCTACTATTCATTTTCTACTATAGAATGATATCAACTCTTCATTTTCTCAAATATTATAATGTCTGCTATTTTTTTCTACAATAATATGATATCTACTATTCATTTTCTACTATAGAATGATATCAACTCTTCATTTTCTCGAATATTATAATGTCTGCTATTTTTTCTACAATAATATGATATCTACTATTCATTTACTACTAGAGTATGATATCAACTCTTCATTTTCTACAATATTATAATGTCTGCTATGGATTTTCTACAATAGTACGATATCTACTATTCATTTTCTACTATAGAATGATATCAACTCTTCATTTTCTCCAATATTATAATGTCTGCTATTCATTTTCTACAATAGTATGATATCTACTATTCATTTCCTAGAATAGTATGATATCAACTCTTTATATTCTCCAATATTTTAATGTCTGCTATTCATTTTCTACAATAGTATGATATCTACTATTCATTTTCTAGAATAGTATGATATCAACTCTTCATTTTCTACAATATTATAATGTCTGCTATTCATTTTCTACAATAGTATGATATCTACTATTCATTTCCTAGAATAGTATGAGATCAACTCTTCATATTCTCCAATATTTTAATGTCTGCTATTCATTTTCTACAATAGTATGATATCTACTATTCATTTTCTAGAATAGTATGATATCAACTCTTCATTTTCTCCAATATTATAATGTCTGCTATTCATTTTCTACAATAGTATGATATCTACTATTCCTTTTCTACTATAGAATGATATCAACTCTTCATTTTCTCCAATATTATAATGTCTGCTATTTTTTTTTCTATAATATGATATCTACTATTCATTTTCTACTAGAGTATGATATCAACTGTTCATTTTTCTACAATATTATAATGTCTGCTATGGATTTTCTACAATAGTATGATATCTACTATTCATTTTCTAGAATAGTATGATATCAACTCTTCATTTTCTCCAATATTATAATGTCTGCTATTCATTTTCTACAATAGTATGATATCTACTATTCATTTTATAGAATAGTATGATATCAACTCTTCATTTTCTCCAATATTATAATGTCTGCTATTCATTTTCTACAATAGTATGATATCTACTATTCATTTTCTACTATAGAATGATATCAACTCTTCATTTTCTCAAATATTATAATGTCTGCTATGGATTTTCTACAATAGTACGATATCTACTATTCATTTTCTACTATAGAATGATATCAACTCTTCATTTTCTCCAATATTATAATGTCTGCTATTCATTTTCTACAATAGTATGATATCTACTATTCATTTTCTAGAATAGTATGATATCAATGCTTCATTTTCTCCAATATTATAATGTCTGCAATTCATTTCCTACAATAGTATGATATCTACTATTCATTTCCTAGAATAGTATGATATCAACTCTTCATATTCTCCAAAATTTTAATGTCTGCCATTCATTTTCTACAATAGTATGATATCTACTATTCATTTTCTAGAATAGTATGATATCAACTCTTCATTTTCTCCAATATTATAATGTCTGCTATTCATTTTCTACAATAGTATGACATCTACTATTCATTTCCTAGAATAGTATGATATCAACTCTTCATATTCTCCAATATTTTAATGTCTGCTATTCATTTTCTACAATAGTATGATATCTCCTATTCATTTTCTAGAATAGTATGATATCAACTCTTCATTTTCTCCAATATTATAATGTCTGCTATTCATTTTCTACAATAGTATGATATCTACTATTCATTTTCTAGAATAGTATGATATCAATGCTTCATTTTCTCCAATATTATAATGTCTGCAATTCATTTCCTACAATAGTATGATATCTACGATTCATTCCTAGAATAGTATGATATCAACTCTTCATATTCTCCAATATTTTAATGTCTGCTATTCATTTTCTACAAGAGTATGATATCTACTATTCATTTTCTAGAATAGTATGATATCAACTCTTCATTTTCTACAATATTATAATGTCTGCTATTCATTTTCTACAATAGTATGATATCTACTATTCATTTCCTAGAATAGTATGATATCAACTCTACATATTCTCCAATATTTTAACGTCTGCTATTCATTTTCTACAATAGTATGATATCTACTATTCAATTTCTAGAAGAGTATGATATCAACTCTTCATTTTCTCCAATATTATAATGTCTGCTATTCATTTTCTACAATAGTATGATATCTACTATATATTTTCTAGAATAGTATGATATCAACTCTTCATTTTCTCCATTATAATGTCTGCTATTTTTTCTACAATAATATGATATCTACTATTCATTTTCTACTAGAGTATGATATCAACTCTTCATTTTCTACAATATTATAATGTCTGCTATGGATTTCTACAATAGTACGATATCTACTATTCATTTTCTACTATAGAATGATATCAACTGTTCATTTTCTACAATATTATAATGTCTGCTATGGATTTTCTACAATAGTATGATATCTACTATTCAATTTCTAGAATAGTATGATATCAACTCTTCATTTTCTCCAATATTATAATGTCTGCTATTCATTTCCTACAATAGTATGATATCTACTATTCATTTTCTAGAATAGTATATCAACTCTTCATTTTCTCCAATATTATAATGTCTGCTATTCATTTTCTACAATAGTATGATATCTACTATTCATTTTCTAGAATAGTATGATATCAACTCTTCATTTTCTCCAATATTATAATGTCTGCTATTCATTTTCTACAATAGTATGATATCTACTATTCATTTTGCTAGAATAGTATGATATCAACTCTTCATTTTCTCCAATATTATAATGTCTGCTATTCATTTCTACAATAGTATGATATCTACTATTGATTTTCTACTATAGAATAATATGAACTCTACATTTTCTCCAATATTATAATGTCTGCTATGGATTTTCTACAATAATATATCTACTATACATTTCTACTATAGTATGATATCAACTCTTCATTTTCTCCAATATTATGTCTGATATTCATTTTCTACAATAGTATGATATCTACTATTCCTTTTCTACTATAGTATGATATCAACTCTTCATTTTCTCCAATATTATAATGTCTGCTCTTCATTTTCTACAATAGTATGATATGTACTCTTCATTTGCTACTATAGTATGATAAAACATCTTCATTTTCTACAATAGTATAATATTTACTATTCATTTCTACAATAGTATGATATCTACTATTCATTTTCTACTATAGTATGATACCAACTCTTCATTCTTTCCAATATTATAATGTCTGCTAATCATTTCTACAATAGTATGATATCTACTATTCATTTTCTACTATAGTATCATATCAACACTTCATTTTCTTCAATATTATAATGTCTGCTATTCATTATCGACAATAGTATGATAACAATTCTTCATTTTTTACAATAGTATGATATCTACTATTCATTTTCTACAATAGTATGATATCTACTATTCATTTTCTACTATAGTATGATATAACATCTTCATTTCCTACAATAGTATAATTTTTACTATTCATTTACTACCATAGTATGATAAGAAATCTTCATTTTCTACAATAGTATGATATCTACTTTTCATTTCCTACAATAGTATGATATCTACTATTCATTTTCTACTATAGTATGATATCAACTCTTCATTTTTTCCAATATTATAATGTCTGCTAATCATTTCTACAATAGTATGATATCAACTCTTCATTTTCTCCAACATTATAATGTCTGCTCATCATTTTCTACTATAGTATGATATCTACTATTCATTTTCTACTATAGAATGATATCAACTCTTCATTTTCTACTATAGAATGATATCAACTCTTCATTTTCTCAAATATTATAATGTCTGCTATTTTTTCTACAATAATATGATATCTACTATTCATTTTCTAGAATAGTATGATATCAACTCTTCATTTTCTCCAATATTATAATGTCTGCTATTCATTTTCTACAATAGTATGATATCTACTATTCATTTTATAGAATAGTATGATATCAACTCTTCATTTTCTCCAATATTATAATGTCTGCTATTCATTTTCTACAATAGTATGATATCTACTATTCATTTTCTACTATAGAATGATATCAACTCTTCATTTTCTCAAATATTATAATGTCTGCTATTTTTTTCTACAATAATATGATATCTACTATTCATTTTCTACTAGAGTATGATATCAACTCTTCATTTTCTCCAATATTATAATGTCTGCTATGGATTTTCTACAATAGTATGATATCTACTATTCATTTCCTAGAATAGTATGATATCAACTGTTCATATTCTCCAATATTTTAATGTCTGCTATTCATTTCCTACAATAGTATGATATCTACTATTCAATTTCTAGAAGAGTATGATATCAACTCTTCATTTTCTCCAATATTATAATGTCTGCTATTCATTTTCTACAATAGTATGATATCTACTATATATTTTCTAGAATAGTATGATATCAACTCTTCATTTTCTCCATTATAATATCTGCTATTTTTTTCTACAATAATATGATATCTACTATTCATTTTCTACTAGAGTATGATATCAACTCTTCATTTTCTACAATATTATAATGTCTGCTATGGATTTCTACAATAGTACGGTATCTACTATTCATTTTCTATTATAGAATGATATCAACTGTTTATTTTCTACAATATTATAATGTCTGCTATGGATTTTCTACAATAGTATGATATCTACTATTCGATTTCTAGAATAGTATGATATCAACTCTTCATTTTCTCCAATATTATAATGTCTGCTATTCATTTCCTACAATAGTATGATATCTACTATTCATTTTCTAGAATAGTATATCAACTCTTCATTTTCTCCAATATTATAATGTCTGCTATTCATTTTCTACAATAGTATGATATCTACTATTCATTTTCTAGAATAGTATGATATCAACTCTTCATTTTCTCCAATATTATAATGTCTGCTATTCATTTTCTACAATAGTATGATATCTACTATTCATTTTGCTAGAATAGTATGATATCAACTCTTCATTTTCTCCAATATTATAATGTCTGCTATTCATTTCTACAATAGTATGATATCTACTATTGATTTTCTACTATAGAATAATATGAACTCTACATTTTCTCCAATATTATAATGTCTGCTATGGATTTTCTACAATAATATATCTACTATACATTTCTACTATAGTATGATATCAACTCTTCATTTTCTACAATAGTATGATATCTACTATTCATTTTCTACTATAGTATGATATCAACTCTTCATTTTCTCCAATATTATGTCTGATATTCATTTTCTACAATAGTATGATATCTACTATTCCTTTTCTACTATAGTATGATATCAACTCTTCATTTTCTCCAATATTATAATGTCTGCTCTTCATTTTCTACAATAGTATGATATGTACTCTTCATTTGCTACTATAGTATGATAAAACATCTTCATTTTCTACAATAGTATAATATTTACTATTCATTTCTACAATAGTATGATATCTACTATTCATTTTCTACTATAGTATGATACCAACTCTTCATTCTTTCCAATATTATAATGTCTGCTAATCATTTCTACAATAGTATGATATCTACTATTCATTTTCTACTATAGTATCATATCAACACTTCATTTTCTTCAATATTATAATGTCTGCTATTCATTATCGACAACAGTATGATAACAATTCTTCATTTTTTACAATAGTATGATATCTACTATTCATTTTCTACAATAGTATGATATCTACTATTCATTTTCTACTATAGTATGATATAACATCTTCATTTCCTACAATAGTATAATTTTTACTATTCATTTACTACCATAGTATGATAAGAAATCTTCATTTTCTACAATAGTATGATATCTACTTTTCATTTCCTACAATAGTATGATATCTACTATTCATTTTCTACTATAGTATGATATCAACTCTTCATTCTTTCCAATATTATAATGTCTGCTAATCATTCCTACAATAGTATGATATCAACTCTTCATTTTCTCCAACATTATAATGTCTGCTCATCATTTTCTACTATAGTATGATATCTACTATTCATTTTCTACTATAGAATGATATCAACTCTTCATTTTCTCAAATATTATAATGTCTGCTATTTTTTCTACAATAATATGATATCTACTATTCATTTTCTAGAATAGTATGATATCAACTCTTCATTTTCTCCAATATTATAATGTCTGCTATTCATTTTCTACAATAGTATGATATCTACTATTCATTTTATAGAATAGTATGATATCAACTCTTCATTTTCTCCAATATTATAATGTCTGCTATTCATTTTCTACAATAGTATGATATCTACTATTCATTTTCTACTATAGTATGATATCAACTCTTCATTTTCTCAAATATTATAATGTCTGCTATTTTTTCTACAATAATATGATATCTACTATTCATTTCCTACTAGAGTATGATATCAACTCTTCATTTTCTACAATATTATAATGTCTGCTATGGATTTCTACAATAGTACGATATCTACTATTCATTTTCTACTATAGAATGATATCAACTCTTCATTTTCTCCAATATTATAATGTCTCCTATTCATTTTCTACAATAGTATGATATCTACTATTCCTTTTCTAATATAGTATGATATCAATGCTTCATTTTCTCCAATATTATAATGTCTGCTATTCATTTCCTACAATAGTATGATATCTACTATTCATTTTCTAGTATAGTATGATATCAACTCTTCATTTTCTACAATATTATAATGTCTGCTATTCATTTTCTACAATAGTATGATATCTACTATTCATTTTCTACAATAGTATGATATCTACTATTCATTTTCTACTATAGTATGATATAACATCTTCATTTCCTACAATAGTATAATTTTTACTATTCATTTACTACCATAGTATGATAAGAAATCTTCATTTTCTACAATAGTATGATATCTACTTTTCATTTCCTACAATCGTATGATATCTACTATTCATTTTCTACTATATTATGATATCAACTCTTCATTCTTTCCAATATTATAATGTCTGCTAATCATTTCTACAATAGTATGATATCAACTCTTCATTTTCTCCAACATTGTAATGTCTGCTCATCATTTTCTACTATAGTATGATATCTACAATCCATTTTCTACTATAGTATGATATCAACACTTCATTTTCTACAATACTATGATATCTACTAATCATTTTCTACTATAATACAATATCAACTCTTCTTTTCTACAATAGTATGATATCTACAATTCATTTTTTACTATAGTATGATATCTACTACATTTTTTCTTCAAAAGTATGATATCAACTTTTCATTTTCTCCAATATTATAATCTCTGCTATTCATTTACTATAATAGAATCATATCTACTATTCATTTTCTACTGTAGTATGATATCAACTCTTCATTTTCTCAAATATTATAATGTCTGCTATTCATTTTCTTCAATAGTATCATATCTACAATTCATTTTCTACTATTGTATAATATCAACTCTTCATTTTCTACAATAGTATGATATATACTATTCATTTTCTATTATAGTATGATATCAACTCTTCATTTTCTCCAATATGATAAAGTCTGCTATTCATTTCCTACAATAGTATGATATCCACTCTTCATTTTCTACAATAGTAGGATATCTAGTCTTACTTTTCTACTATTGTATGATAACAGCTCTTCATTTTCTCCAATATTATAATGTCTGCTATTCATTTTCTGCAATAGTATGATATCTACTATTCATTTTCTACAATAGTATGATATCTATGATTCATTTTCTACTATAGTATGATATCTACTATTCATTTTCTAATATAGTATGATATCAACTCTTCATTTTCTAAAATATTATAAAGTCAGCTATTCATTTTCTACTATAGTATGATATCTACTATTCATTTTCTACTACGCTATATTTACCAACTGTTGGAAGTATGAAATATATTAGGGTTAATATAAGGGATTTGGAGTAAGGATTAAGATTAAAGGCAGTAAACAGGTTATGTATTAAAAATCATTAGAAATTTCTTTATACAATAAAAAATCATCAAATATTGATTTTCATGCTTGTATATATATATAACAATATTAAAAATACGACATTAGAATATTTAAATATAAGATCACAGCTTATAGTCGCATGAATATAAACAGAAACTGCTGATGAAGTCCCAAATGATGAAACGTGTCGCACGGAAACTTTTTCAACCATTATCATGTATATATATATATATATATATATATATATATATGTATATATATATATATATATATATATATATATATTGAATTACCAAATGTAAAATAGTGTAGAAAAGTCATATGTCAGCATTTAAAACATTGATTTCAAACAGAGCTCAATACAAAAGCAGAGCCTAAATATTTATTTATTATGCAGTTTTACATTAGATCATTCACATACCCACTACAAAACTGTACAGCTTGTTTCAATGTTAAAAGATCTTTTCTAACGTTTCATCCCTCCCTGATGAAACGTTAAAAAGTGATTTTTTAAAACATTTTTAAATAAATATATATATATATTGGGTATATAGTCGAGACGATTTCATTTAGATTCTTTCTATTTTTCTTTGTTTCCATTACTTTTGTTAATAAATAAACGTCATTGTGATAAATCTGTCCATAAAAGGTAAAACGTTGTGAGAATTTATACGTAAATTTACTGTTGATTATGCATATATTAAAGCATTTTCTAAGCATTTTCTAAGCATTTTCGTCTTAATAAACTATTTTTTCTTTTAACTGGAGTAGCATTTTTATTTTATTTCCCCATAAAATTGTTCTTGATATATAAAAACTATATAAATCGTAATATATATATATATATATATATATATATATATATATGTATGTGTGTGTGAAAAGTGTGTGTGTGTATATATATATATATATATATATATATATATATATATATATTTATATATATATATATATAAATATGTAATGAAAAACAAACCACTTTAAGGTACCATTACGATAATTTATTTCACCTAAATCCTTTTTTAAGGATTCAGGATCATCAGGTAAAACTTCCAACAACGAATTGAGAGGAAATTCGTTGTTGGAAGTTTTACCTGATGATCCTGAATCCTTAAAAAAGGATTTAGGTGAAATAAATTATCGTAATGGTACCTTAAAGTGGTTTGTTTTTCATTACATATTAGCTCTGTCCTCACATTGAGCTCTCAGGATTTCATCCTCTTTGGATTTACCAATTCGGTTTACCAAGTTCCTTATAACTTAATTATTATATATATATATATATATATATATATATATATATATATATATATATATATATATATTACATGAAACAGATATAGAAGTTAATGATTTAAATGGCGAGAATACATCTTTGCAAACAAATTTAATGAAGTACATTTAACTTCTACATCTGTTTTTTGTATGAATTATTCATGTAATGTAAACTGAACTGTACCACATACTTGATATATATATATATATATATATATATATATATATATATATATATATATATATATATTAGGTTGGTGCAAAAATGATGACGTAATAATGTCGTTTTTTTGACGTTAAAAAATACGTCAAAAACGTCATTTTTTCGTCATTACTTTTGCACCAACCTAATATATATTTATAATTATTTATATATTATATGCGCGGTACCTATTAGAAAGCGCTCAATATCAGAGATAGAGCTAACATATTTGCTTGGATTGATGTGCAATTTTTACCTATCATAATTTTACACAGACCCCACCACACGTATATACGTGCATGCAAGGAAATATTATTCCGCGAAAGAATAGAAAAATGCTCTGATTGCTGATATGTATACATTCAGGAGACATTCACGAGAAATTTTCGCTACACTTCCGATCTTGGAATTTCAACATACAAATTCGTATGTATATAAACAACAGCACACATATACATACATATGTCAAATCCCATACTGTCCACATATGTTTATGACTGTATGAGCCCCAGAGAACGAGCAAGTGTGTATGTGTGTCTGCGTACCTCATCGGGTGTACGGACATGCATCTATGTTTGCGTTAGCACGATGACATCATGACGACGATTCCCCCCCCCACTCCCATAATAACACCAAATCACGCAATCTACATAAATCCAAAATTTTAGAAAAATTAATAAGTTTGTCTGATGATCTCAAAAGCGTGAAACCTAGGTTCACAAACTCACATCACTCCAACCAAATATATATATATATATATGTGTGTGTGTGTGTGTGTGTATGTGTGTGTGTGTGTGCGTGTGTGTGTGACTCTCTCTTCGTATGAGGGTCAAGCAGCTCAGTTCCTAGGAACCGACAGCCCGAAACCAGCACCTGAGATTTGATTATAGTGGTGAAGGTTTTGTGCAGAACAATCCTCACTTTTTGAAGGGCCGAATACAGAGACCTGGTGCACTACGTGCCACAAGGTCCCTAAAGGGCCCTCCGCAGGTTTTGAATTCAGAGTTGTCCTTCTGAGAGCCCAGTTGCCATCCAAGGCTATAGAACTCAGTTTGACCTGCTATTTATCCATAGCTGGAGGGGAGAAGAGGATTCATACCTTTCCCAAGGGTGTTAGCACGTAAGTGAATGTAATGGATTCGACTGGAATTCGAACCCGAATTCGATTATCGTCGCATAGCATCTTCGCTGGTGAATAGCTTTGTTTAAATGTTCCCATAACCAATGTGAATATCCAAATTTTGGACAATTTTTGTCTTTATTTTCGCCCGAAATTAAAGCAAACATACCGGCTCATGATCTGACATAATAGACATTCGTTGTCTGTTATATTTAACAATATATATATATATATATATATATATATATATATATATATATATATATATATATATATATATATATATATAATTATTTCACTTCATGAAAGATAGTAAAGCCACTAAGGCACAAAGGGGTTACTGTGTGTGGAATAATAAGAAAAAAAAGAAACATTATTAAGGACTTAGAATAATAAAAGAGTACTCATGAAGACAGTCGATAACGATTGACATTGCATTTCAGTATTTTAGTATCAAACTTGACTGGAAAGAATGGAGTTTTAACAGTGTTTCGCAAGTGAGAAGTGCGAGAGAAGAAACTATTAGCATAGAACTTACGGTTGCATATAGACATTTCAAATGTAAAATGATGAGATCATGACACCAGTATAGTATTGGGTTTAAATTCATAAAGTCTAAGTACCACAGATGAGAGTTCATCCGAACAATTAAAATTGAAAGTATTTATAAAAAAAAAAATGCATAGGGAGGCTATATTACGGCGGTAGAAAAAAATGTCTGTAAACTGGAGCAGTAATATTGCTTTATTCTTTTATGAATTTCCTCAATAATCAATAAAGTTACGGGAGTACCGTACCATATGTGGCAGCCATATATATATATATATATATATATATATATATGTATAAAACAAGCGAGTATAAAGACAAAACGAAAATGTAGAGTGCTCAATACGGGAAGTAGAGCGGTAAATTAGAGTAAATCCTAACGTGCCAGGCAAACCTACATAAGTTTCACCTAAAGGGATCTTCAGGGTAAAGCCAATTTATCCTGAAGATTCGTTTATCAAGATCATTTGATAAGACACCGAGGGTGTTGAAACAAAATGGCTATTTTTGTAGTGATTTTATAACATATTTATGTTATAAATTTTTTTTCTTTAAAAATAAATAATTATATCTGCTCTATTTTGTATTGAGCACTCTTTTAAGAATAGTAATTGTTGGTTATTGGAATTCATTCCATATACACCAATCATATACTTGTATATATATATATATATATATATATATATATATACATATATATATATATTAGAGTATATATATATATAAGAAACTATACTCACTCGGAAAAGCATTCCCTGACGATCCGCTTAGATGAAACCTTGGTAGATTTTTCTGGCTCTCTAGGTTTGACTATCTATCTATATATATATATGTATATATATATATATATATATATATATATATATATATATATATATATATATATGTGTGTGTGTGTGTGTGTGTGTGTGCTTGTGTGTGTGTGTGTGTATTAGAGTGTGCAGATTATATTTTATATAATAAAGAAACAATTTATACAAAGAATTAAATCTCAATGTTAATGTAATTAATGGCGAAATCACTTCGCTAACATGACTTAATGAGACATTAATTTACTGTCAATCTCTTAAATAATAATATCTTTATATTCACGCTGTTGTTAGATGGAAGACACTTGCCAGGTACTTTTGCCAATTTCAAATTGTCATCTTTAGGGAGCAATTTTCCCATACGTAGGCAAACACTAAGCCGAAATATGTGTAGACTGAAGATGTTTTTTTGAAAATTATGTTATTTATTGACAATTGAATATATGTGTTTTATTTTGCGATGCCGCGACGCTAGATTTCTTGTTCAAATCGATCAACTACTCGAATATAAGGACCTTATTATTCAAGGAATGGAAAGTAAGTTAATGTCTCATTAAATCATGTTAGCGAAGTGATTTCGCCATTAATCACATTAACATTGCTATTTAATTCTTTGTATAAATTGTTTCTTTATGATATATATATATATATATATATATATATATATATATATATATATATATATATATATATAAAACCGTTGTTATTATTTTCTTTTCCTTTACCTTCTCTCTCCTGATAGATAAGTAGGTCTATTATTACGACAGTTGCTGCTCCCACCAAATACTAAATCTACAATCGACATGAATATTAACTTTTTTTTTAAAGAGGGAACAAAGAGCGTCACAATTGAGAAGTGGACCAATCCCCGTCCACCAATTCCCTTGTCAAAATACAGTCACTTAATTGGAGAGCAAGGAGAGGGAGAAGAGACGCCGTTGTCGTCATTGGAAGCTTTTTTTTTTTACCGACCCTTTTTGCCTGTACGAGAAATATTAATGCTAAGTGTAATAAGTACGCACCAACGTCTGGGCTTCTTCCTTTCTAATTCCTACCTTGAAAATGTCAAGTGTGCAGCCGAGAGACACGTGTATATGAATCTTTGTGTGCTACGTGCGTATGCACGCGAATGTGGAAGTTGTGTGCGCATGTATATATCGGTTTGGCTGAAATGAATTGGTAAATCTGAATATAGATGCAGAAAAGTATTCCTAATAAGTAGGTCAGGTCTGTTAACAACATCACTTCTGTTTTTTTTGTTTCCTTTTTTTTTAATTTTTTTTTCTTCTTTTTTTTCTTTCAAATTTTTTTTTTTTATAATTTTCTCTGCTTTTTTTCTCTTTTATCTTTTTCCCTTTGATCGCTGTTTTTTTAATTTATTTTTCTTCACTTTTTATCATTTTCTTTTCTTTCTCCTTTTCTTTTTGTTTTCATTTTTATTTGTTTCTTTTTTTTTCACTTTTTCTTTTTTCTTCACTTTTTATCTTTTTCTTCTCTTTTTCGTTTTCTTTTTTGATCTTTGTTTTTTTCTTTTTATCCATTTTTTTCTTTTCTTTTTCTTCACTTTTATTATATTTTCTTCTTTGTTTTTTCTTTTTCTTTGCTTTTTATCCTTTTATTATTCCTCTCTCTTTCTCTTTTTCTCTTTTTCTTCTCTTTTTCTCTTTCTTCTCGTTTTAATCTTTCCTTTCCTTTTCTCACTTTTTTCGCTTTTTCATTTTCTTCTCTTTCGATATTTTTCTTCTTTTTTTATCCTTTTCTTTTTCTTCACTTTTTCTTTTTTTTTATCTTTTTCGTCTCTTTTTTATTTTATCTTTTTTCCCCTTTTTCTCTTTTTCTTTTCTTTTAAAACTTTTCGTTTTCCTCTCTTTTTCTCTTTTTCTCTCTTTTTTTCTCCATTTTCTTCTCTTTTTTTTTTATCTTTCTCTTGTTCTTTTCTGGTTTTCTTTTCTTTCTTTTTTTAATCTTTTTCTCTTTATTTTTAATTCCATTTCCAGTACAGACATTGTGGGAAAAAATGTCTCCCAAATTGTTCTAATATATTCAGTGCCATCGCTTAACGAAAGAAAGTTTTATGACATCGAAATGCCATACCACCATGGTGTGACGTCATTGGTGAGATATGACGTAATTTGTCTACGCTTAATCGAACGAAGATGACACTGCGGTCATAAATCACGCGAGATGTGGGAGTAGATAAGCATCAAGAGGCTAACAAGATGAAAGTGTATAGAGTAGAGATGTGTTGTAGGCAGATATCCATAAATGTGAACGCAAAGAGGAGGTGGGCGTTTTCACCTAAATAAATTAGGTTTAGGGTGCGATGATAAGTTTGCTATAATTTCCAGTGTCAAAGAGACGGTTTTCGTTTTTTATTCGAAGGTTAGTTCTTGTATAGTAAAAAAGAATTAATAAATATGGAAGCCTGATGGCTTATATCACGGAGACAGGGAAAAATTCACAGAAAATGTCAAAATTGATTTATGTTTACTATTTACATTATTCGGACTATTGTCCTCATCTTTGTCGCCATATTTATTACAACGTTTCGGCCGTTGTACGCTCCGGCCTTCTTCAGGTGGTTGGATTGTCGAACTGAACCCTTTATTTCGCTTACTGGGGTAGACTGTTCTAGTTCCACGTGCCATGTCTAATGGATGTCAGTTATCTCCTGTTAATTCCCCTCTCCAAGTTCTCCACCGCCTTAACCAGGTATTGAACTCACACTCTTTGGGTCCCGTCACTGGATCTAACTAACGCCTTTATCCAATGTCCGTTGTGATAAACATGGTGACAAAGATGAGGACAATAGTCTGAATAATGTAAATAGTGTACATAATATATCATCTCAGAAATATAGACATATACTGAAAGGCCGAAACGTTGTAATAAATATGGCGACAAAGATGAGGACAATAGTCCGAATAATGTAAATAGTGTACATAATACTTCATTTCAGAAACATAGATAGATACTGAAGAAGGCCAGAGCGTACAACGGCCAAAGCATTGTAATAAATATGGAGACAAAGATGAGGACAATAGTTCGAATAATGTAAATAGTGTACATAATACCTCATCTCAGAAATATAGACAGATACTTATATATGTTTATAATTTTTTTTAATATTTAGATTTGTATGCATTTTTAATGCTGATGCTTAAGACGGATATTTCTGTCGATATATTCGTTTTTTCGTGACTTATCAACCCTTTTGCAGGTTATTTAAAGCCAGAAAATATTTTTAGATTATAGGATTTTTTTTAGATAATAATGATTAAGTGATACAAGTCTTACTACTAAATCCATAGTTAGTAGGGGGAGAAGGAATTGATTTATACAATTCCCAAGGGTATTTGCGCGTAAATAAATATAACGAAACCAACTGGAATTGGAACTCGGCTCTCCGATTAACAATTCCAAGCCATTACCCATTACACCGCTCGCACATCCAAGATTACAGCACCTGTCATTCTCAAGCGGTCATCTATCTAGTTACTTACCTATTGCTGTCGATGCTACGAAGAAACTGCTACCGTATTGTGGTCTTTCCTCCGAGTAACACGCAATTTGCGGAGGCGTCTTGAAGCTGCACATAGCATTGACGAACTCTTCTTTCAGGAAGACTGCTCGTTGGATAAGGTTATCCCCCCTCGTGACTTTTATCCTGGGACGTTTTTGCTGTTACTATTTTACCTGTGACTTTTGTTTTTGCTTCCTAGATTCACTAGAACAGTCCTAACCTTGTGTAGCCCAGATTATCGAATCCAGGTAAAAAAAAAAAAAGAATTCAAATTTAAAACGGAAGATGATTTCGTCTAGTCTGGTTTACGTGTCATCTTCCGTTTTAAATTTAGACACCCTAACCTTACCCTGACTTGACACCTATGAATGTAACTCTATACTGATACAAATTATTAACACCCTACACCCCTTTCTATTTAAACAATCGAGCTAGCCGTTACCCTGGAAATTTTGATTTCAATAATGAATCTGCTATTAAAACACGTGAATTTCAGAAATAAGTTATTCCAAAAAAAAAAATTTCGCTTGAAGATGGAACAGAGCTTACTTTAATTCAAATAATTATATTGAAGTTTTCGGCTTTGTTTTGAAACATGAGAACTCTTATGTAGCGTGTTGGAATCATATTTTTAAATAAATAATTATATTTATGCTCTACTTTTGTATCGAGCACTATTTTTTTAAAATAATAAAAATACTAAAGAACTTTGGATTATTTATCTAACCAGTTCTTTCCTATTTTCTATATATTTTCACACACATATCTATCTATCTATCTATCTATCTATCTATCTATCTATATATATATATATATATATATATATATATATATACATACAGGGTATCCATAAAGTTCGTGTGCACTTTAAAAAATTATAACTTTATTTGTATTTGCGATAGAAATAATCTGTAAAAAATGTTATAAAGTTTAATGTACCTAGTTTTGAGTATAGCTAAGATAACTAATGTGATTTCAGGCAATACTGTAAATCAGTTGGCAAATGTTTTCCGTGAACTGCAAAATCGTATTACCCTTTGTATTGTTAATGATGGAGGACATGTGGAAACTTAAAGAAAATTTCAATAAAACCTTAAGAAATATAGATTGACTTCTTTCTATTCCTTTTTACAAATTATTTCTATCGCAAATACAAATAAAGTTATAAATTTGTTAAAGTGCACACGAAATTTATGGACACCCTGTATATATATATTAGGTTGGTGCAAAAGTAATAATGTCGTTTTTTTGACGTATCTTTAACGTCAAAAAACGACATTATTACGTCATTATTTTTGCACCAACCTAATATATATATATATATATATATATATATATATATATATATATATATATATATATATATACACATGAGATCATTACTTTTTTATCATATTCATGTAGATCTTTCTCCTATTCATTTTCCTACTCTATTCTCTTCTATTCTTTTTTTTTCTTCTTTTTCTTTGGATTTGCGACATGTTGTCTTTAACGTGTCTTTGAATTTTTCTTAACCCTGACATTTCACTTTCTTCTTTCCCTTTTTCCCTTTTATTGCCTTCTTATCCTATTCTCTTGGCATTATACCTATTTTCTTCTTCTTCTTCTTCTTCTTCTTCTTCTTCTTCTTCTTCCTTTTCTAAGACACAACGTTTCAGAGCTTAATCTAACAATCGGACAATTTTGCTGTTACACGATTTGGACAATCACACCCGGTATATATATATATATATATATATATATATATATATATATATATATATCAAAGCTAAGTTACGGCAGTGGGAAATTAACTGAAGACGAGATGCAACG
This sequence comes from Acanthosepion lycidas, assembly GCA_963932145.1. Classification (NCBI taxonomy): domain Eukaryota; kingdom Metazoa; phylum Mollusca; class Cephalopoda; order Sepiida; family Sepiidae; genus Acanthosepion; species Acanthosepion lycidas. The sequence continues at coordinate 101,603,490 of OZ010581.1, forward strand.
TTAGAAGAATTTTCTTTGGATTTTGTAGGGAATATTTAGATATATACCATGAACACCAGACGAGATTTAGCAACAATATTCGGCGCACAGGCATATGGTGAACTTATAAAAATACAAGCTAGATTCTTTGAGTTAAGAATTCTCAAGTGCATCATATTAAATCGACTCTCTTAGGAGCAGACCCCGCAACTGATTCAATATAATCATTCCTTTTTATGACAGCAGAATATGTTAAGCCAAGAAGGCGCAGTGAATTTCTCTACTGGAGCTTAATATAAGCCAGATATCACCCGAACTTCCTTAATGTAAAAGTCACATACAATAAAATTCAAATGTTTGAAAGCCGCAACACATGCACGACAGTTACACATACGTTTTCGTTACATACACACATTAACATTAAACTTATGTTTTAATCCAATGGGGTCTCAATTAATACCCAGTAAATAATTATAAAGCTTGGAAATTTTCTTATTTACCTTTTTATATTAACTGTGATGAAAAAAGGAACTCAGTCAACATTACATATTTATAGTAAAATTACCAACTATGAATTTTAACTATAGTTGAAAGTATACAATTGCTTTCAAAATATACTTGAAACCATAAAATTGTGTTCAAAATATTTAGATTTTGGCATTCAATAATCCATAGAGATGTGGATATACTGCTAAAAATAAAATCGACTAATCAGTCAACGATCCCATCAGACACACGACATTAACTTTTTCTCTCCATAGAGATCAGCTTTTATATACGTACTTTTCATCAACCAGTCGGGGTCCTAACTAAATCCACCAGCACCATCGTTACGAAACCCCAGTTTATCGACGAGTTCGTTTCAATACACATCAGTCTGGCACAAGGCCACTGTAGTGGTGCAGCAGGTGAAACGATCAAATTAGCATATTGGCCAGCTGCACGAGGCTACAGTATTTCCTCGATTATCCGTACCTTGATTTGGCGGACGCGAAATGAAGAGAAAAACTGAAATCGTTCGAAAATCTTCAATTGATCCGAACTAAGCCAATTCTAATATTTCATCTCAGACAAACGTCCTGAGAATTTCGAAAACCCATGTTGAATATTTGATAAAAAAAAAAAAAAACGTTGAAAAAAACAAAACAAAAAATACGGTTCAATTAATTCTTGTCAATTCTCCCGTTGTTTTCATACAAAATCTACACATTTAAAGTAACACAGCGATCAGGACATTGCAGAACTTATAAGCGTGCCGGAAAACCTTGAAGAAAATAAGTATGATAATGGTATTGCCCATGTTACCTGTACTTACCTGCTGCGGCATTCACCTAACCTATTGAGCCGGGTTCGTCAACACGGATCCGCTGCATACGAACAGAAGCTGACCAAGCGTACATTTTGAGATGCCAAAATCAAGCAAGTATGACAATTTCAATACCACGAATATGTTTTAGATGAGTTCGTAACATGTAGATCCAAAATCCGATGATGTATTGGAATAAGTATAGATAAAATGAACAATACCATTACTCTAATCATCTTCATTCGGACTGGCAAACCCATAGTAGGGGGTTTAGTGCTAATTTGGATTCACACGCAGTTCCCAGCCGCGCTTTCACGCACTTATATATTAGGTTGGTGCAAAAATAATGACGTAATAATGTCGTTTTTTGACGTTAAAAAATACGTCAAAAAACGACTTTATTACGTCATTATTTTTGCACCAACCTAATACGATCCGGTTCGAATACAGAGTTTCCTTCTCCTAGACTGGTTGCCAACCAAAGCTATAACACCCCGACAGATTTACGTGCGATCATCACTCCAACAACATGACCGACAGCCGTAGACCACTCCGGTTCGTACACTAAGCCCTCGGGTTTTGAATACAGAGTTTCCTTCACCTAGACTGGCTGCCAACCAAAGCTATAACACCCCGACAGAGTTATGTGCGACCATGTCTCCAAGCCCTTGATCGACAGCCGTAGACCACTCCGCTTCTTACGCTAAGCCCTCGGGTTTTGAATACAGAGTTACCTTCACCTAGATTGGTTGCCAACCGAAGCTATAACACCCCTGCAGAGTTATGTGCGACCATCTCTGCAAGCCCTTGACCGACAGCCGTAGACCACTCCGCTTCTTACGCTAAGCCCTCGGGTTTTGAATACAGAGTTTTCCTTCTCCTAGACTGATTGTCAAACAAAGCTATAACACCCCTGCAGAGTTATGTGCGACCATCTCTGCAAGCCCTTGACCGATAGCTCCGGTTTGTGCACTAAGCTCTCGTCTTTTGAATTCATAGTTGTCCTTCTTCTAGACTGGTTGCCACTTATGGCTATAGGAGTTTGTCTGTCCTGCTATTTTACCCATATCTGAGAGTAATATGAGATGGATTCATACTTTTACCAGGCGTATTAGCACGTAAGTCAATATAATTAACTCGACTGCAATTCAAACTCAGCTCTCTGATTCCTCAATCCAAGCCACTATTCTTCTGTGCCTTCATCTGATTGTTCATCTTGAAGTTCCACGGCTTCAATGGCCAATTTCATACACCGAAGCTATGCTCATGACCGGGCAGCGATTTCAAACACAAGCTACTCTTACAAATATATCTATATTTCTTTTTTAATCATTTCACCCGAAGCAAGGCAATAAAGACACTAAGACGCAACGAGGTAACTGAGTATGAGAGAATATGTGAAAATTTGACTGGCAAGTAAGAAGATTGAAGAGAGTTCGATAAGCGAGAGTTGCAACAGAAACGTTTTTAATCCGGTTCCAAGAATTAACAAGAGAACAGGAAACCAATCAAAAAGAGGAAAAAAATTAAAGTCATTTTTTTTTTATTAAAACATAATAATAATAATAATAAATAAACTGGACAAAAAACGCGAATTAACCATTTAAAAATATTATTTGATGATATAAATATTAAATTTCTTTCAGAAAATAACTTTTTCCTTCTTTCTTTTTCGGTAATTTAGTTATTCAATTATCCGGAATTTTCATTTATCAAAACATATTTTTGCAACCCCTGCTCTAAAGTGTCTGGATAATCAATAGCACACACACACACGCAAAAAAAGAAAAAAAAAAGCAATTGAAAATGTTACTTGATAATATAAATGTTAAATTTCTTTCAGAATTTTCAGTTATCAAAACGTATTTTTGCAACCCCAGGTCGAATGTGTCTGGATAATCAGCTGCACAAAGTATTTGCAAGTGAGACAAAGCATTTACACTCATTTGTTCGAATTGACACGTGAGACAAAACATTTGCATTCATTTGCACGCATTGGCATGTGAGACAAAACTGTAACTTCATGATAATTTCTTTTAGAAAATCGCTTTTTTCCTTCATTTTTTTTCGATAATTTATTTATTCAGTTATCCGGAATTTTGAATTATCAAAACATTTTTCCAACCCCTGCTCTAAAGTGTCTGGATAATCAAACAAACAAATCATTTGAAAATGTTACTTGATAATATGTTAAATTTCTTTCAGAAAGAACTTTTTTTTTTCGTTCGATCTTTTCTGATAATTTACATATTCAATTATCCGGAATTTTTAATTATCTATTTTTTTTCAAACCGCTTCTCAAGGTGTCCGGATAATCGAGAAAGTACTGCACTCAGCTTAGCCTTGTACAAGGCTATGAGAGAGGAGCATTACCGATAATCGGGCTCAGTACGCTAGGTGTTTATAAATGAAGGCAACGACGTTACTTGACACTATTGGCTGTCATTTTTATTTAAATTAAAAGGTATTAAAAAAAAATAAACAAACAAAAAAAAAGAATAAAATAATGTAATCTTTTTATTGGGACAATTTATATCTGAGATGTCATTAATGTCTATAATGTAAAGCTGTAATCCATCAAAGATTTGAATTTATAGCATGGGACTGTTGTGATTTGGTATGAGTCACTTAAGCGCCAATCATCGGTTCTTTCATTATTTTAATTATGCACGTGAGACAAAGCGTAAATTCGGCAATGCTGTTGTGAGGATGAGAAACGCGGCCTTAGCGGGGGAAAAAAATGATGTCATGCTTTTATAAAGGAACAAAGGTTTAATGACGAAAAGATTTTTATGAAAATAAAAATAAGTTATGAGAGACAAATAAAGTTCAGTAATTATTTAATGTTGAACCATAAATTTTTTTCCTATTTGTTTTTTTTTTTTTTGTTTTTTCACATCGTCTTTCATTTATTTTTATTTAATCAGTTTTTATTCTTCCTTCTCAGTTAGTAATAGGTTGGTGCAAAAATAATGTCGTTTTCTCACATATGTTACTTTTATATATGATTTCTGAATGAATTCATTGATATATATATATATATATATATATAGCCATGTTATATATCATTTTGAAGCGCGTTTTTCGCTCTATCGAATCGTGTTATTCGTTACCGTTCTCAATCTCTTCATTCATTTTTTTGTAGGCTTTTCGACAGCATTGACAAAATTCAAATCCGCACGATTTTCTTGTTCCAGTTCAAACTAGGCCGAAGAGCTGCCGAGACAGCTCGTGATATCAATGATGCGTTTGGCCCAGGAACCACTAACGAACGTGTGGCACAACGGTGGTTCAAGAAATTTCACAATGGTGACGAGAGCCTCGAAGATGAAGACGGTCGCGGCCAGCCGGCTTCGGTTGATAACGAACATTTGAAAGCTTTAATTGAAGCCGATCCTCGCAAAACCACACGAGAAGTTGGTGTTGAACTCGAGGTCAACCACTCAACAGTCGTTCGCCATTTAAAGCAAATAGGGAAGTCAAAAAAGTTGGATAAATGGGTGAACGATAATCAAAAAAACATCGTCAAAAAACGACATTATTTTTGAACCAACCTAATAATTGTGCTTCTTAATTTTGTTTAAAGGCAGACTACAGCGGCCACTCTTAATATATTTGTGAGGTGGATGGGTCCTACAAACAACTGTTATGTTTAGTTTAAACATAGTTTTCTGAGTTCATTCCCTTCCTTCTCAGTTCATGAGCATATATTTTAACATATTTAAAAAAAAAAAAAATGGAAAATAGACGGATTCTCCTCCAGCTCCTATCCCACGAACGCAGGTGTTCCCCAAGGCTCTATCCTAGGCCCTACTCTGTTCCTTATCTTCATTAACGATCTTCCTGATGGTCATAGGTTCCCAAATGGGCATCGAGGCGACATTACTATTAGGTTGGTGCAAAAATAATGACGTCAAAAAACGACATTATTACGTCATTATTTTTACACCAACCTAATATTTACTCCTACCTTAAAAAACAAATCTAGTGTCGCCGACAAAACTAACCTGGCCGTTTGTCTCGAAAATGACCTCCAATTGGTTGTGGACTTGGACATGAATTGGCTTTAATGTCTCCAAAATAAAACTGCACTCTATTACTCACCAGAGAGAACCATCCCTGCCTCCCATTAGAATGTCTGACGCTCAACTCCACGAGAGCACCTCTTTATGACTGCTCGGTCTCACATTGTCCGCTGACCTGAGATTAAACAAATACATTGAGTCAATAGCTTCGTTCACCGCTAGGAAAGTTGGCTCCCTGTGCCGCGCCAGGAAATTTTTCTCGCCGGAGTCAATCCATCAAATCTAAAAATCAACCATTCGCCCTTGCATGGAGTATTGCTACCATATATGGTCTTAGACCCCTTCTATTTGTCTCAAGGTCCTTGATAAAATCCAGAGACGGATATGCAATGTAATTGGCCCTGATCTGGCATCTCGTCTGCAGCCGCTCTCTCAAAGACGTGCCGTTGCTTGCCTCTGTCTTTTTTACAAATACTTTCACGCTAACTGCTCCGATGAGCTGCTTTCGCTGGTTCCCAGACTTCATGAATTTAAGAGTTCAACTGGGCTGGCACTCGCTCTCACCCTTTCACTGTCGAAACTGTTAAATGTAGCCGTCTTTTCTACTCCAATAGCTTCATGTCTTGCACTTCTTGCCTTCCTATTTTTTGTTTTCCTGATAAGTATAATCTCCAACTATTCAAATGTAATGTCAATCGACGTCTCCAGATACCTTGATCTATCCTCTATCCTTCTCTTCATCCTTTCCTCTATCACTCCTATTTGCTCTTGCTCCAACTCTCTGTAACCCCTTGCGTGCTAGTGGCTTCCCGCCTTGCTTGGGATGAAACGCTTTAAAAAAATGGAAAATAGATACATTTGAACTAATTGTACATATTGAAAATTCATGCCATGTCTGTGAATTTGTGGTATTGTGGCATAATTATTTACCCACTGCCCCAGGTAGAAAGATGTGGCACAAGACCGAGTTTTATCGTGGGATTCGGATATCCCACGATAAAACTCGGTCTTGTGCCACGTAGGCTCGGGCAAAAATTTCCTATAGACCACGTAAAAACGGAGTCAGTTTCCCGAGACGAGACTCTGCCCGAAGGGCAGAGCCAAGTCTTGGGGATACCCTCTGATATATGCCAGGGAAGTATTTGTGGTATATGTAGCATTGAATGGTGAGGGATGAGTTTTTGTGGTGAATGAACAAATTGTAATGAATGAATGGGTCGTGAATCAGATAAGGCTAGGTTTAAGATAGAAAGTGTCGAACGGCCTTACTCCATTCCACTTTTGGCCTTGTACCACAATTGTTTTAATTAATAGTTTTTTTCTTATTTTCTGTTTGACTTTCTCTTTCTCCTTTTGTTTTCCTTTCTCTCTTTTACATTTTTCTTTTTTCTTTCCTTCTTCCTTTTTGTTTCTCTTTGCATTTTCTCTTTCTTGCTTGCTTTTATTTCTTTTTCTTTTTGATATATTTTCTCCTTTGTTCGATTTTTTTTTCATTATTTTGTTCTTTCGCCTATTTACGTTACTCCCCACCCCTCACATTCTTTTTTCTTTTACCAATTCTTTCTTTCTTTCTTTCTTTCTTTCTTTCTTTCTTTCTTTCGTTTCCTTTTCCTTCAGCTCCTTTTTAGTCTAATTCTTTCTTTTTAACTTCATTTCCTCCTCCTCCTCCTCCTTATTCTTCTTCTTCTTCTTCTTCTTCTTATTATTATTATTATTATTCCTTCATATTCTGTGTCTTTCTTTCTTGTTTCTTTCTTTCTTTTAACCAATATTCTTAATATTTATTCCCGTTTCATTTTCTTTCTTTCTTTCTTTTTCTATTATTCCTTTTATTTGTTTTTCTTTTTAATTTCTATTTCTTCTTCTTCTTCTTATCGTTATTATTATTATTATTATTATTATTATTATTTCACCTCAATTTGTCTTTCTTCTTTCTTGTTCCCCACTTCATTTCCATCGTTTTCTTTCTTTCTTTCTTTCTTTCTTTCTTTCTTTCTTTCTTTCTTTCTTTCTTTCTTTCTTCTCCTTTGAGCATTTTTTCTTTTCCGTACCACATTTTTTCTCTTTTTTTCTCTTCATCTACTTTCTTCCTCTCTTTCTCATCTCACTTTATTTAGCTTTAGACTTTTTCTTCCTTTTTTCCAGTGTTTTTTTTTTTATATTTCTTCCTATCCTCTCATGATTTCGTTGCATTTCATCTTTCTTTTCTTATGGCAGCGAACGACTCGAGTCGACATCCCTCACGCTCCACGTCATACGTTTTCCTGTTAATTCAAATGTTATTATTTACTGTCTGTCTTCTTGCTGCGTGCTGTCGGTGTGTGTCTTCTCCCGTCGTTCTCTATACGTGTGTGTGTGTGTGTGTGTGTGTGTGTGTGTGTGTCAAAGCACGAACATTTGTTTTTTATTTTTAATTGCATCTCAATTGCAAGAAAGCAGACTGAACGGTTTTTAGCAAAAGGATCAGCCCAACATGCAAATTACAAATTCGAGATATCAATATCAAACAAGCACAGAAATTTAATTATCTAGGAAATGTTTTCACAGAAAACGGAAAGTGTGACATTGAAATCCGAAGTCGTATTAGTTTAGCTAAATATGTCTTCCAAAAGCTAAGCAAAGTATTAACAGGAAAATTTCGTTAGAACCAATCAAAATAGAAAATAAACCGTTACAGAATATCAATCCTCTTATATGGCAGTGAAAACTCATCACAAATGATGAAGTGACGCGATAAAAGAAATGTGGTTCCACAGAAGGATGCTGAGAATACCATGGACTGAACGTGAACGACGACAACATTTTAGCGAAAATGGAAACAAAAAAGACATTTGTACCTATACATCAAGAAGAGACACTTGAAATTTCTAGGGCACATAATGAGGAAAGAAGGTTTGATAAATCTGATACACATAGGTCAGATTGAAGGTAAGAGCGGTAGATGAAAACAATGGCTGGCAGGATAAGGTTCAGGAGAAATAACAGGAAGAGAAAATTTATTAAGAGTTAGAAGGGATAGGAAAGCGCGGAGAGCCACAAACAAGAAGCCTTAGCCAATGTATTAGGTTGGTGCAAAAATAATGACGTAATAACGTCAAAAAACGACATTATTACGTCATTATTTTTGCACCAACCTAATATCATTCAACTTTTTGCCAGGGTACGGTACTGACGAGATATTCTGCCAAGATGTGGCAGACGAGTAGGAAAAGATGGCTTCTAACCTTGAGTACAGCAAGCCTATGAAACTTCTCTTTCTCACTTGATGTGTCTGTTGCAATTAAAAATAAATTTGTGAGAAATACCAGAACACGTGTCATTTCTGCGTACACGCAACGAATGTTAGTATTGAAGCTCTACAGGCCATCTTGTCTGCTTTCGCTTCGACCCTCCCCACCTACCAATGTCGAGCAATCGACAAGGCGTTGAATTGTTAGCATGTTAACAGTTCTCTTTAGTTTAGGTTGGGTTGGTGGATTTACGGCCTCTGTTGGGTGATTTAATGTGAAAATTATACTTGATGCAATTGGCTGTATTTTACTCTAGTAGACGCAAACATTGACCGTGTTTATACTTGAGACAATATGTAGACATTGGTCCGTTTAATACTTGAGGCTTTAAAGGGGTCGATTTTGTTAATGAATCCACAGGTAAACATTGGTCAGGGTTATATTTGAGTGTATCCAGTGTTGGTGCAAGGGTCTTGTTTTCCCCACTAATGATACCTTCCCCGAATTAATTGTAACCCAATTATGTGCAATAATGGATCATATTCAAATATAGACGAACCATTCAAATAGAAAAATTGAAAATAAATGCAATATATTTAAATACAACTTAGAGAGATGTCATAATAGATCATCTTTAATAAATCAATAATGTTTTGTGGTAATTTTTAACGTCAATTTGATATTTTCTTGTTAAAAAGTTGTATAATTTTAACACATTCAAAATTGTGGAAAAAAAAATAGGGAATTTTATATAGTGTATTTTTTAAGACTTAGCATAGGCAAAACAAATTTACGGATTTGAACGCGCAAAAGACCTCAGAATGAAGTCAAAATCCGCGAAATATTGGTATTCTTTAATATTATATTGGTGCAAAAATAATGTCGTTTTATCACATATGTTACTATGGGAGAAAACGACATTATTTTTGCACCCACCTAATAATAGTCAATTGTGCGTAGTTTAATTTGTAACTGGTATAAATGCAGATAAAAAAAAGGAAAATGTTTGATAAGACAGAGAGGGTCGCAAAGCATTGCCGGTGGAGAGATGGTCATGTGTAGTAGGTTCCGCTCCTGAGAGTAACGGTAAAACATTGTCTGGGTTAATACATATGATTCATATCTGAGACTAGTCGGGTCTATACAAGAATCTATATGTAAACAATTGTCTGGTTACTACTGGAGTTTCTAGGTAAATATTTATCGGCATTAGTAGATCGGTAAAAATTGGTTATGCTTTTACATGAGTCTGTCACATATCGGTTGTCCATACCCGAGACCTTATAATCCACTCGGCTGCTGACCCATTTATGGTGTCCTACCCACATACAGGAGGAGTCAGCCTATTATAGTGCATTTTATAATGTGGGTCCAAAATCCGTTTTCCTGGGGTTACCAGATTTACCAAATAGAAATGCAGTGCACCCTGTTTAAATTAATGCAGTTTTTCTATACAATTATATATTATCTTAAATTTCGTATGCATGTGAAATTAAAAAAAAATCATTTGAAATAAAATTCGAAGCAATAATTCCCTATTTCTTTTTGCAGTGACGCGTGTTTGGGTATACAACAGTGCTTTCTATTTTTACAATGGAATTAATGGCTACCGACTTAGGGACCGACAAGACATACCAAAGGAATCGAATTTGTATTCAAATATTTTTTAAATACGAAAAAAGCCATATTTATTAAAACGTTTCGGCCGTTGTACGCTCCGGCCTTCATCAGGTAGTTGGAATGTCGGACTGAACCCTTTATTTCGCTCTCTGGGGTAGACTGTTCTAGTTCTACGTGCCATGTTTAATGGATGTCAGTTATCAGTTATCTCCTGTTAATTCCCCTCTCCAAGTTCTCCGCTGCCTTAACCGGGTATTGAACTCACAATCTTTCGGTCTTGTCACTGGAGCTAACCAACGCCTTTATCCACTCTGCCTTGTGTACATAATACCAAATCTCAGAAATATAGATACGAAAGAAGCCCTTTTGAAAGGTGTTCCTCACCATTACGTCACGTAGAAACATCATAGCAAAGTACCTCTCAATCAAATATTTAAAATGGTCTTTGCTTTGATGGCTACCTGTCGCCTAATGGGCAGACACACTTTGCTTAAATGTGATTTCACAGGTTGAAAACAAGGAACCCATGTTCAATTTCTGCCGGGAAGCATTTTTTGTAAGACTTTTGGAGGGCTAATTCGATTAATTTAATTTCACTATAAAAATGTTTGTATGTGTGTGGGGGGTGTCTACTCACACACGTGTGTCAACGAGATTAGACACTTATATAAGTCAAAAATATTATCGAATTAACAAAATTCTGTTGTTTAAATCCGATATTTATCGGCTCCCCTGAACTCAAGAATCGAAAATATTAAAGTTGTAGTTCCTTATACACTGATTGTATCTTTTACTATTTAAACTGAGATAATGCAAAAGTCTTTGATTAACGAGGCACAGTGGAGTAATGGATAGCGGCTCGGATTGAGGAATCGGAGAGCCGAGTTCGAATTACAGTCGGATCTTTTACGTGCTAATATCCTTGGAAATGTATGAATCCTCTTCTTCCCCCACCCATCTATGAGTAAATAGCAGGAAGAAATAACAACCTACGGCGGGAAAATCTGCCTCGTCAGTCATACATCGAAAGATACATGATCACCTAAGCGTGTATCACGCATGGCACATACTGACTATATTGGCAGTAAGGCCCGAATCCTCTTCTAAATAGCAGGACAGACCGGGTTCTGTAGCCTTGGATGGCAACTGATCTGCCGCAGAAAGAACTAGCAACCTACTGCGGGAAAAAATATCTGCCTCGTCAGTCATGTATAAAAGATACATGATCGCCTCACGCATGGCACATAACTGACTGAAATTCACTTACGCGCTAATAACCTTGGGAAAAGTATGAATCCGCTTCTTCCCCCCAGCTATGGGTAAATAGTAGGACAGACCGGGTTCTAAAGCCTTGGATGGCAACTGGTCTACCACAGAAAGAAATGGCAACCTACTGCGGGAAAAATCTGCCTCGTCAGTCATGTATCGAAAGGAAAGTGAGCTTGGAAAATTTGATACTCACAAGACAGGCAAGAGGGGCAGAGGAAAACAATATATAACCTACCAAGCGAATTTGAGTAAATGGATGGCGGAACATGGTTTAAGGGAGATAAGAAAAGACATTTTCTTTTTCTCCACCTTTCTCTTGTGGAACCCTCTTCTGGCCGCATGCTTTCCAACTGTTAAGTATTAAACAGGTCGGCTTATAAGCTCGTAAATTAAGATTTACTATCTTATAAGCCGACCTATCGTGAGGCATTTAAGCTAGAGCCAACGAAAGGTTGTTGATTGGGCCTTCGCCTTCTTCAGTGTATAATGGTGTATAAACTAACAAAATTTCAATGATGATTACATGCAAAATTAATGCATATTTTATGCCTTCTAAAAGAAAATGACGAAAATAATTTAAATATGACAATAAACCCCAACATTTGTGAATCTGGTGTCATAGTAATTGTCATTTTGTTTGACTGTTGGAAAAAGTGGAGAATAACGGAGCTAAAAAAAAAAAAAAAAAAAAGAAACAAAGAAAAGAAAAATGGCAAGATATATCTCTATATGGACAGCGGAAGGAGAAATCTCTAACCCCGCCCCCGTAGATTAAATAAACAACACAGAGGCTACCCTAATCGGTAGACACTTAGAAAAGGTCAGAAAATACAATGGTTAATACGTGATAACAAAAATAGAGATTACTACGAATATAAAGATGTCTAGAATAAAAAATACAGGAAGGTCCGAAAGTCTTGTTACCCCAACACTATATAATTTACTATTTCAGACGGCTGTCACGAGCTGCTACAGTTTGGAAGAGAGGATGGCGATGTATGACGGTGTCAATCAAAGGGAATAGACTGTATCCAGTACATGTGCGTTGTATTACTTTATTAATATAGTTCTCATTACTTTTTTGACAAGACTTTCGGACCAGCCTGTGTACGCTCCCGGGTCGATATATTCCTGAACACGACAATGTTCAAGTTTACGATCAGTCGTTACTTATCCCCTCTATCCTCATAATCTTCACTTTCTACTTCTTTCGCTTACGTTCTTATCACATATCTCATTCGGTAACACTCTGCCTTGGGTGGCTTTTGCTCCTTGTAATGCTAAAAACAAAGCTTAGAAAATCGTTTGTGCGCGTGTGGTTGAAAGTGCAGTAGTTTTCTAGCACCATCCCTCTTACCGGGTTGACGCTGCACACTTCTTGGCGGACAATTGGCCGCCCGTCAAGGTTGAGTTGAAGTTCGTATTGTTATTTCGGCTTTCGATATCACAATAGCCGGTCAACAAGTACATCCCGGTGTTACTCAGTGCAAACAGTTTTATCATCATTTCGCTTCAAGGAAAGTTACCTCCTTACGACATGCATCGACAAATATCATGAACGCGGCGGTTTTCAGACAGATCTCCTACAAATGCATCTGCACACACACATGCTTATATATATATATATATATATATATATATATATATATATATTGAACAATAAAAATTAAAAAATTAAAATCCTCAGACACACTGGGTTGTAGATTAATATTCTTTCGTTTTTTTTATTATTATTCCATTTAGATTCCTCGACTAGTTTCGGCCGAAATGGCCATCATCGGGAGGAGAAATATTTCTGCTTGCTGCTAGCACTAAACTACAGAAATGAATGTCTTGATGGAGATATATATATATATATATATATATATATAATATCTATATATATATTATATATAATATATATATATATATATATGTATAATATATATATATATATATATATATATATATATATATATATATATATATAATATATATATATATATATATATTAAAAAGAAGAGAAGAGAGGTGCCGTAAACGTTTTTGGTTGTAATGTGGATTTATTTAGAAAAAATATGTTTTGTTTTACATAATTTTACTACACGTGTTTCTGGTCTCGTGACCGTCTTCAGATAAAAGCGGAGATTTCCACATATTATTAAAAATATTTAATTTTTTCTTTTGTTTTTCAATGTTAAATATTCTCGATATGAGACATTTTCTGTGTTAGTAATCCGAATTTCTTTCTTGAATTGGCAATGAAGAGTCCTGCGCGAAGGGTCATAAAACAATTAAGGTTGGTCCAAGAGAAATGATGAATTACTTATCAGCATTTTATCTTTTAATGTTTTAATGACCCCTATGTGTTCTTGGATCTGTTTCTATTTTTGTGTGTTTCTGTCAGCATGCGTGTATATATGCGTGCGTATATTCCCCCTCCATACATATACTGTCATATTATGAGGAATTAGTAAACTCGTTTGTACATATACACGCATACACATACATACGCACATACACACCATCCCACCACACACACACACACACACACACATATATATATATATATATATATATATATATATGTTGTGCCGTTCAATTTATATTACAATGAATCATTTATACAAAAAGTAAATAGAAAAGTTAATCCATTCGCTAGCAAAATTTTAAAGATGTGATAACAAAAATAGAGATTACTACGAATATAAAGATGTTTAGAATAAAAAATACAGGAAGGTCCGAAAGTCTTGTCACCCCAACACTATATAATTTACTATTTCAGACGGCTGTCACGAGCTGCTACAGTTTGGAAGAGAGGATGGCGATGTATGACGGTGTCAATCAAAGGGAATAAACTGTATCCAGTACATGTGCGTTGTATTACTTTATTAATATAGTTCTCATTACTTTTTTGACAAGACTTTCGGACCAGCCTGTGTACGCTCCCGGGTCGATATATTCCTGAACACGACAATGTTCAAGTTTACGATCAGTCGTTACCTATCCCATCTATCCTCATAATCTTCACTTTCTACTTCTTTCGCTTACGTTCTTATCACATATCTCATTCGGTAACACTCTGCCTTGGGTGGCTTTTGGTCCTTGTAATGCTAAAAACAAAGCTTAGAAAATCGTTTGTGCGCGTTTGGTTGAAAGTGCAGTAGTTTTCTAGCACCATCCCTCTACTAATCATTCGATGAATATTATGATCCTTGTTTTTTTCTTAAATTATAAGCTGTATAAGGTCTTTGTTAAATACGCAAGTACTTTCGACTCTACATTCAGTCATCTTCAGGCATGGAAATTATTTTGTTTCTGGTAAAATTCAGGTAGCATCCGAGACGGAAAAACATAATGCAAATCGAAATATGTTTTTCTGAAATGTGTTATTGATAACGAATACAAACTTTTGGAGCGTGGAATTACAAATCTAACGTTGAATTTTTTGGAAAATTTAAGAGTGTTTTTTATTAATATCGCAATTTGAGAATTTTTTTTGTTGCGGGAGCTTATCAGTCAATGTGGCATAAACTAAATAGATCAATAAATAGAAAATATATACAGTGTAACCCGGATATAAGAGACCCGGATATAAGAGAAATCCGGATATAAGAGAGATTTTTTCTGGTCCCAAATTAGAGCCTGTGTTAATGTATATAAATTAGACCAAACCAGGATATAAGAGAAACCCGGATATAAGAGACTTCTAGGTCCTGACAACTCTCTTATATCCGGGTTACACTGTACATATATACATATATACACATATATATATATATATATATATATGTATATGCATATACATACATACATACATATATATATATATATATATATATATATATATATATATATATATATATATATATATATATATATATATATATTTATATGTGTGTGTGTGTGTGTGTGTGCATATACATACGTCCGTAGTGCAACTTAAAATTTCATGGTTTAACCAACGCATCAGGCACTGGTGAATGAAGCCCTATTGTGGTTATTATTAGGTTGGTGAAAAAATAATGTCGTTTTCTCATATAGTAACATATGTGAGAAAACGACATTATTTTTGCACCAACCTATTACAACTGTAATATGCCTTCATTCACCAGTTCGTGCCTGATGAGTTCGTAAAACCATGAAACTATATTGCACTACGAAAGTAGATATATGTATATTTATTAATATAAACTTCTTAGTTCTGTCTAACCACATTGAGAACTGTTTTGTTTACACCTTATATTAAATTAAGTAAATATTTATTCGCTTACCTGGGTATGTACCTTAACGTTGCTAATATCTAATTATTAAGAATAACTTTTATATATATATATATATATATATATATATATATATATATATATATATATATATATATATATATATGTGTGTGTGTCTGTGTGTGTGTGTGAAAATATATAGAACATAGGAAAGAACTCGTTAGGTAAATAATCCAAAGTTCCTTAGTATTTTTGTTATTATTTTTAAAAAATAGTGCTCGATACAAAAGTAGAGCATGAATATAATTATTTATTTAAAAATATGATTCCAATACGCTACATAAGAATTCTCATGTTTCAAAACAAGAGCCGAAAACTTCAATATAATTATTTGAATTAAATTTAATTAAAGTAAGCTCTGTTAAAATTTCGCTTGAAGATGGAACAGAGCTTACTTTAATTCAATTTAATTCAAATAATTATATTGAAGTTTTCGGCTCTTGTTTTGAAACATGAGAACTCTTATGTAGCGTGGTTGGAATCATATTTTTAAATAAATAATTTTATATATATATATATATATATATATATATATATATGTATATATAATTTTTCTCCTAATCTATTTTAGATTATGATTCTTAAAATGTTCTTGCATTTTACACAATGCCGAAAGTAGAGGGCATTCAGTGATGATCGACCTCACTACTCAGTCGTAATTGTTCTAGCGAGACAAGATTGTTAACCATTACACCGCCTCGAGGTGCCTTTAAGTTCACGTATTATATCTGTGACTTCTTGAATGCTTGTCGATGGCTTTGCAAAATCCGTTGCATAAACTGATTTCCGTTCGAATTTCAATCAAGGAGAAACCGTCGTTTGATCCGACGTGCTTTAGAGGCAGATAGAACTTTGCTTGATTATGGAGCTCTTCGCAAAAAAAAAAAACAAAAACATGGACAACATTGCATAATAGCTATCGGTTGCAGTGTTGATTTTTAAGAAATGTTCGTTACCTTTCGTTTGATCTACATCGAGGCCACGTTTTTTCATTGAATTTTCTAATGCCGTATTGATTCAGGATGCAAGTTGATATGGCTCTCCACAGCTTCCTTTAATTTATTATCTGTGAATTGCCAAGGTTTCTGGGGGGAAATTGTGCAGTAGTTCTCCGTTTTGAAGGCGAAATAGTCCTCTTAGCCTGGTTGCCAAGAGAGGGTCGAAAAACTAGCCTCTCCTGCTGTTTAACCTATGGCTGGCGTAAAGCCAGGATGGATGCTTGCATTTCCCAAGTGAACGCTGAAATTTGATCTCAGTTCCCTGATGTCACTTTTCGTGTTAATAACCCAACTGCCACCAGTACCGTCATTTTCAATTACACATGTTTTATTAAAAACAACAGACTTATTTTGTTTTATGGTTTATTTTGTTTTATGGCATATCAACAGCTCAATGGGCTATTTAACACCGACAAGAATTTTGGAATAAGTTCATATGCATAGAAAACGTATACTTTCTAAGAAACCAGTTTGTAGATCAGCTTTCATTGGCGTATTTTTGTAAAGAGGGTTTTTTTTTTTGTCGAGTGTCAGATCTATTGCTGGTAATATTTTTTCCCAAAATTGTATTGGTCGTAATTTTTTTTTTTAAACATTACAACACTTAATCATAAAATTAAGCTATCTAACCTCAACCAAAATCTTTCGCAACCTTGGAACTGTGGTTGTAAATAGATTAAACAACTAATAATATCTTTATCTCAGCCATCAAAATTTTAATATAAAATAGTCTATCATCTATTACTATTCGGATCGCTATTTCTAATCTATCCTCTATTACTATACAGACCGCTATTTTCTACTCGAGACACTATGCTCTATCGCTGTTCCGATCACTATACAGTGGTTACTTCGAGCGAGCATTATCAAGCAGGTACTATTTTTACGAGTAATATTTGAAGACCTTTGATACCAGGATTTTTTTGTTTCAAAAATTTATTCCTAGTAATATTTTATTTTCAAACATGTATTTTTGTTATTTTTACCATAAAAATCTATTATATTTTCATAGTGTTTTGCTCCCAATTTAGGGTTTACCTATTTGCCCAGAGCTGGGACACTAACAGGTTCTACCATCATGCGTCAGGATGGACATGAGGACAGCAGCAATTAAAAGGTGGTTCTACGATTCTCAAAACCTCTCAATCAAAGGCCTTGCTACCGGATGTAGTTTATCGGTACCCCCAGGTCGCGTTTTATTTTACCTACCAACATAAGACAGAACCTTTTCAACAACTTACATATAACGTATATTATTAACTGCAAAAATAAAACTCGAAATATTAGAACACTTAATCATAAAGTTAAAATATCCAGACTCAACCAAAATCTTCCGCAACCTTGGAACCGCGATTGTAAATAGATCAAACAACTAACAATACCTTTGTCACCATCTAAATCTTAATCTTACTTATTATAAAAGGCAGATTGTGTGTGTGTGTGTCTGTACGTTTATATATTGGATCGGATTTCCTACATTTTTCAACCGATTTCAACAAAACTCCACAGGACTGCATAAAATTACCTTGCGGTGGTTCTGACAGCGCCAAAAATTGGAAAAACACAATTGTTTTTGCACGAAATCAATTTGAAAACACGATAAAACACGATTAAGTCGCCAGAATGAAAGGGGGACAACTCATATCGAGTTATACTTATTATAAAACCCAGGTTGTTTGTGTGTGTTCTTTTATATATGGGATCGGATTTCCTACATTTTTCAACTGATTTCAACAAAACTTCACTTTTTTTTGGCGGGTAGTGTTTCTTATTGTCTTGCACAATTTTTCTTTATTTTTACATTCAGAATGCTTTAAAAATTCCATTTACAAGGCAATTGTTTATAATAAAATTCTATTCAATCGATAGACTTATAACGATTGAAAGCAATGTTTTTGTTTGAGTTTGACCAATTCGTAAATGAAAACACCGCCCCCCCACAAAAAAAAACTAATTAAGACATGCGTATCTGTCAACCTTAAACAATAATCTTTGTCAATTTTATTTTTCAGTCTTTATGATGGTCGATACTTGATCTATCTCTTACTGTTACATCCCCGGGCAACTCCGGGCTCTACTGCTAGTATAAAATAAATGTCGAAGCGCTCAATACCTTTCGAAGGACAATTTCGCAGTTTTTCAATCACTCATCAAAACTTCCGACAAGAATGACTGTATTCATTATCATGATGAAAACAGTTCCGAGTTGAGAGCACATTGCAAATCAGTGCTATCATCTTCAGCAACTTTGCAAGTACCTATTATCAGTCTTCTCTAAACCTCCGTGTCTTGTGCTAAAATACTGCAGGTCTTCCAAGCTCTTTCAGGTTTTTATGGGAAATGATGGAGATTTTTTGGCAGTTTTTAATGTCGTTGTTCAAGGTTTATACGATGGTTGTTCGTTCATTGTCTACGTTTGGTATCATTCCATCTGGTATTGATCACAAAATCATTTCCATAATATTTACTGTTTCCAAAGCTATTAATCTGTGCCGTCAAACTCTGATATTAAAAATGTACATTTATTTGAAAAAAGTTTGAACAAAGTATCTATAAACAAAATGATAACAGCAAAAATTGCAATATAAGCACTGGTAAAAAAATGTTACTGAAGACATTAGGTTTATAATACCCAGAAATTCATACACAGATGTCCTCAAGAACATATGGCAGAGTGGATAAAGGGGTTAGTTAGATCCAGTGACAGGACCCAAATAGTGTGAGTTCAATACCCGGTTATGGCAGTGGAGAACTTGGAGAGGGGAATTAGCAGGTGATGACTGATAACTGACATCCATTAAACCCGGCACGTGAAACTAGAACACTCTACCCCAGTGAGCGAAATAAAGGGTTCAGTTCGACATTTCAACCACCCGAAGAAGGCCGGAGCGTACAACGGCCGAAACGTTGTAATATATATGGCGACAAAGATGAGGTCAATAGTCCGAATAATGTAAATAGTGAAAACGTTTTGCTTTTGCTATCATCTACCAGTCGCAATGATGGAGAAAGCATTAACTCATACCTTCGCCAGTGGGACACACTGCAAGAGCCACTCCGTTTCGCGAGGCTCGCCCCTTAATCGAGACGCCATACCGCCAACCCTCAAAAGGAACGCCATTGAACGAGGGGCAATAACCCAGAGGTCTTCACTACCATAGGAGTGATATTAATATAAAGTCCATCTTTGATTTTTTTTTCTTGGAGGCAACATACATTGTTAGAACTGTCAATGTTCAATGGCCAATAATTTCTGCTGTGCTTCTCGATGGTAAAGTCTTTATACGCAATTCGAAACCTTTACAAAGATTTAAAGTTGCCAATATTTAGACTTTGAGAACCGAAGAACTCATTGTATCATCATCCCCACCGGAAGTGCTGTTTCGAATGAAGTGAACACTGAAGATCAGTCTGATTTTTCATTTTCAGCAAATTTGTTAATATCTCTGATCAATTTATTCGAAACCTCCCTTTTTCACGCTAACACACAAAGGAGCTGCAGATAATGCCATTTTAGTCCGTGTAATTTTTTTGAAAAAAAATCTTTTATATATATATTATATAAATTATTATAAATTATATTATATAAATATATTATATAAATTAGATATATCATATATAAATATCTTTTGTATACGAAAGTGCTGCAGATAATACTGCCATTTTATTGGTAGCTCTTTTAATATCATTCTCCAATATGCATACTGTGGTTATTCGTCCAATGTCTATAGATGCTATTCTCCCATTTGCTATTTCTTTTGAACCAAGTGTTATATAGGAATAAAGTGTCACTGCCGACACTTGAGTTTGAACATAGATCGCCAGTGAACAAACACATGCGATCCCATTATTGAATTAAGTAAAACAACGTGACTGTAGAGGAAACGCATATATGGGAGGTAACGTGTGTCTAATTGATCGCTATTCATAGTCTATCCTGTATACTATACGGTTTTTCATTCTAGTCTATTGCCTATTACTATTCGGATCGCTATTTCTATTCTATCCTCTATTACTATACGCACTGCTTTTCTTTATTCTTTTCACTATACTATTTCTATATACTGATCACTATACGGTGGTTCTTTTGAGCTAGTATTATCGAACAGGTACTATTAGTATTGTTCAACAGTGTACTATAGTCGTATCTGCGATTATAAAGTCCCTACTACAACGAACATTACAAAAGTGACGACGAGTATTCGTTGACATTACAAAAGTGGTAACGAGTGTTCGTTGACATCACAAAACCAATTCAACCCCATGCAAGGAAATAAAGTCACTGAGACACAAGGGGTTACTGGGTGTAGAAGAGAAAGAAACAGAACCATTTCTTAGGAGATGGAACAAAAGACGAGTAACCAGGAGAACAGTAGATGGAGATTGACACTGCATTTAAATTTTTGAAGATTAAAGTTGGTTGGAAAGAATGGAGCCAGTAGGGGGTTCCACAGTCAAGAAGTGCGAAAAAAAGAAAATGTTAGCATAGAACTTGCGGTTGCATCTTGCCAACTTAACTGTGAATTGGTGAGTATTTATGACAAGACTGTTTCCATACCTGTCTCGAAAGCTATTAACTTGTACCAAATCCTTGGAGGTAGCACAATGTCATCACTAACAATAATAATAATTCCTCCATTTTTTTCTATTGTTCTTTCATTCTTTTCTCTCCTTAATAATGTTTATCATTTTTCTTTATAATATTTCACACTTTGCATTTGAGTGGCTTTATTGCCTTGTTTGTTGCAAGGTTATTAAGCCCTCTAACATAAAATGTGACGATGGTAATATCTCTCTATATAATTGAAAGCATTTACAAAGTTTTGGAAGTTGTTTTTATGGAAACTTACCCATAATAATAATGGACTATTCCTGACATTATAAATACTGCGCCTCTCAAGAGGTATGAGGAGATTGCAAGACGAGGAGAGATAAGGACATTGGAATAGTGATACTTGTCGAGACAATATAGTTCACTCTAACCAAATCTGATAGTCATTACTAATACTTCTACTTTTTTGTATTATATTTCTGTTGTAATATATCTTTGTATTCCATACCTGTGTTCGTGTTATTCTTTCATTGGTTCTAACCTTGGACCATCACCGTGGTACAAGGAACTTGGACCATAACAAGTGGCGTCGAGGAAACCCTAAGAAAAAAAAACGAACTCTTTACGCAGAGCACGTACTTTTTTTGCTATCCGTCGCACATAACAAGTGGCGACGAGGTAACCCAAGAAACCAACTCTCTACGCTGAAAAACAAGTTCTACGTAGAGATTTCTAAAAAAACAAGTTCTACGCGAACGTATAAAAAAAAAAGGAATTTTTTTTTTGACATCAACTTTACTTTAAGTTCTACACAGGGAATTTCTTTTTTTTTTTTTTTGGTGTACACAGGTTCCAGAATATCAGGCTACACTAAAGGAAAATACTTAGACAAAATTACGTTAACATGGAAGATTTTAAGTCAACTTATGAGCATATGAAGTGGAACTTATGAAAATCTAATTTGAACAGCAACAGGAAAACGAACAGCGACATCTTGAATTACAAGAATTATTCCTACGTGTAATGTCAAATAAAGGACAAAATTCTGAAAATGAAACAGTTCTCTGACAAGACGCTATTTGGAGCACTATCGGAGATTTCACGTATGCACCCGACGAAGACAAAACCTTTGCAACTTACTTCCGAAGGTACGAAGATCTATATGAATTTGACTGCAGAAATTGGTCAGATGCAAGAAAAGTACGACTACTACTAAGAAAATTAGGCACATGCAAATATACCAAATTCGTAGATTATATCCTACTGAGGAAAACAGATGAGTTAACTTTCAAAGAAGCCTATAAAACTGTTAACAGAACTTTTCAGCACTAATACTTCACTATCTCACAAAAGATGGAAATGTCTGAATCTAACAAAAAAGGAGAGCGAGGATTACATAACTTTCGCTTCCATTGTAAACAAATATTGTGGTGATTTCAAGTTATCGGAACTCAACCCGGACAATTTCAAATGTTTAATATACGTCCAAGGCCTGGTTTCAACCAAAGACGCGGAAATTAGACGCAGGATCCTTACAAAATTGGAGAGTGAACAAGATTTGATACTTCAAAAACAGCCGAAGACTGCCAGAGATGCATAAGTGTAAAGAAAGACTCAAAAGATATAGAAGAAGCTGGCATCGCGCACATACGTAAAGTACGAAGAGAAACCAATTTTCCCTCCTCACAAACAAACCAAACCAATTTTTCCTCCTCAAAAACAGGTAAAACAAATTTTTCTACTTCAAAAAGTCAGTATCAGAAAAAAAACTACCACCCAGTCCATGCTATCGCAGTGGGACTTGGCATTGGTATAAAGACTGTCCATACCGTTTTAAAACTTGTCTATCATGCAAAAAAGTAGGACATAAAAGTTCTCATTGTTGGACTAGAAGAGAAAGCAAAAGCAGAATAAGAATCACGAGGACTGACCAAGCAAATGAGATTAACATAAGAAAATACGTGCAAGTATAAATGCAAAACAGAAAAGTCAGAATACAGTTGGATTCCGGGTCGGACTTTACTATTATTAACGTACAAACATGGAGAAAATTGAACAAACCTACCATGTTAAGAAACGATAAAATTTCTAGATCGGTAACTGGGAGAAAAATAAAATTTCAGAGTGAAGTGATTACAAATGGGACATTCCATGGAATGACCAAAAAATTGAAAATGTATGTGCTAAGAAATACAGAAAACTTATTCGGTACGGATTGGATGCAAAAATTCGAACTTTGGGATTTACCAATAAGTACGTACTGCCAAAATGTAAAAGGTTTATCGACCGAGGCAGATAAATTGAAAGAGAAACTAAAAGAGAATTTTCCCGAAGTATTTTCAGCAGGTCTCGGAAGATGTAAGAAAATGGCAGCAAATATAGAAATAAAAGAAAACTATCTTCAAGAAAAATGGAGCGTACCGTTTGCTTCAATAGAAAAATATAGATCAAGAATTGGCTAGACTCGAAAACACCGGCATATTGACAAAAGTAGAATAGTCAATGGGCCGCACGCACGGTTTACGTCCAAAAAAAAAAATCAGGGGAGATTCGAGTATGCGCGGATTTCTCGACGGGTTTGAACGCAGCGATAAAAGACAACCACTATCCTCTACCCAGTCCAGAAGAAGTATTCACAAAATTAAACGGCGGAAAAATTTTTTCAAAAATAAATTTGATAAGTGATGCGTACATACAAATCCCAGTCGATGAGAAAAGTTCAAAATTACTGTGCAAAAACACACAGAAAGTATTATACAGATACCAAAGATTACCATTTGGGATTACGGTCGTGTCGGCTATATTCCAACACACAATGGATACTATGTTTTCCC
This sequence comes from Acanthosepion lycidas, assembly GCA_963932145.1. NCBI lineage: Eukaryota > Metazoa > Mollusca > Cephalopoda > Sepiida > Sepiidae > Acanthosepion > Acanthosepion lycidas. Next base: position 101,627,565 of record OZ010581.1, read on the forward strand.
GACTAGAGTACACGATTGCATAGCTGGATGACGTATTGATAAATAGCGAAAGTGTTGAACAACACTGGAATCACGTACAAGAGGTGTTCATGAGAATACAAAGCTATGGGTTTAAGGTAAAAGAAAACAAGTGCGATTTTAAAATACCTGGGCCATATCATCGATCAAGAAGGAAGAAGACCAGGCCCTGAAAGGGCAACGACAATAAAAAAATGCCAGTTCCAAAAAACATAGCAGAATTACAAAGTTTTCTAGGCTTAGTGAATTATTACCAGGAATTCATTCCTCACATGCATAAACTTTGCGCACCACTGAACGAACTGCTGAAAAAAGAAAAAAGTTTTGAAATGGACAGATGAATGCCAGAAAACATTTGACAAAATAATTAAGACGTTAACTTCGGATTTATTTTTGGCAAACTACGACCCAAATTAGAAATAATAGTAGCAAGTGACGCGAGCGCCTATGGAGTCGGGGCGTGTATACTGCATAAAATGCCGGATGGGACAATAAAACCCACCGCGCATGCTTCAAGAACCCTACTACCTGCAGAGAAAAATTACTCACAAATAGAGAAAGAAACCATGGGAATTATTTTCGCAGTCACAAGATTTCATAGATATATCTATGGTGGATTTTTTACTCTACAGACGGATCACAAACCGTTATTAACAATATTCGGTTCGAAGAAAGGTCTACCGGTTTACACTGCCAATAGGTTGCTAAGATGGGGTACAATTCTGCTGAATTACAATTTCAGATTGGAGTATCTACCAAGGAAAAAAATCGGGCATGCGGATGATCTGTCGAGACTTATAACAACGAAAACAGAGCCATTGGAAGACTCTGTAATCGCAGCCTTACGACATGAAGAAGATATCAGGACAGTACTATGTTGTACAGTTCGAAACCTCCCCATTACACTAAAAGAGATAAAAAATGAAGCAATAAATGATGAATTCATAAAAGAAACAAAAGCAAAAGTAGCAGAAAAAATAAGCAAATATCGGACAGCTTTTCTTTATGCGATAATGTGCTACTTTATAACGAAAGGGTAGTAATTCCCAAAACATTAAAAAAGCGAACCCTAAAGGATTTCCACATGGGCCATCCAGGGAAGAATAGAATGAAATCGCTAATGCGAAGCTATGTATAATGGCAATACATGGACCAGGATATTACACAGATCGTGGACAAATGCAAGGGTTGTTCCTTAGCAGCCAAAGCACCGCCACTCATCCATAAGCCATGGCCAGTGACAGATCGTCCGTGGTCAAGAATACACGCAGATTATGCAGGTCCAATAGATGGGTTTTACTATTTGATCATAGTGGATAGTTATAGTAAATGGCCGGAAGTGCTTCGTTGCAAAAATCCTACTTCCGAAACTACCATAAATTGCCTCTATGAACTGTTTGCTCGGTTTGGAGTAGAGGATTGTCTAGTCACAGATAATGCAACGCAATTCACATCATCGGACATCCAAGAGTTTTGCGAAATTTTTCAAATCAAACATATCAAATCCCCGCCGTATCACCCAAGATCAAATGGGCAAGCGGAGAGATTTGCTGATACACTCAAAAGAGCGTTAAGAAAAGCATATGATGTGCCTACGGAAAAAGCATTACAACAATTTTTACAGGTATATACGAATTACGCCAAATAATGCTACGCTATCGGCATTATCACCCGCAGAAGTGATGTTCGCCAGAAAAATCAGATCAGTGTTTGATAAATTGCCACCAAAAAAAAAAAAAAAAAAAAAAAAAAAAAACGAAGCAAATAACACAGTCGTACGTACTAACAAGAAAATTCCACCCAGGAAAAAAGCTTTTTTTTAAAGCATATAAAAACAATACATCTTACTGGGAACAAGGTACAATTGAAAAAAGAATCGGGAATATGCTTTACATAGTACAGGGTCCCAAATTCTGACATAAGACACGTAAACCAAATAAAAAAGAGACTGTTAGAGGACTCAAACGGTCCACCTTAGGAAGAAGTGATGGATACGATTTTCGATACATTTGATATGCAAAGGCCGCAAACAATGCCAGAACCACGAAAATCGCCCAGAAAAAAGAAGTTCATAGAACCTTTGGTAATAGATCCAAAGAGAAAAAATATTAAAAACCCCTGCTCCGCAAAAGCCTTCGGAAGTGGGGGTGTTATTGGAACTTACCCATAATAATAATGGACTTTTCCTGACATTATAAATACTGCGCCTCTCAAGACGAGGAGAGATAATTGAGAGCATATTGTAAGGACATTGGAATAGTGAAACTTGTCGAGACAACATAGTTCACTCTAACCAAATCTGATAGTCATTACTAATACTTCTACTTCTTTGTATTAGATTTCTGTTGTAATATATCTTTGTATTCCATACCTGTGTCCGTGTTAGTCTTTCATTGATTCTAACCATTGGACCATCACCGTGGTACAAGGAACTTGGACTATAACAGTTGTCAACTTTTAATGGTTGACAACCGGAGAGATCATTAACTTCCCCGTCAAAATTTACCTTTAGCCAATGAAAAATCTTGGTAGTCATCAGTCCTTGATGTCATCATAAAAATCTAACGCCTAAATCTGTCTTAAACTATTCGAACATTAGAAAGTAGACGAAAAAAGTTATTCTTCATCGAGCACTGCCTTAGAAATTGGGCGATCATGGCTCCCCACCACTTCCTATCATTTGTAGCTCTTAGTATTGTCTGTATTTTTATCGTCCATCTCAGTGCTTGTCCTGACGTCTATTTACACCAGCTCGTTAGGCAGGCTGCAGCATTGTTCTTTCCCGGCTGCCTACAACAGGTCCTATGAGTGTCAAATTCTCCAAGCCCTCTTTCCTCATCATTCGTCCTATGAATTTCAAGTGTCTTTTTCTGTGTATTCTGTGTCTTTTTGTATTATTTTCTCTAAAAGTTCGTCGTTGTCACATGTTCAGTTCATGGTATTTTCAGCATTCCTCTGAAGACCTACATTTCCGTTGCCTCAAGTCTCTTCTCCACCCGTTAGAAGACTGTCCAGTGTTATCCTCCCTATAGAAGTACTGTTATTATATAGTTTTTTAGCACTTTTCTTTTGTTTCTGCTGGAATTCCTAATTTCTTAATACAATATTTAGCATTAGGAATGGATCTTTGGCTATTCGAACGCGCCTTCGGATTTCAGTGTCACGTTGTCCGTCTTCTGGTAAAGCACTTCCCAGATATTTAAATTTTTAAACTCGCCTGATTTTGATATCTCCAATTCGTAGTTAGAACCTTGGGTTATTCCTTTTGCTGATAAACATACAGGGTGTCCCCTCCCCCCCAAAAAAATTGATATTATTTTAAAAACAAATTTTCTTGAAAACTACTAAGTCTAGCTCAATGAAATTGAGCAGTTTAGGTGTTGAACATAAGTTTATTATGGGGCCGATTTCTTAGGTGTTCAATATGTGCACCTCCTGTAACACGTTGTTACAGTTTTTTGTGTATATATATATATATATATATATATATATATATATATATATATATATATATGTAACTAGTGAGTTAGTCCAAATGCCCTGACTCACTTTATAGTCCACCAATAGAAGGTTAACCAATCAGAAGATGTCGAACATTCAGTCTGTCGTGTATAAAGGCGGCTATTTTTGTTTACTCTACCCGAATAACAAATGCCAACTTGTCAGCCGAAGATGAACAGAAGGAAGTGCTACGCTCTGCTACTTTGCTGTGATATCCACTGCTAACCTGAACTACGCTTTCCTACTGTCTTCGAAATATTCACTGCTAACCTCTGGATTCTATACTCGAAGACGACCGTCATCTGAACAACACACGTCACGTCAGTAGTTAAGCCCGTTGATGTTGATGATAGTCTATCAAATCCCTTAGCCCTGCATAAGCAGCCTTCTTTACATTTTTTGGTACCAAATCTAAAATTGCTTACCAGTTGGTGAAGTTGATCCAGATTCTGCATTGAAGTAAGGCTGCACAGTCTTGGGCGACTGTAACAATTAGTTATATGCCATTAAACGATCATGCCTCATGCATCTTTCGATAAAACGAGGCAGATTTTTTTTCCTGCAGTAGGTTGCTATTTCTTTCTGAGGTAGCCCAGTTGCTATCCAAGGCTATAGAACCCGATCTGTTCTGCTATTCATCCACAGATGGAGGGAGAAGAAGAGAATTCATACCTTTCCCAAGGGTTATAGCACGTAAGTGAATGTAATGGATTCGTCTGGAATTCGAACTCAGCTCTCCGATTCCTCAATCCGAGCCGCTATCCATTACTCCACCGTGACTGTGCAAGAGCATATTCCATGATGCAAAATGACTTCTCTTTGGGAGTGAACGGTATGGCTCTAACTTAAAACAGAACAAAATTAAAACATTACATATAAAATCTTGAACTGTTTCTACAAATTCTGTGAAAATTTGAGCTTATTTCGACAAGAATTGCCAAAATTATTGGCCTGCGAAATGATGTCAATTTTTTGGGGGTACCCTGTACATTCGATCTTCTTCCATTTGATGTTTAGTCAATTGATGCTTTCCTTAACCTGCTTATCGGAGTTCCTGCAGTTTTCATTCTGTGTCTACTATACAGTGTCATCTTATATTGATAAGACTGTGTCCGCTATTAATCTTGTTAGGTCTTATAGTTGTCTAAGGATCATTTCACTCTAAAGTTTGAATAAGTCTGGGGAGACGATACATCCTTGTCTTTAACTCCTATTTAGTTTGTTTATGATTGAAATAATTTTTTATCCGTATTCTGGTGGTTTTTCTTCTAGCATAATTTCATTATTATTCTAATATCTTTCCTAAATACTTTAATTTCTCGAAAATAATAGTCATTTTTTTGCTGTAAATTACAGGTGATAGTAGGGGTGCGTATTATAAATAGGTTTAAATAAAAATAAGTCTTTCTTTATTGATTCATAATAATAAATACGTACTTGTTCTAAAATAAGAAAGATATTATCCCAATTTTCATTTTAAATCTAACAATAATAATTGTAACATTTTTTTGTCAATAAATTTATGATTATTAGTAGCCGTTTGGTGAAAAAATAAAAATTCTATCAAAAGGGCAATTTCGAAGACCATATAGAACATCGACTTGATCGTCTTTCTTTCACAAATTCAACTAAACTTTGTTCCATATTTGGATATTAAGCTTTTTTTTTTTTTTAGTTCATTTTTATTTTTTCTCCATAAACGTACGTCAGCTACATTCAACTCATATTCTCTATCTAAAGTTTTGTTTCCTATTCTTTCTACTAATTTTATTACTTTTTGACGATATTTTGGCGTTAAAATAAACAATGTTATATTTATTGGGAAAACCGCCTGGTAATTTTCTACATTATTTTAGCTGCTTAGTTTCCATTTTATTCTTAATGTCAAAGTCGAGAAAATATCTTCGTAATTATTATTTATTTTTTTTTGACAAAATTTATAGATGCGTATTATATATAGGGATAGATATCTTAATTATTGGTTCATTTGTTGGGGTGCGTATTATTTATGGGTGCGTATTGTTCACGAGAAATTACGGTAAATCAAATGTTTCTAGAGGTTCTAGTAGTTCTTTATGCCATACTTTATCAAACGCTTCTTTGCATAATTTATAGGAACATAGGTATACGTATTTTAGTCTATACTAGCAATAGAGAAACACTACCTGCCAAAAAAAAAAAAATGAAGTTTTGTTGAAATCGGTTGAAAAATGTAGGAAATCCGATCCCATATATAAACGAAGACACACACACACAAACAACCTGTGTTTTGTAATAAGTATAACTCGATATGAGTTGTCCCCCTTTCATTCTCGACAGCGATGCCACTTAATCGTGTTTTCAAATTGATTTCGCGCAAAACCAATTGTGTTTTTCCAATTTTTGGTGCTGTCAGAACCAACGCAAGGTAATTTTATGTAGTCCTGTGAAATTTTGTTGAAATCGGTTGAAAAATGTAGGAAATCCAATCCAATATATAAACGTACAGACACACGCACACACACAACCTGGGTTTTATAATAAGTATGATTAAACAGTTCTTGAGTACTGAATTTCCAGTGCTCCATATGCTACTGACGGTAATGGGATTCTAATTTTCTAGGAGGGAGAACACTCTCCACAGAGATCAGTAGTTAAAGAAGACAACATATATGAATATGAAACTTTTCTAGTTTTTCTATATTTTTATACATACTATTCAGAACATGATGGCATTTTATTGCTACTAATGTCTTGTATTTCTTTTCTCACAATGTTTGCCAGGAATATGATCGTTATGTAATTGCCTGTGTCTGTATATGGGGGAAATATATTTATTTTCATTTTGGAAGAATTTATTTGGTTCAAACAGAGGTAAGGATTGTTCGTTTATAGTTGACTCAACATGCAATTACTTGATTTATGGAGAAGTGTGTATTGATCAGTTATATCTGAATCAATAAGACTTGGTTCGAGAGTAGTTAAATATTGATCATTTGTTCATGTCTGTAAACATTTACTTGGTTCAGAGATATGTAAATATTGGTTGTTTGCATTTGAATCTGGAAGCAATTTACTTGGATCGAGGTTAGGTAAATATACGGAATGTTTACTTGAGTCTATAAGCATATACATGGTTCGGGGATAGGTAAATAATGGGCGATTCTTTCTGTAGTTACTTTGCTCAGAAATATGTAAAAATTGGTCGAATATCATGTATTTATTTTTATTCGAGATATATAAATATTAATCGATTTTTCATGTATTTACTTGACTCAGGGTTATGTAAAAAAAAATTGGTCGATTCTTCATGCATTTATTTTGCTCCGAGATATGTAAATATTGGTCGATTCTTCATGTAGTTACTTGACTCAGAGATATTTAAAAATTAGTTGATTCTACACGTATTTACTTTGCTCAGAGATATGTAACAAATTAGTCGATTCTTTATGTATTTACTTAGCGTAAAGATATGTAAATAATGGTCGAGTCTTCGTGCATTTACTTGGCTCTGAAATATATAAATATTGGTCGACCCTTCGTTTATTTACATGGCTCAGAGATATGTGAACACTGGTAGTATATACTTGAGCCAGTAAGCTGTTACTTGTTTCGAAGTTAGGCAAATATTCATATTCATCTATCTGTGGTGACCTAACTGATTGTAATAATTTTAGTTAAAATTTCTGGGAGAGAGCACACAATATGGCGGAATCAATTGAATAAAACCAGGAATATGAAAATGGAATTTTTCTAACGTTTCTTTATTTCTTATATTTGCTATTCAGAACAACTTCGGCGTGTTAGCATTATGTGTTGTGGGATTTTCTCACAATGTTTATTTGCCAGGAATGGCATCATTGTGCAATTGTATATGTTTGTATATGGTGGGGTACGGGTGCTGTCTTTGCTCACATTTTATGCATAAAATGGGAAACAACCTAAGGGCTCATAGATTCAAAATCACGAATAACTAGCGGTCATTATGACCAGTTTAGGGCTATAAAAACTACTTGTTCTTTTCGAAGTCTGCTAGTCCTGATTTACATGTTGGCTATAAGCTCAATGAGCAACGCCATCTTAAAAGTTTCTACGCAATGAAAGATGATGTAGACACTATAGAAGCCTGATGTGCCTGGCAGAAATTGATTCACTGTGAGAATTTTTACTTTCCAGGATCTATCTGACGTATTTATAATTCTACCATTCATTCATGATTTGAATATTGCTGCCATAACTGGTCCGGTGCTCCTGCTATATATTTAAAGATTCTTGATGAAAACCCAAAGAAGAATCCGAAATATTATTGGTCATGACCTGGCAATTTGTCTTCAGTCATTTTCCCACAGCCGTAAACTAGCTTCCTTGTTCATTCTCTATAAATTCTTTTATGGTAATTTTTTCTGACGAACTATGGTACCTAGACTTTATGAATTTAAGTGCAGTGCTAGAATGGCAACAAGGTTTCATCAATTTACAGTCAAATTGGCTAATTGTAATCGTAAGTTCTATGCTAACAGTTTCTTTACTCGCTTGTGGAACTCTCTTCCGGTTCCATGCTTTCCACTCATCTTAGATCTTCAAAAATTTAAATGCAATGTCAATCGTTAGTTACTGTCTTTATGATTCTTCTTCCATTTATTTCTCTCCTTAATAATGTTTCTCTTTTTCTTTATTCTTTCATACTTAGTAACCCCTAGTGTCTTAATCGCTTTGCCTTGATTAAAACAAACAAAAAAAAAAAATTCTAACTGCTGAATCAGGAAAAAAAACAAACTTGTAACATTCAATACCAAAAAAATATAAAGCAAGTAACTTTCCATCTCACCTAACAGGTTTCTCACCAATGCCGAGGAATGGCTTTGCATTCAAAAAGGCCCGTTTTGTTTGGTTGATTTTGTTTAGCGGCATATCAATCTTTATGCTTTATATTAGGTTGTCCCAAAAGTTCGTAAACACTTGCGAAAAATTGAATTTTTATGCAACACAATCCTGCACAATCGAGACAAACGATGGGTTCAGAAAGGGCAAGAGACACCGTCGGTTCCAAAACAAGATCGATTCGGCAAGAAAGTCATGTTGTGCGTTTGGTGGAACTTTGAAGGAATCGTGCATTTTAAGTTGGTTCCGAATGGTCGTGCCATCAGTGCCGAACTTTACTGTCAGCAACTGGAGCGTGTCTACGTAAAGTTGAAGCAAAAAGTACCCGGCTCTGATCAACCGAAAGCGCGCTTAGATGCAGTAGGACAAGGCCAAACCACACACCGCCAGGAAGAGCAAAGACAAGTTTGAAGAGCTGGACGGCGTTGAAGTTCTGCCACATCCAGCCTACAGTCCTGACTGTGCTCCATCAGATTACGGCCTTTTCCGCTCAATGCAACACTTTCTGAAGGGCCGCCGATTCGATTCGTTTGATGAAGTCGAGGAAGCGTATGAAGAATTCTTTGATTCGAAGCCGGCTGAATGGTACTTTCACCAGATCCGAAAGTCTTGCAGAACGATGGCAGAAAGTTTTGGAAAATGATGGTCTTTATTTTGTTGCTTTTGTTATTACTTGGCGAGTGAAATTTCAATTTTTTGCAAGTGTTTACGAACTTTTGGGATAACCTAATATAATGCCGAAATCTAAATATATTTTGAATGCAAGTACATGCCTTCAATTACAGATATTTTGTACATAATTTTATATTCTCATGGTTACCAGATGTTTTATGAATATAGCATGGGATAATTGTCCATCCCACAAAATATTTAATATCTAAACAACCACTAAACTAATTGATTTTCTTTTACCCAGGTTTTCAGATTACTGGCAGTAGATACCAAATGTAAATACAGAATATTCGAATTGAATTTCTTTTATTTATTTTGCCTCATTCTCTATAAGAAATGCGAACGTCGGTGTGTCACTGTGTCACACTTTTTCACCTTTACTCCTAGAGGCAGTAGCCATCTTCACGTCATTTTCCGTAAGAATCACTAAAAACCCTTTGTGTTATTCAGCTAGAAAAAGAACAGATCGTTTTGTGTCAGCCCCACTATGTCTTCCCAATTGAGCAAAGGTGCGAGGAAAAAGATTATTCAGGCTTACAGTAATGGTACCAACAGTCATACTCTGGCTACCAACTTCGAATCCCATTTAAGAATCATCAAGAGAGCGGTAAATGAGTTTAAAAAAGAGGGAACACTAGAGGGGAAAACTAGAGGTCACAACAGCAAGAGGCATCATCATTTCATCTTAGAGCTGAATAGTTTTTATAAAAACTTTGGAGAATTCCAGTAACCTGTAATTTAATCATTTCAAAGATACACCGGTTCAAAGCTTAATCTAACAATTGGACAATTTTTACCTCTACACTCGGTATGTATATACATTTAATATATTTTCTGTTTATACATTATTTTCATAAATATAATTTATTTAAATAAATGCACTCTTTTTTTTATTAAACAGTAAGCTAAGCTCCAATAAATACATTTAAAAGTCTTTGGTTGTCAATCTAAGGACAGCGACAAGAATTCGGTAAGAGTTGCACGAGTCTAATGGTGATTAAAAATGTGTTTGGAGTGATCACTCGTGATGGAGAATTTATTCTTCAATTCATTTTCCCACGGGACTTCACACTCAACACGTAGGCTTATATTGTCTTGTGGAGGTTGTGGAGGTTGTGTGGCCCTGGGTCAAGAGGGTGGCTGCTGGAATATCCTATGTCTGGCAATAAGACTCTCAATCAGGTTCCGATTGTAGTGATTGGAGAAGCATCCTGCTGGGAGTCGGTTCCACAGGGTAGTTGTTCGCGAGAACTTGGTCGAGTGGAACTTGCTTCTCATAATTGAAATACGGAGGGAATGTGGATGATTTGCTACTATGTAAGTGGCATGGCGGGTCCTAACCGGGAAGGTTTGCCTCGGCGGGACCGGAAAATATAGTTCATCTTTCCGTGGAAGTAACGGTAGAACAGCGAGAGGCTTGCCATATCCCGCCTGTGAGCGAGAGACAGAAAGGTGGAGAATAATTCGTCACTCACGTGTCCTCGGAGACGCTTTTGAACTCTATCAAGGCTGGAGAATGAGGATTGGGCTGGCTCTTGTAAAGGTAGAGAAGAGCAGGAAGAGCGGTACAGAGAGTCGATCATTTTGCCTGTATCCTTAGCATCGTATGTACGAGGTCCACTTGAAGCCGGTTTTTTTGTTTGTTTGTTTGGGTTTTATGGCATATCAACCACTGTGGGTTATTTAATGCCAATATATATATATATATATGCCAATATATATATATATATATGCCAAATATATCAATTTTAAAAGCCTATTTTGTATGGAACATTTTTAGCAAGCTAGAGCTCATTTTCTTGTACACTGCAAAATAATCCTCGGTATTTTTGTTTAAGTCAAGAATTTCCATTTGATAAGGACATTTAATTTGCAAAATGGTAAAAGGTAGGATATGTTGTTTACACATCAGTCTACATCTTTGATAAGCGCCCAATTCTTTTTAGAAAATCCAATATAATTTTTGGTTCAGTTTTTGCAAATAATTTCATGTTCTTGATTGAATAATTGTTTTGTTTAATGGTATCTCAAACTTAGTGGTCACTTTATGCCGAAAATGATTTTGAGCGACTTTAAAAGTCAAAAACGTATAGCTGGCAACATTATTGGTACAAAAACGTATAGCTGTCAACACTATGGTTTCAAAAAATTATCTGAGGTATTGCTGTTGAATGTAGCTTATCGCCATACCCAGGACGCGGATGTAGTTTAACGTCATACCCAGGACGTGGGTAAGATCTGGAAAAACTAGGAGTTCATTATTTGCCCATAGCTGGGACCCTGACAGGTGCTACCACCCCGGGTCAAGGTGGACCTGGGAACACAAGTAATTAAGAGGTGGTTCCAGGCTCCCCAAAACCTCCTGATCAGAGGCCTTGCTGTTGGATGCAGTTTAACGTCATACCCAGGACGTAGTTGAAGTCGGTTATGCGTTTGTGGTCCAATACTCTTTCAAAGCACGGTGCTTCCCCGATAGGGCCTTCGTTCATTCTGATTGGTGGCAGTTCGGGGTCAGATCGGCAATAATGGAATGTATCTAGCTTGGACTTTGAGGCATTGAATGTAACCACCCAGTTCTTACCCCATTAGGTAGTTTGTGCAAGATCAGACGAGAGATCAGTCGCCAATATCTGACCATCGAAAGTTTCAGAGGTGCTCCCGTATATTCTTAGGCATTTATGAAGATCAAAAAGACGGTTGGTCCGAGGAGTGACACCTGAAGAAACTTATAACTACCTTCATGTATTTACCTATTAGGAAAGATTTAATGATCCAGAAGACCTTTCCAGCGATTCAATAACTCGTGAGTTTTTGTAGTAAGTCTTTGTGCCACACCTTGTCGAAAGCCTTTGAGATATCTAGTGCTATGGTTCTCGAGGTTGTGTTTGTCGTCAAGAACCTAATTGTTTCTTTGAGTGATGGTAGTTAGGACGATGGCTGTGGATCAGGCCGATCGAAATACACGCTGCACGTCGCTAAAGAGGTTGTTCTTTTCTAGGTGCTCGATGACCTTCTTATTGATTATGGCCTCAAAGTGTTTGCTGATGATACTGAGGAGACTGATGGGTCTTTACTGAGAAATGGGTGAGCACTCCCCTGCGTTCTTGAAAACCAGGCATACGCTTGACACTTTCCACGGGCTTAGGAAAGATTTCTTCTTCAAGCAGCGGTTGAATAATTTTGCTAGGTTTCGGGATAATTCCGGGTTGATATTCTTAAGAACAAGCACTAGAATTTTGTCCGGACTAGTGGTTTTCTTAGCGTCAAGGCTGGAGACTCCTCGTGTTGTGATGGCAATATTACTGAGATTGTGTTCAATGAGACGTGGAAACATAGGGAGGAGAAGGTCTTTGTCGTCTAACGTTTGAGTTAAAGGCAAAGATGGAGGCGAAGAGGTTCGCCTTATCTGTCGAGGAGGATATCACCTCGTGAACATTTATAATTGTGAGTACAGCCGTTTTTACCACTGTTCATGATGTGGTTGCTGATCTTTTAAAATTCACAGAATCTAAGTTTCTTTTCAGGCTTGATCTGGACTGTTCGTGCGTAGCGGCACTTGGCGTTTTCTAGAACTGTTTTGCAGTGATTGTGGGCAGTTCTGAGTGCACTAAGGGCCGATCTACACCACTCCTTGCGACAGTTATTGAAGTAAGAGTTTCGGTGAATTGTGGCTCATTCAGAGGTGAACCAGGCTAGACTGTTTTCTGCTAAAATTTTTGAGGGAGGGGAGTATAAAACTCTCCAATCCAAAAAGGATCCAATCCGAACAATCCAAACAAGGGCAGCAGTTTTTAAGGTAACATGCTTGAAGAACATTGGGATGGGTGCTTCCATCGTGTAGGATTGAAAGCTGACCCAGTGTGCGTGCGTATAGAGAAAGATCGTTCTGTGGAACGGTACGTCAGGGGATGCCTTAGGTTTGGCATAAAGCTGGACACTGATAAGGAAATGGCCTGACGGGCCAAGGGGAAATAAAACTTTTGATATGCATTTGTCAGGGCAGGAGGTTATGAATAGGTTGAGGAGGTTCGCTTGATGTCCAGTCATGTCTAGGACCCGGGTAGTTTCTCCGATGATCTGGGTTAGCTCAGAGTCGATGGAGAAGTCTCTGCAATATCTGCCTTCGATATCGGTGTTGTTGGAATGGTCTAGGCACACTTTATAATGGGTACTTAAGTAACCGCAGATATGAAAGCTTGCCGAGGGGAGTTGAGTGAGGATATTATCAAATCTTCTCAGATATTTGGTCGGAGATTACCGTCCCTTTCTCCCGAGGACGGTAGAGAGCAAAGACGAATGTGGTGCCACGCGGAATGACATATACAGGATATCAGTTTTGTCTTTTTTTTTTTTTTTTTTTGCTTCCCAGAAACAGAGAAAATCGGCCTTGGTGTATGCTCTACGTCCGTGGCCGTGACGATTTAGGCGATCATGTTTGGCTATAACTATATGAACTCCCCTAGTGCGCATGAAACGTTGATACCGGTTTCAGAAAGTAACAGATCTGGTTTAGATTGGAGAAGACGGGGTTCCACTTCTGGAAAGTCGGGGTGTAAGACACCTCACGTTGATGTAGGAAATAGATAGATAGATAGATAGATAGATAGATAGATAGATAGATAGATGAATAGAGAAACTGTTAGATATGCACAGTTTGAGATAGATAGATAAATAGATATGAACAGAATGAGATAGATCGATATGAACAAAATGAGATAGATAGATAGATAGATAGATAGCGTTTGACTATAAATAAATTTAACCTCATATGAAAGTAACACCGGTCTATTATGTATTTCCTTAGGTACATGACGTGTACTGTAGAATAGGAAGGGATGTCATGCAGTGATGGATGCCAGTAGTGGCAACGCCCGTTTTTAACTTTGTTTTCTTACGTCATTGATAACTGTTTATTACTGGTGTTGTCCTATTTCCCAATTCATAATAGTACGCAGTTATCTGTGACGTAATTACGGTTTCAAATTTGAAATTTGTAAATAAAAGCAAACTACGGATAAACATTTAAGAAATAAGACTTCGATTTGACACTGTATTTATATTATGAACAGAAGCCCTTTCTGAAATGATAAGAAACCTCAATGTTTCAGTATCTGTCTATATTTCTGAGATGAGATATTATGTACACCATTTACATTATTCGGACTATTGTCCTCATCTTTGTCGCCATTTTTATCACAACGTTTCGGCCGTTGTACGCTCCGGCCTTCTTCAGTATCTGTCTATATTTCTGAGATGAGGTATTATGTACACCATTTACATTATTCGGACTATTGTCCTTATCTTTGTCGCCATTTTTATCACATGTTTCGCTACGGCCTTCTTCAGGTGGTTGGAATGTTGAACTGAACGCTTTATCTCGCTCACTGGGGTCCTCAAGGACACATGGCACAGTGGATAAAGGCGTTAGTTAGATTCAGTGACAGGACCCAAAGAGTGTGAGTTCGATACCTGGTTGAGGCGGGGGAGAACTTGGAAAGGGGAATTAACAGGAAATAACTATATATATATAACTGACATCCATTGGACATGGCACGTGGATCTAGAACAGTCTACCCCAGTTAGTGAAATAAAGGGTTCAGTTAGACATTCCAACCACCGAGAAAGCCGTAGCGTGCAACGGTCGAAGCGTTTTGATAAACATGGCGACATAGATGAGGACAATAGTCCGAATGATGTAAATGGTGCTCAATGAATCAATGCGAAAAAATGCCGTCGCACGAGAAAAGCGTAACGGATGCTACTCTGCAAAAATTGCTAAAAAATGTTTCCCTATTTTTATTCACAATGGCTGACTAGGCAAGGTGTCAGCTTGCCAAATTGCAAGTGATCCTCGATGGAGAGCCCCTACCTTATATAAAATAAAAAATGCAATAAAGAAACAAACACAGACAACTGTTTTATTAAGGAATAGGAACTTTATAAAGTCGTCTGCATACTATCAGTTACTCAAGTCTAATGTAAGAGGATATTTTCAAATCTATATATCATAAGGAGAAGGGAAAAAGTTCGCTGACTTAGGAGAATTTGGAATCGTACATTTTGCTATCCATTACAAAGGAATTGTTACATGAATTGGATGTAGAAACAATTATTGGCTGATTTACACAATCATATTATGAACACAAATGATTGCTCTTAATATAGTGGACTTCATTCAGTACTCTATTGCGGTTTTGAATTATCTGTTTATCGGATTATTTAAGATAGCTTAAAAGCCTCTTTATCGAGAGGCATTTAAGCTCGCTTCTGTCTTCTTGATTCCTCTTCTATTGACCCCACTCCTTCGTAATGTTTCTGTTTTCTAATTCTTTCGCACCCAGTAAGCCCTTGTCTCTTACTGGCTTTACTGCCTTGCTTGGGTAAATCCAATAAAAATAGGGTTCGTCTGTTGTCATTTTCTATAAGGTTCCCTTATTTCTTGCACGTTCCATCCTAGAAATTCTCAGTATCCTTTTGTAGAACTATATTTCTGCTCCCTCCAATTTGGTCCTCATTCGTTAAGAGATTATCCACCACTCGCTGCCATATAAGAGGACACCCTTAAAAAGCCACCCTATCGGGCGTTAAGCACACTCCTGCGGAGGGATCTTAATTGAGCCTTCATCAGAATACGTAGGGTGGAATAGACGCGACAGGCAACAACAGAAGAACTCAAACGAGATCGTTGCATTGAAGTATTGCATTTATATTTAAGCTTACCTTTTAAAAATTCAACGATAATTTTTCTTCTGCCCCTTAATTTGAAGACAATTTAGCTCCTTACTTTTCGTACAAACAATTATTTCATGGGTGACTTTCGTTGGATTTCGCAATTAATTTCGATTGTTCCCAAATTTATTTCCAAGTTATTATTGTGAGACCGGAAACTACCTACACCATAGACACTTCCAGGCCTATATTAAGTAGGCGACATAGCACTCTACAAGAGAGTGATAGAGAGTGACACAGAGAGAGTCTCGTACGACTACCAGTGTTGGACTCTAACTTATAGTAAGCTCTGCTTACACTATCTCTGTAACCTGTTGTCAATATATCTTTCTTACTTCTAATCCGTGTTCCGTGTTTTACTTCTGTGGGCCCAACTTTGGCACCCACATCAGTTATAAAAATTGTTATCGTACAAAAAATTCGTCGCCAAAAAAAAAAAAAAAGAAAAGAAAAAACGTAAAAAATCGCCGAAAACAATCGCAATAACGAAGAATTGAGAATCCAAAACTTCAGGATTGCGGGTCTGGATCTCGCAAGGAATGTTTTTAATTCGCTCACGGAGTCGGCCTGATTCTAAAATGGTATGATATGTTGAGCTACGGCCTCTAGGAGTAAAGTTGAAAAAGTGTGACACACTGACATTCGCATTTCTTATAGAGAATGAAGAAAAAAAAAGAAATTAAAGAAATTAAATTCGAACATTCTGTATTTACATTTGGTATCTACTACCAGTGAAATGTTGGTTTTCTCAGCGTAGCTTAGATGTCGTATAAGGCCGAAGATATGTAGTACCCAGTGCTACAGCCAATAATATATACAGTACATGTACGTTGTAATTACTAAGAAATACAAATATTAAATGTACCCATTTGCCATATGTATTTTTTAAAAATGTTTTTTATTCGTTATGATAGTATTTGTCTCCTGGCAACCAATATTTTCAGACCCAGCCCGCCACTGCATATCATGAGCGGGTACTCAATGTCAGTAGTACCTTCAAAATCAACGACAAAAAATTGCTAATACAAAAGAAATATCGATTGGATTGCAAGGAAATGTCTGAATAAAATGGTATTGCGAAAATAAACAGAGCTAAAAGCTGAAGCATATTAAGAAGGATGTCTGAAGATATGGAAGCAATCAAATTATCAGTTTTAAGTAAGAGATGAAAACCGATTTCTTAATAATAATGTTTATTGATGAATGTAGAGCTACATTGAATGGACATAATGGCTGGGCGAGAGATTGTTGTCCTTCATGGAAATAGTCAACTAAGAAGATTTATAAAGCAAAGTACGTAGGTGTACTAATATGAAAGGGCAAATAATAATGAACTAAAATGGTATGTTCATAATTAATGAATCTGTTGTAACCTAGGAAAGATTACCGAATAAAATAATATCACGAAGGTTGGTAATGAACGGATAAAGAAAAACGTGGAAAAAATTGATTTGTTACCTTAGATATGCAAGATAACTTTCATTATACAAAAAATGTCCTTGGGCCCTATCAAACATAAACGTTAAGGCGTTTTCGTATTAGCAGGGGTACATCCTCTAGCATGAAAAAAATTGTATAGCAGGGCATAGTGGACCTTCTGTATGTGCTATGTTCCTTCAGGACGTAGGCGATCATGCCTTTCCACAACCCCATGACCCTAGAAGTGTGTTTGAAATAGTCCTTGTAGACAGCGCCCTTAACACGTGCTGAGAGGAGATATGACCCTACGAGACAGTCACCTACAATTTCAGCCCACACATTAATTGTAAACTGATGCTGGTATCTAGCCTGTATTGTAATATGGGGATTTCGATCTCCACCATAAATATAAGTTGTGTAAATTTGTTATTCCTATCTCTTCCAAATCGTGCATCATCCAGAAACAAAACTGAAGAGACAAACGGATCGGCAGTTTGTGTATAATAAAACATTTTCAAATCTTCTCCCGTGGTCAGGGATCAGAGGGTTAAAAACCCTGCACACGTTCCAAATGATACGGATACAGAAGCTGCTCTTGAAGTACCCTCCATGTTTGAACCACTTGACGTGTGCTGATAGCTGGATCGTCCCCGACAGCCTGTAGAATATGTTCTTCGTGGCCAGGCATACGAGCGGATCTCGGTCTTCCTCGATCCATAGTTTATAGAGGGACGGATCCTCTCTCAGCAACGCGACGATAAACGGCTGCAAACGTTGGATGAGACGACTGCCTTCGGTCTGGAAACGCAATCTGATACAGCCGAGCAGGCCCGCATCCATTACCATTCGGGCGTTCGTATGTAAAAAACATATCTTCCTGCTCACGATATGAATATCCTGCCATTGTTAAACGGAAAACTTCTCAGTTAACTCACTACTACACATGTTAAATGTTGAAATCAGACTAGACACAGATGTACACGAATAATAAATGTAACCTAGTCTAGATGGCAACACAGCGCCATCTACCGTAACTTTTGTTGCAACTAAATAACTGAAAAATTAAGGATTTGCGGACATATCTTTATATGGACTTTTGTTCTAGTTTTGTTGGAAAAAAACCCGCCCCAAAGTGTGTAAAACAATTTTGATACACCCTGTATCATCTGTGTTAAGCGGAACCATAATAACTCGTTTCTGTAATGTAAGTTATGGAACTCACGTTTTGGAACATAACTGGTGTTCATTATGAAATGGACGAAGCCCGACAATTATTTTTAAGACATTTTTTATGTATATACGTTCTTTTCATAATGTGTGATGTCATTTGTTTTATATATATATATATATATATATATATATATATATATATATATATATATTCTATTTTCGTTGTCCTCTTATTACTGAGAAGTAAAAACAAGAATAAAATCTACTTCCATACCTGATGATGTCTGTATGAACAGACGAAAGCTTGTAAAAATTAAAAAAACCTTATGCAACTGGAATTTATAAACGGGGATCATATCATTCATATACAGGTTCGGGGTTGATGTATCTTATTTATAAAGTTTGCGACGATGTATTCTCGCCATTTAAATCATTAAGCTATATATTTGTTTTTTGTATGAATGATTCATGAATATATATATATATATATATATATATATATATATATATATATATATATTAATGCATGATTCATTAAATGTACTGTTTAATTTATTGTAATCTACTTGTCATCTTTGATGATGGCTTATGTAAGCCGAAAGCTTAGATAGGATTAAAAAAACTTGTATCAATATGGTGATTTTCTGTCATTTTCAATGATGTAATTAAGCTTATCAGATGATATGAAAGGAATTTACTTAAAATAAATAAACAAAATTTGTCTATATTATTTAATGAAACATGCATTAATGAAAAAATGCTGCCCAAATACACACACAAAATAAAATGTCTTAAATAATTGTTAAATTAAATAATTGTCCATTTCATAGTGTGACGTCATTTTTTACATTTGGATGCGCATCGAGCAGATATGAATGTATGAGAGAAAATCATGGAAAATTGTGGTTTAAACACAGAAAAATTGACCTTGCTAACCGAGACGCTTCCTCTGTGGCTCAATGGATAAAAGCCCGCCAGGCTATATGACGATTCCGGATAGGATACAGGTTCGAATTCTGTCGAAGGACGAATATTTTCTATGAAGATTTCTCGGATATTCAGGCCGGTAAATGTCGTTAATACTGTTTATTATAAACAGAGCATTTACTTGAATATTTGTATCTATAAAAAGAACGTATAAACATAAAAAAAATGTCTTTGAATAATTGTCGGACTTTTTCCATTTCATAATCTGTGACGTCATTTGTTTACATTTGGATACGCATCGAGCAGATATGAATGTATGAAAGAAAATCATGGAGAATTCTATTTTAAAAACAGTAAAATCGACCTTGTTAAACGAAACACTCCTCTGTCGCTCAATCGGTAAAAGCACCACAGGCTATACAGAGCATTTACTTAAATATTTGTATCTATAAAAAGAACGTATAAACATAAAAAATGTCTTAAAAATATTTGTTGTTACATATCATGGGAATCACTGATGTTACCTTGCACTTTTCAGTCGAGTTTCAAGTTGATAATTTCGGCACATTTTTTCTTCGATAAAGACATCCACAAGTGATTAAGAAATGGCTCCCTCCTTGAAGCTTTTTCAGTTAATGTTTGTTTTGTTTTTTTCTTAAAAAAATCTATTCTCGTATTTTACCAGCTTGACGCCCAACAATCTGGCTGGATAGGTGAAGAGTGACTCATGCCTAATGTTGGGGTGTGTCAGAGGAAGGACCATGAGTTTATATTTGAAGGTAGTGCGTGGGAACTGTACTACCCGACCCGTCACCCTCATCTGTGGTGTTTGCGGAGTGGGGTTGTGGCGAAGAATTGCGTGATATTTTGTTTGTTTGTTTTTTCATTGAATAAGTGACAGGAAAAAAATGTCTGGTGACTGGGTGCCTTTTGAAGAGGCGGTTGTGCTCGTGGGTAAAAAATTCTGCAAAATGCTGAAAGCAGGTAATCAAAATACATCAGCGACATATACCGAAATTTTAAGAAAGTAATATACCAACTTAAATTGGACTTCGAATTAAACAATACATTTAGTGCACTTGTCTACCACTGAAGCGTTCACGATTACAATATTGTGTCGACCTGTAAAGTGTTGTTTGAATAAAAAATATATATGAATATAATTTGCTCAGAAGAAAATGCATTGAAATGTCATGAGTTCCTTTCGTCATTTCACCCCATGCAAGGCAATAAAGCCTTTCAGACTCAGGAGGCTACCGAGTGTGAATGAATAAGAAAACAGAGAAACATTATTAAGGAGCGTGAACAATAGAAGAGTAATCAGGAAGATAGTAGATAACCATTGACATTGAATTTAAATTTTTGGAGATCAAATTAAATTGAAAAGCATGGAACCGGAAGAGAGTTCCACTATTAAAGTTTTTCTGTTTTTTAATTCTCTGCCTATCTTTCGCAAAGCCACTTTGGCTATCCCAATGCTCCTTCCACTGTTAGCATAGAACTGTCTAGACAATTCAACGCTGAACTGATGAAACCTTGTCGTCGGTCTCGTACAGCGTTTAAATACGTAAAGTCTAGGTAACCTAGCGATCGCTGATTCTTTAGATTTCATCAAGAATCTCTAAATATATAGCAGAAAAACAGGGCCATATGTGCCAGCAATATTCAGTGGATGAATGGTAGAATTATAGTTATGTAAGATTAATTCTGGAGAGAAAACACACACATACACACATGTATATTATGCATATATATATATATATATATATATATATATATATATATATATATATATATATATATATATATATTGATTTCAATAATGAATATGCTTAAAAAACACGTAAACTTCAGAAATAAGTTATTCCAAAAAACAGAGCTTGGTACATTAATTCAATTTAATTCAAATAATTATATTGAAGTTTTCGGCTCTTGTTTTGAAACATGAGAACTCTTATGTATCGTGTTGGAATCATATTTTTAAATAAATAATTATATTTATGCTCTACTTTTGTATCGAGCAATATTTTTTAAAAATAGTAACAAAAAATACTAAAGAACTTTGGATTATTTACCTAACGAGTTCTTTCCTATTTTCTATATATATTTCACACACACACACACACACACACACATATATATATATATATATATATTATTTGTTCGAATTAGAGCAGACATTCATGAATCTATCACGTCAACCATCGCGGTCCTGCATCAAAGTCGGAAGGTAGTTAGGGAGGCATTCTGAGTCATAACATAGCTGGTCAATGTAGGTGGTTGCTGAGCGACCAACTCGCTTCGTTCAGTGGCAAGATTCCGAGAAATTTAGATGACTCGGAGGTTCTTGTTTTGCTGGCCAAAAGTGTCATGCAAAGAGCATTCCGCTTTCCTGTGAGATTGTAAAAATATCAGGCATGGCTATATTAAGTTGAATGTTGTCACTAAGAGATGTTAAATACAGCTTTCAGCATCGGAGTGTAGCGTCCATCAGGTTGATACTTTAGGGTTTTAGTTAATGTCAAGACAGTGGCTCAAAACATTAAAACCGCTTCTACAGTAGCTAGAAAAAATTTCTACTTGAGATTATCTGGTAGATCAGTATATTAATTTTCCAAACGTAGCTTAGATGTGGAACAAAGCTGAAAGTAGTGATCACACAGTGAGGTTCGAAATAACTACTCAGTCGTAATTCTTCTAGTGTGCTAAGCTTGCTAACAATTACACCGTCTTGAGGTTCCCAATGGCGTTTTCCCAAGCGGAGTTTAGATGTGGCACAAGGCCGAAATTATGGAGCACCCAGTGAGCATCGAACTTACTACTTTGTCGTAATTGTTCTAGCGGACAAGCTTGCTAAACATTACACCACCTCGACGTGCTCATAGTGATTTTCCAAGCGTAGCTAAGATGTGGCACAAGGCCGAAATTGTGGAGCATCCAGTGAGGATCGTACTCACTTTTTAGTCGTAATTGTTCTAGCGAGACAAGCTTGCTAACCATTACACCGCCTCGAGTTGCTCAATGACTTTCTAAGCGTAGCTTAGATGTGGCACAAAGGCACCCAGTGAGGATCGAACTCACTATTAACTCGTAACTGTTTTAACGAGTCAAGCTGCCGAGGTATCCTAGTGTTGCACATAGAATATGCTAAATGTCATGCCTAAAAAAACAAAGAAAAGAAAAATCTAGAATCTTTTTTTTAATAATCTTGCTTGAGGATTTGCCATTTCTTTACGTCAGTAAGCATTTATTTCATACTAGCAGGAGAGCCCGGCGTTGCCCAGGGGTGTAACAGTAAGAGATAGATCAAGTATCGACCATCATAAAGACTGAAAAATAAAATTGACAAAGAATATTGTTTAAGGTTGACGGACACGCATGTCTTTATTGTTTTTTTTTTGTTCTGTTTTGTTTTTTACGAATTGGTCAAACCCAAACTCAAACAAAAACATTGTTTTCAATCGTCATGAGTCTACCGATTGAATAGAATTTTATTATAAACAATTGCCTTGTAAATGGAATTTTTAAACCATTCTGAATGTAATAAGACAATAAGAAACACTACCTGCTAAAAAAGTGGTTTTGTTGAAATCGGTTGAAAAATGTAGGAAATCCGATCCCATATATAAACGAACACACACACACACACACAAACAACCTGTGTTTTATAATAAGTATAACGATATGAGTTGTCCCCCTTTCATTCTCGCGACTGTGATGCCTCTTAATCGTGTTTTCAAATTGATTTCGTGCAAAAACAATTGTGTTTTTCTAAATTTTGGCACTGTCAGAGCCACCGCCGGGTAATTTTACGTAGTCCTGTAAAGTTTTGTTGAAATCGGTTGAAAAATGGAGGAAATCCGATCCAATATACAAACGAACACACACACACACACACACACACACACACAACCCGTGTTTTATAATAAGTATAACTCGATATGAGTTGTCCCCCTTTCATTCTCGCGATGCCTCTTAATCGTGTTTTCAAATTGATTTCGTGCAAAAACAATTGTATTTTCACAATTTTTGGCGCTGTCAGAATCACCGCAAGGTAATTTTACGTCGTCCTGTGAAGTTTTGTTGAAATCGGTTGAAAAATGGAGGAAATCCGATCCAATATATAAACGTACAAACACACACACACACAACCTGGGTTTTATAATAAGAATGATTTTAGGCGCTTTGTGGGGGTGTTCTGCTCTTCTGTAAAGTATGTGTAGTCTAACCCCAGCCAAATGGACGAAAATGTAAAATGGATTAAACATTTCGTTGAAAATTTGAAAGTGATAAAATTTGGCGGGGAAAAATAGATATGTAATTGACATCCACACAAAAAAAAAAAAAAAGGAAAAAAAGAAAAGAAAATTGATCAACTGAAATTTCATTCGTTCTGCATATCGTTCAATTGCCAATTGATCGATGAATACGGAGTTAATTTTTTACCGTGACACAAAAATGTTATAATCTGTATACGCCCGAATGTGCACTTACGACTTTCATCAAGGCTGCCAGAGTTGAACCTGATCCTCAAAGGACGTCTTTATGCTGACAGCAATTATTTTTCATCCTTCAACGAATTTTCGGAAGCAATGTCAACTGTTTTTGAAGCCTTTACCCCCGAGGAACTCCGAATAGGGGTCCGAGGTTGCTTGAAAGAATTAGAAAAATAGAAATTTCTATCAGTAAATAATTTTACTATTTTCCCGTGCTATTCAAGCCAGCATTTTAGATTTGAGTTCGTGTGTCATTTCATCAATTAATTCATTGTTGTGTTCGGTCATCTAAGTTCAAATCTTTCTAGAGCTTTAAATTTATTGATTCATCTGAAAAGCTATTGCAGATCTATCTATCTATCTATCTATCTATCTATCTAATTCAGTTGTTCCCAACTTTTTTGTCTCTGGGCCGTATTTTCGCAAAGCAAATTTGTTCGCGCCTCACCAGATTTTATGTAATAAAAACTACATTTAATAATAATAAAAAAAAGCAGACATTACAAGGAATCCATAATATTTTAAATTTAAAATCATATTTATTTTTGGTATATGAATTTTTTTAAACTAAATCTTTGATTGTCTTTCAATCATTCTGCCTCACCTGCTATCCACCTCCGCCTATGAGGCACGATATACCGTTTGGGAAACTCTGTGATAGATAGATAGATAGATAGATAGATAGATAGATAGATAGATAGATAGCGAGCGAGGTTACTTTTTCTGTCTTAGACTTTGTGAAATTAAGTTTAGGAGGATTTTCTATAATTTCTAACGAGACTTTCGCGTATCTATCTATCTATCTATCTATCTATCTATCTATGCGTATTCAATATCTATCTATCTATCTATCTATCTATCTATGCGTATTCAATATCTATCTATCTATCTATCTATCTATGCGTATTCAATATCTATCTATCTATCTATCTATCTATCTATACGTATTCAATATCTATCTATCTATCTATCTATACATATTCAATATCTATCTATCTATCTATCTATCTATCTATCTATCTATCTATATTCAATATCTATCTATCTATCTATCTATCTATCTATATTCAATATCTATCTATCTATCTATCTATCTATCTATCTATCTATCTATCTATTTTCATTCTTCTTTGTTTATTTGTTTATTCGGTCTTTATTTAAATCTTTTTGAAATGTTTTTGTTAAATGCAATGCATTCGAAATACAAATGTCAAAACATCACTTTTTTCTTTTTTTTTTTTTCTTACCGTCATAAAATTTAATTATTCCCCCAAGATTAATTTTCCATTGAATCAACACAGCATCAGGAGTGTCAGTTTCACATATGAAGATCGCTTCAAGGCACTATCCACCGTACATTCCTGTCCCCTCTGTCGGTCTCTCTGTCTTTCCGTCTCTGTCTCTCTTCTGTTTTATTTTCAATCCATTTTTGGAATAAACCAAAGGGCATTTATAAAAGAGTCGCCGTGAAAAAAAAAAAAAAAGACAAATGCAATATCAACTACAGGTTACAAATTTAATATGAACATATAAAAAATAATGAATATTTAATCTAGCAAGGACCTACTAATTTTATGCCCCAAAACACAAACGTATTTACACACATACACAACAACATATTTATATTTACACGTACATACGTACATACATATACGCGTTTACACACATACATACATACACATGTATATAGTACATAGTATATATATATATATATATATATATATATATATATATATATATATCCACTCCTGCGTATATATACATCTACACACATATTTACGGACATACATATACGTGCACATAAACATATATACATAAAACCTTACACACCTCCATACATTTACCTACAAACATTCATCTAAACAAATATACAACGCATGTCTATCTATCCCTCTAACTATACACACATATACATATATGCTTACACATATATACACCTACTTACATATATATATATATATATATATATATATATATATATATTTTGAACAATAAAAAAAATTTAAAAATTAAAATCTTCAGACACACTGGGTTGTAGATTAATATTCTTTCGTTTTTTTTATTATTATTCCATTTAGATTCCTCGACTAGTTTCGGCCGAAATGGCCATCATTGGGAGGAGAAAAATTTCTGCTTGCTGCTAGCACTAAACTACAGAAATGAATGTCTTGATATATATATATATATATACCTAAACACGCGCACACACACACACACACACACACACACACACACACATATATATATATATATATATATATATATATATATATATATATATATATATATATATATATATAAATTAAATGGTAAAAGATAATTAATTTCTAAAAATTAATTTTTTTTCTTTTCTCTCTCTCTCTCTCTCTCTCATGTTCTGATTTTTAAATTTAGATTATATCGTCTTTTATTTTGCGTAGTGTCACCGCGAATGTATAAACTCATTCCCGGTGTCGGCTTTTAATTCAATTTAGGTTATCGATTCATTAATGAATAATGCCTTGAAAAATAACTCATATTTTTCTGTTTCTCACTCATTTAAACCGTCTTTTAACCCATCTCTTTAAAACTAGTCTGTGCTAAATTTTAATCCCCACCTACACTTTTAGGCCTTGCCCTTCTATTCTCGTATGTTACCCCTCTCTCGAGCTTTCATTTACCTCTCACATTCGACCCCCACTTTCATATATACTCTCACTAAATTTCATTTATAATTCCCGGAGGTATATTTTCCGATTTCTTTTTGATTTTGTAGGTCTGATGAATTGCATCGTGATTACGATTCCATTGTAATAAAATATAATCATGGAATATTAGTGTTTGAGACTTTATATATATATATATATATATATATATATATATATATATATATATATATAGTTGAGTAATGAAGTTTGGTAATCTGTATGGATAATCCCAAGGAGGATGTAATCCAGAGAGATCAATGTCAAATCAGAACAATTACCTTTACTCTTAAATATCGTTTATTACGATATTTAAGAGTAAGGGTAATTTAAGAGTTTAATTTAAAATTATTCCTATCTCTCCCTCCCCTCTCTATTTTTGATCATGTCTGTCATACTCCTCCTCCTCCCTCTCTCTCTATATCGCCTTTTAGGTAGCGCCAAATATTCGGTATACTTAAGATTTAAATGTATTTTTCATAAAGAGAAAATCCTTTTCGAAGCTTTCCAGCCGCTTCAATTGAAAGTTAAATGATTAAATTTTTTAATTCCAGTAAAAAAAAAATACTGTGGAGTATTTCAAATAAAAATTTGAATGATTTTTAGTCGATGCTTTCGAAAAAAAAAACAATCGAAACCGCTATTTTTAACTTTTTTTATTGAAATGTAAACGAACTTATTTTTCAGTTTTAAAATTCCCGCTAAAATAATTCGCTAAGAAATCAGTATAGCATAATGATAAAAGGTCCAAAACTTAATAAAAACAAAGTTTCCTCATTAAAATGTTTATGTAATTATTAAGAGGAAAGAACAAAGTATTTTTTAAATATTTTTAAAAATATTTTCCTTCTTTCTAACACGTTCGAAATTTGGGTAAAAAATCTCTTCTTTTTTTTTCTTTATTTTTCCTGTAAGACTTGTGTGTGGTCATCGCTTTTTTTAGTGTAGCAGTTTCGGGGGAAACCCATTAATTTGGAAATTCTTGCAAAAATCAAATAATTGTTTAATTTAAATGAAACTCTCAGGACTTATTCAAAAATGTGTGAATTTATTTTTGAAATTTTTATTTTTAGAAAATCTTGGTTAAAAAATATATATTTTTACATCTGTTACCACCCACCCATAAATTAATTATATGAAATTTTCTCAAATTTCAAAGAGTTCGCAAATTATTTTATATTACCTATAAGAAGGACTCCATGGAGTAATTAAATAATAATTTTTTTTTTCACAACTACTGCCAACTTTTTAAGAATATGATCCAAATCATAAAATGAAATCTGGAATAAACTATCTAATTTTCAAATTATATAGACTTTTATTTGCTTTTATAAATAATATACATTAAGGACATTATTTTCTGAAGAAGAAAAAAATTTGATGAACAAAGAATTTTTTCAAGAATTGTTTGCATTTTTCTTTTAATTTTTTTAATTTTTCTTCAATTTTAAAAAATATTTTAAACTTCTTTCATGCAGAGTACGGAGTCGATTATTAAGTTTTTAAGTGCAGGCTATATTTATTAAGCGAAAATTAAAAGCTTAATACAAATAATGTTGCCAAAACTTTTTACCGTAATTAAAAAAATTTTTCTTGTGCGTCAAAATGCTATATTTTTTTTAGCATATCTCATAAGTGACATTATGGCTTAAAAGATCACGTAGAGGAATTTTTTGTAATCTTTTAGTCCACTTGTCAGGAGGTTTCAGCAATTGACTGCTGTTTTTTTTTCTCATTTTTCGTAATCTTTATTATAAGTTTGATGTAATTAATGTATACACTACTTATTAAGGTTATATATAATTGGAAATTGTTTGCTAATTTGTTCTCAAGATACGGTCAAACTCATTCGTTTACAGACCTCAAAATGTGTGTTACTTATTTGAACCAGGAGAAAGTTTTAGCTTAATCAAAATCCTTAGCATAGAGAAATGGGCATCGATCACTTTTCTCTGTTATGCGGAAATTTCTTTTGAATAAACAATTAGTTTTTGCAACCGTTTGGTGTAAAACTATAATTTCTATTATTATTATAACAGTGACAATAACAAAGGTACTGCGAAAGTGATATTTCTTGGTTATCTATTTTATTTCTTTCGTCTTGGTGTCACTTGATTTTGATTTGTGAGAGTTGCTTAAATGGTTCTGAATACGCTTGGGTCACTCGGTAATTTCAGTACTACTTCGGCAGTAATTATTTCGGGATTATTTTTAGGGTTGTCATAGTCGGGACGACAGTGGGGGCAATTTCCCAATGTCTATAAAATGCTTCCATGGCGTGCGTTTCAAATAAAGTGCAACTGCAAGGCGGACAATTGGCGCCTCATACCCAGCAGCTTCGAGTAGATAGAGTTCGACACCCTAAGGAAAACAGCCTCAGTCAAGAAAACAACCTTCGCCGCTTTGGGGTTATATCCAAACACGGAAAAGGCTCTGGAAGTAAATTTAGACAGAAAACCCGGTGAGGATACTCGAATACGGTTGGCTGTCAACGCTGACAAATTTCCGGCAACTCTGCAGCCAAGCCTCGCGCAAACGTAATACTCTATATTCCTTTGGATATTGTCAGTACGGCCGAGAGAGAAGCATGCAGTGTGGACATTGAACGGCCTCTATATACCATTACACATGTCTGCGACCTGAAGAGGCCACTCCAGTCACACCAAATTTTGACCAAACAGAACGTTACCTTTATTTTGCGAGACAATCGGATGCTTACTTACTATTTTCGTTTGATCGAATTGTTTCATTGATTCTCCTCTGAGATACAACATACGAAGCTGCACTCATTGTGACTCACATTTAACTGAATGCACTTAGTACCTGTAAGACATAGATACTACAACGAAATAAACTCGATTGGTTTGGTTTGGTTTGGTTTGGTTTACTGCATATCAACCCCAATGGGTTATTTAATACCGACAAAATTATCGTTGCTGGTAATATTTTGTTTTGTCAAAAATATATTTCTTGTAATAATTTTTTTCAAAAATGTGTTGCTATAATAAATTTTTTCAAAAATGTGTTGCTATAATAATTTTTTTCAAATGTGTGTTGCTATAATAATTTTTTTCAAAAATGTGTTGCTATAATATTTTTTTCAAAAATGTGTTGCTATAATAATTTTTTTCAAATGTGCGTTGGTATAATAATTTTTTTCAAAAATGTGTTGCTAACATATTTTTTTTCAAATGTGTGTTGCTATAATAATTTTTTAAAAAAATGTGTTGCTATAATATTTTTTTTCAAAAATGTGTTGCTATAATACTTTTTTAAAAAAATGTGTTGCTATAATAATTTTTTTCAAAAATGTGTTGCTATAATAATTTAAAAAAGAAAATGTGTTGCTATAATAATTTTTTTCAAAATTGTGTTGCTATAATAATTTTTTTCAAAAATGTGTTGCTATAATAATTTTTTTCAAAAATGTGTTGCTATAATAATTTTTTTCAAAAATGTGTTGCTATAATAATTTTTTTCAAAAAACTCTTGCCAGTGATACGTTTTCATCAAAAATGGATAGCTGCTAATAGTTTGTTTTATTTCTTGAAAAATTTATTGCTGGAAATAATATTTTACAAAGTATTTCTGGTATTAAAACCTGTTTTTACACTTTAATAGTCTTTTTACCCCAGTTTCAAGGTTAACTATTTGCCCCTAGCTGGGACCCTAACTGGTGCTACCACCCCGGGGGAGGGTGGACCTGGGAACACCAACAATTAAGAGGTGGTTCCACGCTTCTCAGAACCTAATCAGAGGCCTTACTGCTGGACGTAGTTTATCGTCTTACCCTGGACGGGAGATCAACACGAGAAAACTATTTGCAAATATTGGAACCGTTGACATAATTACTACAAGGAAATCAATCCGAGAAAACTATTTTCCGTCAAGCTTCACTTGCTTTCCCGTCAAGGTTGATGTTCAAAATTTTAAATGCAATGTCAATCGTTATCTCTTTTTTCTAATTCGTATTCTTTTATTTTTCACGCTCCTTAATAGCGTTTTTTTTCCTCATATTCTCAGTGTTTTTTTTCCTCATATTGCATTTCAGTAGATTTCTTTCCCTTCTTTTGGTGAAAGGATTAAAAAAAATGAGTATTATTTTTGTTGCTGGAAATTATTTATATTAATTATTATTTCAATTTCAAAACCGTTTGAAACGAAAATATTTTCATTCTTTTTGCTATAGCTCTTCAAAGAACAACAAGAAAAAAAAAAAAAAAGAAAAAAAAACAGACACCCAAATAAATTTAATGGAACGACCCTGGTGCTAATTCCTCCCGACTGGCGCTGCCATTTTCTGTCGGCTTGCTCGTTGATATCCTCTACAAACTCTACGTCTAAAAGTTTACCCTGAAAGTATAGAATTAAGTACTTGCTTGTGGAACTCTCTTCCGGCTTCTTGCTTTCTAGTCAACGTTGATGCTCAAAGATCTGTTGTTGATATTCAAAGGTCTGTAGTTGAAGGCATAAAATTGCATTCAAAATATTTAGATTTCGGCATTAAATGACGCATTAAATTTTAAAATTTGGCCATTAAATGATATAGCTCTAAAAAATGAACCAATCAAATCTTTTTCTGTCTAAGGCAGTAGGGATGTAGTAAAAGGACTACTTACATTGTTTGGATAGTTACCCTCATCTTTGTTGACATATTCACGGCGTTTCGACCTTTGTACGCTCAGGCCTTCTTCAGTTGATTGGAATTTTGAAAAAACCTTCATTACGTCCACAGGGGTAAATTGTTCTAGTTTCACGTGCCACGCCTCTCCCGGTGGGTTTCCGTATCAGTTATTCCCATTTAACTTCATTTTTTTTCTTTTTTTGTTCACCTCAGTCAAAACAGTTTGGATCAAGTCACTGGATTCAGCTAACGCTTTTATCCACTTGACAATGTGTACTTGATTAAATAGTAAAAATAATTAAAGTACCTCATCTCAGAATTATAGAGTGTGAAAAGATTGTTGGTTCTTCTGCAGTCTCCATACCATTTCCACTTCCTCTTCTAGACGGTGGTTATAAGGTCATCAAATGGGCCGGTTTCTTCTTTGAAAGTGGTTCACCACTGCGTCATTTGTGATACTGTCTACACAGTAGATATCAAAGACGATACGGTCTAATTAGTAGATGCCAAAGATGATACGGTCTAATTAGTAGATACTAAAGACGATACGGTCTAATTAGTAGATACTAAAGACGATACGGTCTAATTAGTAGATGCCAAAGACGATACGGTCTAATTAGTAGATGCCAAAGATGAGACGGTCTACATAACAGATGCCGAAGATGATACGGCATACATAGTAGATGTCGATGATGATACTGTTTTCATAGTAAACGCTAGAGGTCATACGGACTCGATATTAGATGCCAAAGACGATACAGTCTACATAGTAGATGCCGAAGATTATACAGTCTACATAGTAAATACTGTCTAGATAGTAGATACCAAAGATGGTACGGTCTCCGTAGTAGATGCCAAAGATGAAACGGTCTCCATAGTAGATGGCGACGATGATACTGTCTCCGTATTAGATGGCGACGATGATGCGGTGTACATGGTCGATGGCGACGATGAAACTGTCTACATGGTCGATGCCAAAGATGACTCTGGAACATTTCATTTACATTTCTTGCGATTCCATTTTTTTAATTACCAATGGACTAACGATTTTTTTTGTGGAAGATAGGGATTTCTTTTTATCTGTTTTTTTCTTCGCGGTTTTAAATGCAGCATTTCTGTATCCGAGACTAGTCGCCATCCAGTGCAAAAGAGACCAGTCTATCGGGCTATTTAAACTATAGCTTCGTTGGGGAGAAGATATTAATTAATCTCACCCGGAAAAGAATGAGTACACATCAGAAATCAAAGGAAATGAAGAAAGAAAGAAAGAAGAAGAAGAAGAAGAAACAACAACAACAACAACAACAACAACAACAACAGCAACAGCAACAGCAACAACAACAACAACAACAACAGCAACAGCAACAACAACAACAACAACAACAGCAACAACAACAACACATATATATATATATATACACCGGTCTTTATTGTTTGTTTTTTTTACATTCCTATTACATTTCTGTTGGCGGGCTCATATTCATGTTTGTAGTGGACTATTTCGGTCCGCTACAGACTACATGAGAGTTTATAGACCTTAGGCTTCCAGCTAAATCAGCGAGAAAAAATAAATTTCTAAAATAATGAACTAGTGCAAAGAAAACTGAATATGAAGAGATTCGTAAAAAAGGAGACAAGATTAGTGACGCTAATATATATATATATATATATATATATATATATATATATATATACAAAAGACGCAAAAAGGAAAGAGAGAGGGCATGTTTCATTTTTTTTTTTTCAGTTGTCGACATCCAGTTAAGTACATTTGTCATTATGGAAATCATGTACATAATTCCGCATACGGGCCCACACACATTTTCTATAAAACTTTCTTAATTTCAACTTTATTCTATCGTTCATTTGTTGTGTAAATAAATTGTTTTTTTGTCTAAAGCCTTATGTCTGTTGTCTGTCTCCATTTTATCGCCATATATGTAGATATTCCGGCTATTCTTTTAGCCATCATCAAGGATGATTTTATTTATTTAATTGAGTGTGTGCGTTGTGTGTATGGTTTTAGTGTTATAGACAGGTTTTATTTTCCGAACACGGAGAACATTTTGGGCGTATTCATAGTAAACATTATTGAGTGTTGGCCATTTCTTATTTATTATTAAGGCTTCCATTATTTTTAATCGTTTTTTACATTTAGATGAGGTTATCATGTTTGTATTTTCTACTAGTATATTTCAGATGGAGTCTGGTAAGTTTGTGTGTGTGTTTACATGGGTTCTCATGGAGCTGTGGTCAGATATGTGTAACGTAAGGTGTTTGGATAGGCATGTATTTGTATGATCGATGTAATTATTTATGAATTCGGTTTGATCAGGAACAAAGGGGCATATATATATATATATATATATATATATATATATATTATATTATATGTATATTATAGATATATATATATATATATATATATATTTCATATATATTATATTA
>OZ010581.1:101663612-101728612 GCA_963932145.1 Acanthosepion lycidas
TCTATCTATCTATCTATCTATCTATCTGATTATATTCAGTATCTATCTATCTATCTATCTATCTATCTTATTCTATTCATATCTATCTATCTATCTATCTATCTTATTCTATTCATATCTATCTATCTATCTATCTATTACATCCTATTCAGGTCTATTTATCCATTACATCCTACTGATATCTATCTATCTATCTATCTATCTATCTCAGTTTGTTCCTTTATCTATCTATCTATCTGATTATGTTCAGTATCTAACTGTATATTTATTTATCTGCTTATATTCAATATCTATCTATCTATCTATCTATTCATATCTATCTATCTATCTATCTATCTATCTATTACATCCTATTCAAATCTATTTATCCATTACATCCTACTGATATCTATCTATCTATCTATCTATCTGATTATGTTCAGTATCTATCTAACTGTATATTTATTTATCTGCTTATATTCAATATCTATCTATCTATCTATCTATCTATCTATGTTCATATCTATATTCATATCTATGTATCGATCTGATTTTATCATTATCTATCTATCTATCTATCTGATTTTATCATTATCTATGTTCAAATCTATCTATCTATCTAATTATATTCATTATCTATCTATATATCCTATCAGTTCTGTTGCCTTAACTCTCATTTCTCTCTGTAAGGAGATGGTCCATGAAATTGCTCTATATTTCTAGAAATATTTAGCGGTCGCGTGAAAATTAAAAGCGAGAAATAATTAAGGCGAGAAGAAGCTGAAATAATTAAGGCGAGAAGAAGCTATCACGAAAAGACATACTGAGCGATGGTAGTTGTTTTTAAAAAAGGAAAGTGGTAAAGGTTTTATTTTCATTTGCGAAAAAGAAAAAGTATTTTTTTTTTCGCGGAAGATAGGAAATTCGTAAGACCACGGACCTGTCGGAATTAATTTATGTTATGACGCGGCGAAAGAAGGTAGCAATCTGCCCATGGCAATAATGAAAATTTCAAATTTGTCAAGTGGCCTACGAAACAGAAGCTGGGAGATAATTGTAATCAGGTCACGTACTGACCGAGAAAAACATCAGCTGGGCCACCCAAGGAAAAGGGAAGAATAAACCATTAACTATCTTTCGGAGATATCTTTTGGTTTTGGGGGAAAAACACCTGTTTTATGTTCAGACTTAGCCATGATAAGAGTTTGTTGCCTGGACAGATTGTGGCGACGTAAGTACGTGGGCATTGAGAAGACAAAGAGATTCACTTGACCAAACCCGATGATTATTTGACGAAAATCTCGTTGACAAATTCCAGGTGAAATTCGGTTAAGATAGAGATTAGGGAACACACTACGAGTCGTGGGAGGTCTGCTCGGAGAGAGGAAGGAAGGGAAGGAGAAAAGAGAAGGGAAAGGAAAGAAGGGAAGATATTTTTTTCTTTGAGCGATACTTTTAAACTGAGGCCAATCTAGCCACACCCACGCTGCTGAGCGCTCATTGGCTGAATGGTGGCGTGAGCGGTAGGCGAAGGTAAACATATGAGAGAGAAGGGAGGCCTGTTGACGCCTCTGAGGGGATTGGTGTGAGATACCACTATGAGAAAGAAGGGAAACTTGTTGACGCCCTCTGAGGGGATTGGTGTGAGATACCAATACGAGAAAGGAGGAATTTGGGAGGACGAATTCCTTAAGAACCCCACTGTAGCAGAAAGTAATGGACTTCCAAAAATGGAAAGTGATAAATTTTCCTGTCCGAAAACAAAGAAAATCCTTATTGTGGATTTAGAATTGTCGAGGAACTCAAACCCCGACAAGCCCACACCCGGTTTTGGTCGGCGTCCATATAAACAGAGTGAGTTAGTTGGAGTTGGAGAGAGAGACGCAGACGCAGACAGGGTTGAGCAGTGAGCTCTGAGACCAGCAGGATCACGTCACATTTGGTGCCGCGACCAATACCAAGTCACATATCTAAACTGTCAGCTGCATACAGCCGCTTTCTCAGATCAATGTTTAAAACTGGCTTCGGGAGAGCGAAACATGTAGGTTTTAGCGATCACCATCCTTCTTCAAACTTTACTGATTGGCGCTACAGAATCCCCAACGCCAAATAATAGGATCCACATCACTTGAGGATTTTCAACAGCAGCAGCAACTGAAGTGGATAGCAAGTGTATATCGAAGCGAAAATAATGACGATATTAAGATGTGAACTTTCCACACAAAATCATGAGAGGGGTGACTTCAATATCACTGGAAATAGCGATAGGTTAGTAGACTTGAAAAACTTATTTCTATGAAAAATTAGCTTACAAGAATCGGAAAGAGTGAACGTTTTCTAAGGCACCTTGCTTGCCTATGAAACTC
Source organism: Acanthosepion lycidas (assembly GCA_963932145.1). NCBI lineage: Eukaryota > Metazoa > Mollusca > Cephalopoda > Sepiida > Sepiidae > Acanthosepion > Acanthosepion lycidas. The sequence continues at coordinate 101,665,958 of OZ010581.1, forward strand.
TCCGTAGCCGACCGGTCAAAGCACGCGGGATCAAACGATAGACGCAGGTTCGTATCCTGCTGGAGGGCACATTTTATTTAGTAAGTTTTCCCGAGTCCCTCGGCCAGTAGATGAAAAAATGTAACCGATTTACACAAATGATCGTCTTTCATTTCCGTGTTTCTACATTTGTTTAAAAATCATTTCACCCCAAGCAAGACGGAAGAGGTTATTGATGTTAAGGAATTAAAAAAAAAATCACCTTTTAGGGCGAGTGAACATTAAAAGAACTAGAAATAGGAAAACAGAATATAACAATTGGTATCGCATTAAAATTTTTGAAGCTCAAAGTTGACTGGGAAACAAGAAGCCGGAAGAAAGTTCCACAAGCGAGAAGCGCGACAGAAGAAACTCTTAGCATAGAACTTACAGTAACATCTAGCCATTTCTACTGTAAAAAAGATGATATCGATGGGAGTTGGGAAATGCAAAGTCGGTCTTGGTCTTCCCGCTAACTTGGAGCATGTGCATGTAAATTTTGGTGCAAATCCGTCGAAAATTGCGGCCGTGCATTCGTTATACACACACATACACATCCTGCCTTATATATATATATATATCATAAATGCAAATGTCAATGTGTCACACTTTTTTCAATTAAAGGGACACAACTCTCTTAACTTTCAATAGCACATTCCCAAGTTTTCATTACTGTGATTGTTTTCGGCAATGTTTTACGTGATTTTAACAGTTTTTATAACTTCGAAATAAATTTGGGAATAATTGAATTAAATTGAAAAAATCAGGCGAAAGTCACCCATGAAATAAAAATAATTATTTGTACGGAAATTAAGGACCTACGTACATAAAGTTGTCGTTAAACTTTTAAAAGTTAAGCCTAAATATTAATGCAATACTTAAATGAAGCGATCAATATTGAGTTCTTCTGTAGTTTATTGTTGCCTATCGCATACGGCAGCAGTATGCCACGCAAAAAGAAATCCCCGCCAACAAAAGACCAGATTGCAATAAAAAAAAAAGAAGAAAAAAAGCCACGCCTGCAGAGAGGAAAAAGGATGAAACAGCAGCAGCCAGGAGAGCCTTCCAATGCTGAGAATATGCAAAAACTTAGGGACTCTCAAACTCCTGAACAAGTTCAGAGCCCAATCAAGATTCCTCGGCAGGCGCTAGCTTAAATTCCGGCTGCTACGGCGGCTTTTAAGCAAGTATATATATATATATATATATATATATATATATATATCAGTGTAGAATTGGTGTATACGGAATAAATTCCTATAACCATCAAATACTATTCTTAAAAGAGTCCTCAATACAGAGTAGAGCAAATATAAAAATATAATTATTTATTCGAAAATTATAACATAAATACGTTATAAAATCACTACAAAAATAGCCATTTTGTTTCAAAACTTCTGGTGTATTATCAAGTGATGGTGTTGAATGTAGAATCTATATATATATATATAATATATATATATATATATATATATATATATATATATATATAAATTATATATATGAATTATATACATATATAGAATGTATAATTTACACACACATATATATATAGAATGTAGAATAAATTATATATATATATATATACATAATGTAGAATATATATATATATATATATAATATGTATATATATATATATACTAAATTATATATATATACATAATGTAGAATATATATATATATATAATATGTATATATATATATAATAAATTATATATATACATAATGTAGAATATATATATATATATATATATATATATATATATATATATATATATATATATATATATAAATTACCCTAAACTAACCCGGAAGTAATGTCTATGATATCGGAAAATGAATTCTTACATTATATTTGACACTCGAAAGAGAGAAAAAAAAGGAAGAGAAAGACAGAGACCAACACACGCACACGGGTGCACAAATACACACAGACACACACACACAAACAAAAAGAGTTAAAAAAAACAAAACAACCTAACACCAACAAATAACGTATAGAATTTTATTTTTTAACAGTAATGGAACTAAGAAACATCCGCAGTCAATCGCTGAAACTTTCCGACATGTGGACCAGACGATTGCAAAAAGATTTGTCTACGAAACTCTGGATTCGAGGTCCTGAATATAACATGAATTAGCTACGTGGCAAATCTTATTTGATTTAATCATATATATATATATATTTTTTCTACTTACTTTCAATTGGATCCTTACAATAATGGACAAAATTTGTCTAAATTATTTCATCAAACATGCCTCAATTCATATATATATATATATATGCGCTATCACTGCTGGGTGTTAACCTCAATGTTCATATATATACATACATATATATATATATATATATATATATATATATATATATATATATATATAAATTGCGTATATTTTGGCAGCAGGTTTTCATTAAGACACATCTCATTGAATAATTTAGACTAGTTTTATTTCGATTAATTTAGATATTAGCACAATGTCGCAATTAGTGTCTCTTTCTATCCAAGAGAAAAAAATTGCTGCGTTCACCAATTTTTTACCATCAAAATTGTGTTCATCTGAGAATTCAATTTTACGTGTGAGCTGAAAAAACTCTAAGATTATGTACTCTACAATTTTTAAATTTTATCATGTAGGGACACGTTCAAACGTGAAGTGAGGTAAATAAGTTATTGAAATGTTTAAATATTTTTTTAAAAAAAAAAGGAAAGAAAATGGGTGACACAACAATTTTTTTGTCTTAGAAGAACAAGTCCCTGATGACGACATTGCGTTAATGTCGAAAGTTCTCGAAATAAAATGCATCAACGTGGTAATTTTCTTTCTTACTTTAATAAGGACACTAAGAACCTTGTCCTGAATTATATATAGGTGGAAAAAACTTGTCTAAATTATTTTACGAGACATGTCTTGATATATATATATATATATATATATATATATATATATATATATATATATATATATATATGACCCCTTTTATTCTATGTTTAAAACCTCACTACTCCCACTAATAAGAATAAAACGCCCTAACGCGTTCACACCTGTTGTGGATTCCGGGATGAAATCCGGTACCAATAAATAACAAACGCCAGGAATGAATATATGAAAATAATGTATTAACGTAATAATACAAACTGGTAAAGCAGGTTAGTAGTTCCAGGAATACAGGTTAGTAGCAAAATATATATACAGTCTTTGGTATTGAAGTATCGCTGTATGACTTCTTACTGAGTCTACGTGCTCGCTCACTTTGACTCTTGCTCGCTACTTTCGTTCTGTCTGTCTGTTACCTTCAACCTTTCACTCTCCCTCTCTTCCGGTCTTGCTCTCCCGGTCCTCACGTAGCAGTAGTATATGTATATACTGGGTGAGTCCATTTGTGTAAAAAGGGGAGGACACCTCAACAACACCGATCCAAATTTCATTTTGATAAGATGTTTCGAATAGATAGAAATCACATAGAGATCGGGATTTTGCTAATAATATGATCGCCAACAGAATTCACACCGTCTACAAGAACAACTGTCGGTAACTAATCACCATTTTTCTTTATAGTCCCCGCGCCGCTGATAAAGGACACAGGCGTGACCAAAAGTTCCGGACATAAATCCATTATTTCCGTGTTTCCTTTCTGCCATGTGGTTAACAAGTAATATTTAATTAATGCTTTACGTACTGATTACTTTGGTACCCTTTCGTTTGTCCTTGTTTTATTAGCCTATATATATATATATATATATATATATATATATAGTTTTATTAGCCTATATATATATATATATATATATATATATATATATATATATATATATAGTTTTATTAGCCTATATATATATATATATATAGTTTTATTAGCCTATATATATATATATATATATATATATATATATTGTTTTATTAGCCTATATATATATATATATATATATTGTTTTATTAGCCTATATATATATATATATATATATATATATATATATATATATATATATATATTGTTTTATTAGCCTATATATATATATATATATATATATATATATATATAGCCATAACACGGTAAAAAAAAAACAACACTTAATAATATCAACTATGAACATGGACACAATATCTTGACCGTGTTTTGAAAAATGAAACATTATATAAATACATACATACAAAAAACTATTTCTTATTTAACAGTTAAAATATTTCATCCTTGAGAATGGCTAAAAGTATATCCGAAAGCGCTCGAATTAAAAGGACATTCGGAAAGTTTTTATATAATTTATCATCTGAAAAGTAAAAAAAAAACTATTAGATCACATGAGAAATTGTATCAAAAACTAAATCAAAGCACCTTGTCTGTCGTATTCAATAAAATGTGCATGAAAGAAAGATTGCTGCCTAAATACACAAATATATATATGTACCGGATGTAACATCTAAATTATTTAACGAGACATGTCTTGATATATATATATATATATATATATATATATATATATATATATATATATATATATATATGATATGTCCCGGAAAGGGATATATTTGTTTGAAGTAGCAAAGTTCTTATTGACTACTGTAACCGGGTAGGAAAATCTAGCAGGTAACCGTAATGGACTGGTCCTCGTCGTAGTGGTTGGGAATAGGCGTAGTCAATAGGCGTCGTCCATGTACCTCCACATCTGTCTGTATTTATCGTTGACACCATCAATCATATTACCGTGAGGGGGAACCCAGGTGTATGCATATTCATTACATCAATATATATATATATATATATATATATATATATATATATATATATATATATATGTACCGGATTTAACATCTAAATTATTAACGGTACATGCCTTAATATATATATATATATATATATATATATATATATATATATATCAATGCTGGATGTAACGTTTAAATTATTTAACAAGATAATATACATATATATATATATATAAGGCAGGATGTGTGTGTGTGTGTGTGTGTGTAACGAATGCACGGCAGCACTTCTCGACGGATTTGCACCAAAATTTACATGCATATCCACCAAGTTAGCGGAAAGGCCAAGACTGACTTTGCATTTCCCAACTCCCATCGATAGTGGAAATAATCAATTTTTCATACTTCTACGGCAGTTTTCATGTTGTTTCCGGCCATTTTGTACTGGCCAGAGTGAGAGCCTACAGCTGGTTGCCACGAATAGGCAGGAAGATTCTATCGGCCAGCGTGAGATCCAACAGCTGACTGACACGAATGTGAACTAGCATGCTAGCATGCAAAAAAAATCGATAGCTGCATTCGTCACAAGTGGGAAAAAATTAAATCTGCATGGCACTTTACTCCAATTGGCTGATTCGCTTGCTTAAACTCAACGTTGATTCTGATTCCGCAGAACTGGGTTGGGTGTGAAAAAGTATTTGTTTTTAACATTCTTTTTTCATTCGTTTTTTCCAGTTACGAGTCCTTTTTTAAAGTTGGTCGTTTTGTGTTCATTTTGTTTAGTTCTTTTTTTCCGAACAGATTTAATGTTTAGTATAGAGCTTAGAAAAAATCCGCAGTGTGAGATAGGCAAGAAGTAAGGCATGTAGCAACATCAGCACGGCAAAGGACACTCCTTTAAAGGCAAGGAAGGGCAAAAATATGTTAAGTCAAGTGATAGCGATTGCTCTATGAGTCGTACGATTTTTGAATCAAGCACGAGGAACGCCGTGCCATGCTGCTAGTATATATATATATATATATATATATATATATATATATATATATATATATATACTGTTTCTATATGTGAATGTTTGAGGAAAGGAAGTGTCACTTCATTTTGAATTATGATAATCTTTTCCAAATGATATGAAATAATTTTGATTACGTCAACGATTACTGTACTGCTTACGGTTTGGCCAATAGTTTCAGTTCTTCTGTTCTGCGATTTAATAATCGGGACTAATTTTCGACAGAAATTCAAAACACTTAACACCATTTGAAACGACACCAGTTCTTCCTGATGTTGCTGCTCAACAAAATCCTCTACCAAAAATAGATTCCTATTGGCTCTACTCCGGTGTCCTTGCCGCCTGACCTTGCATCTTCGCGGCGCATAATGACCTGCATATTAGTGTTCCCTCTAAATTCGTTAATGCCCGCGTTGGTAACCATTTATCGGTCCAGGTTATAGGCAAGGGGAAAACTTATTGCGCCAAAGATTGGGGGCACGGAAAATTATGTCAACATCAAAACACTTAATAACTGTGGGTTGACCTTATTTTTTTTTTTTAAATAGACTTTCCTTAAAAGGGCGACTAGATAAACAGTAGAAAAAAAAACTGACAGTGATAAGCAAGTGTAGCTGACTGCATCAAGCTTTCCTTAATTCAACCATTATTTCTGTACCAAAGTATAATCCCAATTTAGAAGAAAACATTTTCTCGCCTACTAGAATCTAAATAAATCCTTTTAAGTAGCACATCAAAAAAAAAGTTTAAAAAAAAAAAAAAAAGGATACGCGATCAAATAAAGTGCACAAAGATATAAAGAAAATAATCTTCAAAATCTTTGTGCTGCTATTAAGAGGAGAGATCAAATTATTTTTTGATATAAGAATTATTTCTTTCATCCTTTTTTGGGGGGAAATTTTGACTAAAATCTTGGTTTTCTGGCATCTGGTACCATAATTTATTAGGTTGGTGCAAAAATAATGACGTAATAATGTCGTTTTTTGACGTATTTTTTAACGTCAAAAAACGACATTATTAAGTCAGTATTTTTGCACCAACTTAATAGTATAGGAAATTTTAACTTCTTGCGGCGAAAAATATCGATTTGAAAATTCTTTGAAAGAAAAATCAGATGGATTTCAATTAAACTTTCAGGTTTTATTCAGAATTGAAAGAAATTATATTTGAAAAGTTTGTTTTTTAGAAAATGTTGGTATAACTATTTTTTTTATATCTGTTATTTCCCACATATTTAGTTTCATGCAATATGGAGAATTTTTTTGTTTCGTTTAATCCTTACATCAGTTATAAGAAGAAGTCCTCGGAGAATTTAAAATTTAAGCTTTCCTTCATCCGAAAATTATTTCTGCGCCAAAATGTAATCATGACTTTAAAGAAAATATTGTCTAATGCGTTTTTTCTTCTCTAAAACCATCAAAGTATCTACATTCTCATCTTTCATCACCTGCTTCCCTCTTGTCACTGCTCAATTTCGTTCTTCCCTTTATTTTATATAGCCTTCTTACCCATTCCTCTATCTTCATGTCTTTTACCAGATTAAAAAAAACAAAAACATGTCGAGGTTATGGGGAGATAACTTCCTTTTAAACAACATGGCGTCAGAGTGTTATGACTTTTCGTCTGTTCCTCACGCAACGCCACTGTTGCCGCATCAGTGTGTGGGAGCACAAAGCTGACCTTCGGCTCCAGTAGACAATCAGAGGCTTTTTTTCAATCCCGCAGAAAAATATGGACCTTCAATGCAGACAAAAGAACGCATAACAAAAAAAAAAAAAAAACAGAAATCCATCTGCGCGATCCTATCGGCGATTTTAAAGAGCTTATTAAGTTATCAATCACCGACCTGAAAGCGAATAGCATAGATGCCGTAATTTCTTTCGACGGTCGCATATTTTGCTGTAGCCATTGACGGCATTAGAATTTCATTAAGGTCTTCGCTTTTTTGCCAATTGTCGCGTCGATGGTGAAGTCGATTAAAAAGACTATACAAATAAAACATGTCTGCCTGTGATTTGTTACCTGTCAACCTGAGTTGGATTTGATTATATTCACTCTCGGAGTGTTTTTTTATTTTTTTTTTTTTGCATTAAATTTTATGCATCTTCTTATTTTATGTACCATGTCCCTTCAGAACAAAGCTTTCTATTCTTTGTAACTCGAAGCAATATTTATACAGTTATTCTCCAACCCAGCCCATGTTTAACTGTCCATTTACACAAATTCTTTAAGTTTTTTCTTATTTTTGAATCCTTTTACCCCATCTAATACCCTAAGACGCAAGACTTACTGAAAATATGAGACAGTATGCAAATCTGTTCTTATCTTGCCTCCAATATGCCCTGTGAGTGTCAAATTCACCAAGCACCTTTTCCTTTTTATATGTCCTAGAAATTGCAACTGCCTCTTTCTGGTTCTAGACACAAACATTATTTTCGTTTCCATTTTCTCTAAAACTTCCTCTTCGGACACATACGCCGCCCATGGTATTCTCAGTACCCTTATGTCTCTATGGTTTCATTTCTTCTCTTAATCTGAGAGGAAATTCTTCAGCGTTCACTGCCATAGGAGGGTTAGTATTATATAGCAATTCAACACTATTTACCTTGTTTCCAGCAACATTCTTGTTTCTTAATATTTTACTTAGCTTTTAGAAGGCATTTTCGTTATCCCATCTGCTTTCGGATTTCTGTGTCATATGTTCTCTCGCCAGTTATTACATATAGCAGATTGTTAAATTTTTCTATTCGCTTTATTTTGCCCTTTTCAATTCATAGCTCGCATATTGGAGTGTTCCTCTTCAGAATTAATTTTATCCATAGGTAAAAAAAAAGGAATGATAAAAGAAAAAAAAAGAAACAATATTTAATTAGTTATCTCTACAGATAGCTAAGGTTTAAAAAGATTTTTAAAAAATGAAAAATCTTTCATGAAGCTTTTATTTTAGTTTTAATTTCAAGCTAATAGATTAAATTTAATATTTCTGATAAAATAATTTAAATCTCTCAAAAATAAAATATACTTTTCTGAAACTTTATTTGAGGAATATTAGCTGACTTGAAGCTTAATTAATCGGTGGAGTAATGGATAGTGGCTCAGGCTGAGAGATCGAAGAACCGAGTTCGAATTCCAGTCGAATCCATTACATACACTTACCTGCTAATACCCTTGGGAAAGGTATGAATCCTCTTCTTCCTACGAAGCTATGGGTAAATAGCAAGACAGACTAGGTTAACGTCTACTGTAGAAAGAAATGATAACCTGCTACGGGAAAAAAAATCTGCCTCCTAAATCATGTATCGAAAGATACATGATCGCCTAAGCGTGTATCACGCATGGTACTGACTTGAAAATCTGATTTAAAACAAATATTGCATTTTTTTTACATGGAGGTAGGTGTTTATTCGAGTTGTTGACGGCTTTACAGATCGTTTTCTATTGACAAAATAGATCAAAGAATTCAATCTTCCAGAAAGACCGGAAGTATGTTTTATAAGCTTTAGTTTTGGAAGTTCCCAAACACATAACATGGCGACATGATGGCGTCCTCGGCCATTATTGCGTCCTCGGCCATTATGTTGTCCCGGACGACTATCTGTGTTGCCAGTATTTTGAGGCGGCCCTACTGCTAGATCATCCACGGTAAATTTGCGTCCAAGTTCTTCCATCTTTCTTGGCTGATCTTAAAAAAAAAAAATGATACAAATAAAAACAAATGCCTAAGAAAAGTGAATGAAACTGACAAGACATTTTTTAAGCAATTCACCGCAAGCAAGACGGGAGTGTAACTAGCACGCAAGGGGTTACAGAGGATTGAGAACAAGAGTAAAGTTGCGTGTTTGAAAAAAGGGTAAAGAGAAGGATGGGGAACAAGATCAGGGTATCAGAAGATGTCGATTGACACGACACTTGAATATTTTAAAGATTATAGTCATTGGGGAAGCAAGCAAGAGGAAGGGAGTTCCACAGACGGGAAGTGCGAGATAAAAAAAGCTGTTTGAGTAGAAGAGACGGTTGCATTTAACCGTTTTGGCAATGAAAGTGTGGGACCGAGATGCCAGCCTGGTTGCTCGCTTAAATTCATACAGTTGGGAACCAGCGAAAGTACCTCGGCTGAACAGTTGCCGTGAAAATACTTGTAGAAGAGACAGAGTGAAGCCACGCCACGTCTGCGATAAAGCGATTGTAGACTAGATGCCAGATCAGAACCTATCACATCGCATATTCGTCTCTGGATTTTGTTGAGGACCTCGAAACGTACAGTGGGGTCCCCAGACCATATATGACAGTAATATTCCATGCAAGGACGGATGGATGGTTGATTTATAGATTTGAAGGATGGACTCAGCCGCGAAAAACTTTTTGGCACGACACAGAGAAGCAACTTTCCTTGCGGTAGAATAAGCTGTCCAGAAACATATGAGGCAAAAAAAAACAAAAACAAATTAAAATTGAAAAATTTAAGCATTCCATCTTCTTCAGCGTTTCCAGTACATAATTCTAACCCGTGATTGAGGTTTTATATTCCCCTCCGCTTCCTACACATATGTAATTACATAATCAAAACTGGTGAACCTAGAAAACGGGGTTCATCTGAATATGTGCTATGGAAATAGCGATTATATAGCAAGAGACTTGCAACTTTGCGTCTGTAGGGAAAGTGGTTGTAGAGTGGAAAACATGCCACAAGATTTCATAGACGATTCTGAATTCTATCAAGGCTGAAAAGTGTGGGTTGAGCATCTCCAGCACCGATACAGACAGAGAATACTCCATTTTTAATAATAATAATAATAATAATAATAATTATAATAATAATACACTACCCAGACCCGGTTACGGAGATAGGACCTGTTACAATTTTATGGGACTACACAATACACACAAACAGAACAATCAAAGCTAACCGGCCAGACATTGTTATTAGAGACCGCAAACAAAAAAGTGCCTCCTTATAGTGTCTTATCTTATTGATATAGCAGTACCTGCAGACTACAATAATTCTTTGAAGATCTTCAAAAAGCTATCAAAATACAAGGGCCTTGAAATCGAAATCTCAAAAATGTGGCACATGGGTACATTGACAATCCCCGTTGTAGTTGGAGCCCTCGGATTGGTTGAAAAAGATTCCAGTAGACTAAGTGAAGGGATTCCTGGAAGTCCATGCCTTAAAGAAATACAAAAAAATGTTCTCACCAGTACAGCCCACGCCTTACGAAAGGCTTCATCTATGTAATTTTTTTTTCAGTGAAAATGTTATGATGCCTTTTATATCCTTAAGCCTCTCGGCGGGACCCGGAACGAAATGTATACAGACCAGAAATCAAAGGAAATAAAATAATAATAATAATAATAATAATAATATCAAAGAACACAAATATAGCAAAGAAGGTGATTGAGAAAATTACAAACTACATGGATTTGAAAGTTCTGACGGCATTTGTTTGTTTGGAATGCAGACATGGGATATTAAGGTTATTCCAGTGGATGGCACATTGCATTCAATTCCATTAAAACAGAGTGACTTCCTTGACCAGTTGGGGATACGATACTATAGCGAAGAAAACGGCGACTTACCTCGTCAAACCAAGCGACAGCGTGTCGCGTGTATTCTACGACGGAAAAAGTGTCGAAAAAGAAAACTACTTACCAAACAGAGTGGCACATATTCCGCATAACATGCTGAAAATGGAATAATTGAATTAAAGAAAAAAACAAGTCAGTCGCAGAAGTCGCTATAAAAGTATTTTGATATGCAAATTATGGAAAATCCTATCCCAGCTGTCGACGAATGGAAGAAATAGGTTCTGCCGATAAAAGCAGTTGGTGTTCTCAATTCGGGAGGAGGAAATTCGGGCATTTTTGGTTTCGGCGTTTGTCAGAGAGTGAGTGAGTGAGTGAGTTATTTTTCTGACTGGTTACACGCATTGTGATTTAAAATAGTACCGGCGAATCGAGTTTTCAGCATTTCTTTCTGCCCACGATATTCGAGTCTGGACTTACAGTGATTCTTCTTTGTCTTGTGGAAGTAATCTGTGACAAATACTTCCTTTGCTTTCAAAACGCTTACAGATACCAACTTGGAGTCATTAAAAATCGGCTCTTTTGGGCACTGAACATTTTTTGAGGAAGTGTTGCCTGCTTCAGGTCCTTGTTTTGACTTGACAGATAATTTAAAGTACCGGGTGTATTCAAAAACTTCCACTGTGTGATAAAACCCAACACAACAATAATAATAATATACATAAATAAATAATCAATCTATCTATCTATCCTATGGCATGAACAGACTACAAGAAAGTCATACGGTACCACATTCCTAGCTTCTAGAACGCCTTGAAATTCTGGCCATTTCAAATTAAATTAGATCGTTCTTGTAAGAGAGTATATACTCATAAGGAGTGAAATTGACACGTGGCGATGAGCCACTGGGATAAGTACACATAGAAAGAAATATTTTCCAAGGGAACTCACTTCTGCTTATCTTTCTTATATGTCTAATTCCAACAGACCCGTTTTTCTCCGGAGTGAGGATGGTGACTCTAAATTTGCTATTAGGTTGGTGCAAAAATAATGTCGTTTTCTCATATATGTTACTATGTGAGAAAACGACATTATTTTTGCACCAAACAAATAGTAATAGGCAAAAAAAAAAAAAAATCAACCACTTACAGTTCATGTATGACAGGATTGGAAAAAAAAAAAAAAAAAAAAAACTTCTTTGATTCTTTGCTTCAGACGGTTCGGATGTTAAGAGAAAATACCCTGATGGAATTTGGCATTGACAAATTTGTCACCCCGAGTAACAAGAGAGCAGAAATAGTTCTATTTCAAGGGAATAGTGTTACTAGATAAAAGAAGGAGAAAACTGTCAGTACTATGGCATTTTACGGGCCAACCACGTAAATCCCACTGGAATGAAAGAAACAATTTAAGTCGGGGGTTATTTCAGACGTGTAATGAAAATGTCTTGAAAGAAATCTAAATGGTGCAAATATCATGAAAGGAAATAACAGTTGGACAATCTCTCTGCTATGGTATTCTTCAGTATTCTTTGAATCATCCGGAATTTGGAGGAGATTGAAAGAAGAACGCGGAAGTTGATGAATATGCATAAGGCACTGAATCCAAAAGGTATTCTCTCACCCTCAGCAACTTCTTGCGTCTTAGTGTCTTTATTGCCTTATTAGAATGAAATGATTAAAAATGAATCTCAATTAAAAAGGGCATTTAGTTTAGAAAATGATTAAAATATTTCTCTCAAAAGAAATGTTCATGTGGGTCTTCGTTATATGAATATTTTAGATATTTTTAATAAAAATGCTGGATATTTATTAGAGATCAAAGCATTACATTTGCATAATAAAAACATATTTTCACTAACTGAGGTAAGTAATACTATCTGGTCAATATTAAATGTACTATGTTATCACTTTCTTCTATCGCACTTATATCCCAGTGAACTTTGATCTTTAGAAATTTAAATGTGATTTCAATCATTATCTTTTCTCTTCTTACTTCCTTTTCTTTTATTGTTCTCTCTCATTAACAATGTTTTCTTTTTTTTTTGTATTCTCTCACACTCAGTAATTCCTTGTGTCTTAGTAGCTTTATTGCCTTTCTTGGAGTGAAACAATTACAAAAGAAATAGCAATTAAAAAAGAATTAATTTTAGAAAATGGTTAAAATATCACTCTTAAAACAAAATTTTATGTGGTTCATAGTTATATGAAGCTTTTTAGATATATTTTTTTTTACTAAAAATGCTGGATATTTATTAGAGATTAAAGCATTACATTTGCATAATAAAATTTATTTTCACTAGCAGAGTTAAGCAATACCATTTTGTCAATATGAAATGGGTGATTCGTAAGTTAAAAAAAAAAGAGAATGGAATTAATTTCAGACTTCAAACCAAGTAAAAGACTTGGCAAACATCTCTTGCAAATCTTGCATCCTCAGAAAATGTGAAGAATCAAAGATTTTCTGAGGAAAATTGTTAGAAATTGATGGTTCCATCACAAAACGATGACAAAGTTGTCTGTAAATCTCAGAATTATTAATAGAACCAATTTGGTCACAGAATACATTTTGACAATGTAATAGTTAAAAATAGAATCATTTTTTTAGAATTTACAATGTTGCTCTTCCATTTTTGTTTTCTCTCCATCTGCTATACTGAAACAAAGTTAATCTCACCATCACTTTCTGACCATACATGTTCTTATTCTGCACGAATCATGTTAGCCAAATCATTCTTAATGATAAAGGCTTTGTGAATATCTGATCCATTTTTCATCTCTACTGTTCCCTGTTTTTTAAACTTATTCACCGTTGTCTTGAACGGTCTTGAATGGACTTTGAAGATAGAAGCCAGAGTATAAATTTTGGTACCTTTACTGAAGGCCTGAATGATCTTTTATCTCTCACCATTGCTCATTTGGGAAGACATAGTGGGGGTGACACAAAAGTAATTTTAAACCATTCTGTTTCAAGCTGAAAAACACAAAAGATTTTTCAGTGATTCTTACGACAAAAAGTAAGTCCTATTTGAAAATTTGTAAAAAAAGTTCAGTGTTTTATTAGATATATATATAACACATTTTGTGGGATGGCTAATTATACTGTTACGCAATTTGTACAATTTTGCTGTTACATTTGGTAATTATAATAATAATAATTATATATATATATATATATATATATATACACAGTTTAGTAACTACATGGTTTGCAGTTTTCTGTTTGCTGTAATATAAGTGTGACAAGTTTTTAGAAGAGGGTAAAATCATTGTGGTCAGCCCCACTAATGGTGAGAGGAAAAAGATCATAAAGGCTTTCAGTAATAGTACAAACATTCATACTCTGGCTTCTATCTGTTTTATGTGTTGTTAATTTGGGAACACGTGCTGTTTATTCCTGCTAGAAGAAGGTCCAACTACAAGAACAAAATATCTAAAAAGATTCATATAATTATGAAACACATAAAATTTTCAATGGCGTTTTCCCCAAAATAAGCGAAAACGTGGATCTTTGCGAGAGATTACATTTTTAAATGTCTCCTCTGAAATGCAAAAAGAAAAAGAGAACGAGGCAAGAAGTCGCCCAGTATTTATAGTGTAGTGAGAACGTACCCTAGTAAACAATTAGGGAGTTAAGGATGAGCTAACTCCGACACATCTTCAAAGTCCATTCAAGAACCATCAAAAGAACGGTGAATAAGTTTAAAAACGGGGGAATAGTAGAGAGAAAGACTGGAGCAGGAGGTTACAAAGAGTAAAAGAGGTCAATTAGAAAAGATCCAACTCAATCTATAAGAAGTTTGGCACGTGAAAGAGGAGTTTCAGCTATGACAGTCCACAGAGCAGTAAAAAAAAAAATGAAAATGATATCGTACGTGAAACGTATGAGGCATCTTGTTGTCCGGGGACAGAAAGTTAGAATGTTAGAAAGGACTAAGATCATCTTGCATTTGTTCGAAAATGATCCTGGAATATATATATATATATAATTTGAATTTTATTTAAATCCTTCATGAGTTTCCGTTCATTAGCTACGATTAATTAATGATAAACATGTGAATTTCGTTTATGATTGATTTCATCACAATTCTTCTGTTAAGCTTGGAGAGTAATTATACATTCTTATTGGCAATAGTGTTAAACCTCGGAGAATATCAGTAAGATATATTTAATCATTTCTAAGATACCACGGTTTAAAGGTTAAAGTAAAAAATAGACAATATCTCTTTTAGATGATTTGGACGATTTTGATGTTACATTCGGTATCTCTCTCTTTCTCTCGCTGTCTCTGTATATATATATATATATATATATATATATAGGAAAATATGACGAACTGGAAAGTTTTTTTGTGACACGTTTCATCCGTTAGGATTTCACTGGAGTGGGTTTTATTGACGTTGTCACGCCTACAAATGCGCACGAAAATACAGCTTTCCTGTTTGTTATATTTTTAAAAAATACTGTTTAGTGATATATAAAATTATAGAAAAATTATATATATATATATATATATATATATATATATATATGAATATAAAAGAGAACTTTGAAGTCAACACTCAGAGGTGATGGATTGTTTCATGCTAGTTGCTATCGTCAGGCCGCCTGAAGATTACGTCTAGCATGAAACAGCCTGTCGCCTCTGAGTGTTAACTTCAATGTTTACTTTTATATTCATATTTACATACGTTCTATATCTGATATTGAGCACTATATCCCATAAATATAGCACACCTTAAAGCTATATTTCTTTATATATATATATATATATATATATATATATATATATATATATATATATATATATATGTCTGTGTGTGTGTTCCGAGAATAATAGATAGATCGCGAGGAAAGTGGCAAAACACAAAACAGTAAAGTATATCTAAACAATATGGACCGACAAAATTCTCCCAGGCCATCGAAATAAAAGTGGGGAATACAAAAAAGATACTTCATATAACACTTTAGATTTGCACGCATATCAACAAGCTGGAAGTACATTTGACCGCCGCACCCTACGCCTTTTACACACAACCACGCGCTGACTAACACGGTTGTTAAAGAAAGTGCAGGAACTAAATAATAACGAAATGAACCACGCTTGCTCAGCAGTCACGCGTGTTCTCACGAGAATGAGAAAAAAAAAAAAAGAGAAAAAAGTATTTCGTATGTCGATATTCAAGATGGCTGCAAATATTCAATGGACAATATTCTGAATTAAGAATTTCTTTGCAGGGTAACGTTTGAAAAAGTTATTTACCTGCATTAATAAAATTCCCAGTTTACAACCACAGAAAGGCTGTTTTTTCTTTAATTATTTACAAAGCTTATGGATGCCGGTAAGTTCATATACAGGATACGGCATAAATACCATCCACATATACCACCCAGAAATACCTCCCACGTAACGGTGTACCATTAGTGAGAATACTGTCTTCATCTCGAAAATGACCTACCATTATGTGAGAGGTATTCCTAGGAGGTATATGTGGGTGGTATTTATGCCGCACCCTGTATAAACCAAACCAATTTGCACGTACATGCACAAGTTTACACATTAAAAAAATAACCAAGCATATATATATATATATATATATATATATATATATATATATATATATATATATATATATATTACCAAAACAACATAATTTCGATATGTTGATAACGCTGTGCTAATTAATATAACCCCACACAATAACTGTCTATATTTCTGAGATGAGGTATTATGTATACTATTTACATTATTCGGACTATTGTCCTCATCTTTGTCGCCATATTTATTACAACGTTTCGGCCTAACAGTGTGTCTATATTTCTGAGATGAGGTATTATGTACAGTATTTATATATATATAGATATAGACAGATATTGTAAGACCGAAACGTTGTAATAAATATGGCGACAAAGATGGGGACAATAGTCCGAATAATCTAAATAGTGTACATAATATCTCATCTCAAAAATATAGATAGGTAATTATAGTAGTTTTATAATTATGTTAACTAATGTTTTTTTTAATTATATATGCCTTTCCTCTCTGTTTAATTATGCAAATATCTTCTCATTGGTCTATCCATTTCTTTTCTTTTAATCATTATACTTATGACCATATCAATAGAAACCTTTTTTTTTTTCATCCATTAGAATCTAATTTCCAAGCTTTGATTACAGTGAATGTATAGACCTGATAGTGGAAAGATATGGGTCTACAATGGCGTATATATCTGGCAAAACCCCAATGCCGAATCATTTCAAACCTTATCATTAATACAACAAGAACAACCTATTTATTCTTTACCTAGATAATGCCCTGAGCATTTACAAGCACATGTGTGAAGACATAGTTACTGGTCATTTGAGCATTAAATACCATATCCGAAACGAAGCTACTAATACAAGAAATCGTTCTTATTTTATCTCCAGATGCCAAAGTAATGATGACGAAGAATAGGGCTATGCTGATGATATAGGCATACATAGATGGGATGAGAACAAAATATAAGCATCCTCTACCAAGTGGGACGCAAATATAAACGTTACATATAGAGAGATCCGACAGAGTTAACTTACGAAACAGAAACAAAGAATAGTTTACCTTTACTAGATCTCATGTTACATCGTAATGATTGGTTGGTTGGTTGGTTGACATTTAGCTGCATGGGGTTTCCATAGATGGGGCCCTAACAAGGGCTAACATCCCGGGGGAAGCGTGGAGCTGGAAAAAAAACACAGTTAAGAAGTGGTCCTAGGCTCCTCCAAACTTCGAATCTAACGATCAGGGGCCTTGCTGCCTGATGTAGTTTACCGTCATATCCAGGACGAACAGCGATATGATAATAGCTTAAACGTCTATCGCAAATCAACTAATAACATGATCTCATAAATTTCTATCCTCCCCATAAAAACAAAATAAAATCCGGAATATTCATCGGATTCTAATTAAAAGTACTCAGTATTTGTAGCCCTCAATATTTATATGAAGAGGAGAAAGAAAGGGGGGATAATTTTAACCTCCTGCAATATATATATATATATATATATATATATATATATATATATATATATATATATATATGTATATATAAACACACACACACACACACAAATATATATATATATATATATATATATATATATATATATATATATATATATATGTAAGCAAATATATGGATATAGATCCGACAGTATGAAGAAAAATGTACGGAAAAAACAAACAAAATCCTTATATGCAATTATGCTGTTTTCACAGCTTCGCCCACGTGACGACAACGTGACCATGTTTAAACGGAACGCTGATCATATAAAACTTTCAGTTATCTGTTTCGATAAGTCTTGTTCTTATGTCCATCGTCTTTGTCATGTTGAATTGATAATGTTAATTATATTTTATGAATATGTCCTGAAGATGGTTTATTAGACCGAAACGTCCGACGTTGACATTATATTAACATTAAAACAGCATAATTGCATATAAGGATTTTTGTTTGTTTTTTCCGTATATTTTTCTTCATACTGTCGGATCTATATCCATATATTTGCTTACATATATATATATATATATATATATATATATATATATATATATATATATATGTATATTGAAATATAGATTATGAATTATTCCGAGCTATAAGTTAAATAGTACGGGAGACAGTTCTCTTTAGCCTTGGGTGGCAACCAGTCTAGGAGAAAGGCAACTCTAAATTAAAAACCGTATGCTGCTTTGGCGAAGAACATAATATGGAGATAATCAAAGGAACGTACAGTTTACAATGACTCTGTGATCTCGATGGCGATGATTTTGACACATTGTATTATTGCTTATTATAAAGTTCCTATATTATAGGGTTAGTAACTTATTATAATTTTAGTAACTATTACAGCGTTAGTATCCTATTACAATGTTGTAATTTTATTATAACCTTAATATCCTACTCTACGGTTAGTATATTATTACTGGGTAAGTATTAATTATAATCTCAGCATACTATGTTAGTATGCGATTATAATGAGAGTATCATATTATGATGTTAATCTCCAATTATAGGGTTAGTATTTATTACAGAATTAATATACAATTATAATACTTTATAGAGTTTGTATATCTATATATGGTTAGCATCCTATTATAGGAAATATCCTATTATATTATTAGTACGAAATTGTAATGTTAGTATCATATCATAGCGTCAGTATCCTATTATGGTGCTGATTCCTATTATAGGGGTGTCATTTATTATAAGGTCAGTAAGATGTATCTATTTTCAACAATCTCATTCAGTAAAACTCTACATTGAGTTGCTCTTAGACATTATATTTGATGAGCTTCCGTAGAAAAATGATCAGTACGAAGAACTTAATTGAAAAGCTTCATTTTGAACGTGCGGACACACATATTCAAGGACCATAATCTGGACATGAAATTCCTCCCCAATTCGCATCATAGCCAACCTCGAGGTTTAGGGTGGTTTCATTGAAAAGCACTTTACTGTTTTCTAATATATGTACAATTTAAAAAAAAAAAAAGTAAGAAAATTAAACTGATGTTTTGTATTGAATTTTTAATTTATATATATATATATATATATATATATATATATATATATATATATATATATATATATATATATATATATACTTCGTTCTCGATTACCTGACGCACTATTTACAACGGGTGTGTATATATATTTTCGTCTATAGTTTCTTGCTGTATCATGCTGAAACTCCGGTTCACGAAGTTAATCAACGTCGAGCCTGGTCACTACCTAGAAAAGCCTAGCATAGAATTAAATAAAAATTGGGAATTGCTAATAAGTAAAGACAAGAGACAACAAGCATTCAAAACATGACAGCCAAAATTAGCAACAGTCTAATCTAATCAAAATATGGCAGACAGCAGCAGAAGCAGTTGCAACTTAATCAGCAGCCAGGTTAGATTTAAGGCTCACAATTCGCTGCAATGGCCTAGTGTTATAAATGCGTTGGCATGTGAATTTTGTAACATAGTGGTTGTGAGTTCAATCCCTGGGTCGGGCAGTGTGTTCTTACACTTGGTGGAAACGGGCAATAACTGAATAGTAATAAATAAGAATGAGACGATGTCCTCCATGAGCAGCGGAGCAAGAACAGTCTATCCTCGTAGATTAAATAAAGTGTTTAGTTCAGAATTGCCTGTAGATATCCTGTAACGATTGACCAGATGTCGGTTGCTCCATGGATGATGAAGAACAACCCATTCTAGCTTAATATTCGCTTGCTACGTTATGTTTGCAACGTGAGGACTGTGGTTATCATACAGTTCGACTTCTTTGCTTCCCATCTAAAAACAAAAATATATATATCATTCAAAGAAACCAATTTCTCATTGTAGCGCTGAGCGACTATAAATGGCTGCGAATCGGTTGTCAAAACAAATTCCTTTTGTAACGAGAGAGAAAAGAATTTTCCCTTGTCGATACTCTTTAAATTGATATATTCACGGCAAACGACGAGCTGGCCACGATTTTCTTCTCATAATAAAACCAATTTTTATTGCCAGGAATTGTGCGTGCGTGTGTGTTTGTGTGTGCGATCGTGTGCGTATGCGTGTGTTTGTGTGTGTTTGTGTGTGTGTGTGTGCGTGTGTTTGTGTGTGTGTGTGTTTGTGTGCGTGTGTTTGTCTGTGTGTGTTTGTGTGTTTGTTTGTGTGTGTGTTTGTGTGTGTGTGTGCGCGTGTTTGTCTGTATGTGTTTGTGTGTTTGTGTGCGTGTGTGTGTGTTTGAGTGTGTGTGTGTGTTTGAGTGTGTGTGTGTGTTTGTGTGTGTGTGTGTGCGTGTGTTTGTGTGTGTGTTTGTGTGTTTGTGCGTGTGTTTGTGTGTGTGTTTGTGTGTTTGTCTGTGTGTTTGTGTGTGTGTGGGTGTGTGTGCGCGCGTGTGTGTTCTAGTATGTTGGCAGTCATGAGGTTTCATACTTTCCTTTGTCTCTTACAATCTTTGTGACATTTTCTTTCATTCATGTCTTCACAAAAACTCGTGAAACAGTATACTCCTGCTTTCACCGGATTCTTTTTTTTTAATATGCCCTATGAGTTTTAAATTCTCCAAACTGTTTTTCTCTTTTCAATGCATCCTGCAAGCGAAACTATTTGTCATTGTAGCATCGAGTAGCAACAGATTTTCCAAGTTGGTACGATTCGTAATTTTTTAAAATCAATTCACCCCAAAGGAGATAATTGTACTAAGATGTCACACACACAGAAATATATATATATATATATATATATATATTTACATGTGTGTTTGTGTGTGTGTGCGTGTGTGTATATATATGCAATTTGTTATATATATTATTTATATATTATATATGCGCAATACTTTTTGGAAAGGGCTCAATATCAGTGATAGTGCTAACATATTTAGTTGGATTGATGTGAGTTTGCATACATCAATGAGTGTACGGGCGCGTATATATGTTTGCGTAAGTATGAGTGGCGTTACGACGACAATTTTTCCTCTCACTTCAATAAAAACAACGATATACGCAACTATATATAAATCTAAAATTTAAAAATTAAACAGTTTGTCTGACGATCGCAAATAGCGTGAAACCCAGGATCACAAACTCACACCAATCCAACTATATATATATATATATATATATATATATGTGTGTGTGTGTGTGTGTGTGTGTGTGTGTGTGTGTATGTAATTATGTGTAAGTGCAAAATTTCAGTCATGATCAAAAATATATATCTCTAAAGATGTCACACACACAAATCATACTTATTGTAAAAAAAACAGCGTGTGTGAGTGTGTGTGTGTCTGTACGTTTATATATTGGATCAGATTGCCTACATTTTTCAACCAATTTCAACAAAACTTCACAGGACTACGTAAAATTACCTTGCGGTGGTTCTGACAGCGCCAAAAATTGGGAAAATACAATTGTTTTTGCACGAAATCAATTTAAAAACACAATTAAGAGGCATCGCGAGGGGCGCGGACAACGCATATCGAGTTATACTTATAATAAAACCCAGGTTATTTGTGTTCATTTATATATGGGATCGGATTTCCTACATTTTTCAACCGATTTCAATAAAACTTCACATTTTTTTTTAGCAAGTAGTGTTTCTTATTGTCTTGCACACTTTTTTCTTTATTTTTACATTCAGAATGCCTTAAAAATTCCATTTGCAAGACAATTGTTTATAATAAAATTCTATTCAATCGGTAGACTCATAACGATTGAAAACAATGTTTTTGTTTGAGTTTGGGTTTGACCAATTCGTAAAAAAAAAACCCAAAAAACTAATTTATATATATATATATATATATATATATGTGTGTATGTGTGTGTGTGTGTGTGTGTGTGTGAGTGTAAAATTTCAGTCATAATTAAAAATATATATCTTTAAAAGGACAATATAAATAATTTCAAAAGGAAAGCCTGGCCTATTAAAAGAAAACGTTTAACTTCATAACCTCCTGCTATTTAAAATATATAATACATACATATGAATAATACATAAATTCATCCCAAATTACAAGGCTACCGAACTTCTCCATTTCATCGATGAAACGGCCAGAGAGAATGGTCCCTACAGTAATGCTACAACAAAGAAAGAGAAATTAACTTGAAAAACGGCAACTCCATCAAGTCCGTTCAAGAATTTGTTTACTTCTGCAACAAAATCCATTCAACGGAAAGAGACATCAAAATCAGAAAAGGCAAAGCCTGGGGTGCCCTTTATGGTCTGAGCACAATCTAGAATTCCTCCCTCTCTGAAAATCTTAAGACTGACTTCTTTAAGGCCACGGTAGAATCTGTCTTGCTCTACGGCTCAACAACATGGACACTGACGAAACACCAAGAAGCATCGCTTGACGCAACATACACATGGATGTTACGAGTTGCATTGGACAACATCTGGAAAAAAAACACCCAACAAAGAAACGCTTAAGTGGACATCTTCCTCCTATCTCAGTTTCGCTAAGAGAGGGAAGGCTTCGGCTAGATGGTCAATCCTGGAGTATGTCATAACTTGTGAGTGACAGCTTCCTATGGAACCCATTGCGCGGCAAAAGATCGGTTGAAAGGCCTCATCACAGCTACATTGACCAATTTGTAGATGACTCTGGGTGCGATCTCGAGGACCTGTCGACAGTGATGTCTGACAAAGATGCTTGGAAGGAACAAATCAGGGGAATTCGAAAAGAATTCTTGACCTGATGATGATAAATCCCAAAGTAAAATAATTTCAATATTAAATGCATTAAAAAATATAATTAATAACACCATCTACTATCTTTCGTTTATGAAACACTAGCTTAAAAACCGTATCAAGAAAATTATTAGGTTTCTGTTACACCACCCGCAAATACAACTGCATGACGTATTCCCAAGCGGTGACCAATCTAGGTACTGACTCATCGTTGCTTAACTTCGGTGATTGTACGAGAACCTATGTTTCAGCGTAGGCCAACACACAACGGAATGATTTATTCAAGTTCACATGAAGATTTTAAAAAACGAAATAGCTCGAATCAAACAACTTTTTGAGTAAAATTTCACAAGAAGGTTTTCATTCGTAGAAGAAAATCAAATCAAACATTTTTGTATTCGCAAAAATTATAAATAAATCACCAACATTCTTTATAACGCACATGAGACAAAAAAAAACAGATAATGTTTGGTTGATTTTGTTTAGCGACCAAATAGCCTCTATGGGGTTTTAATGCGGAAATCTAAATATCTTGAATACAATTTTCATATAGAGAAAATTTGTTCGAAAAAAATTATTCGAAAAACATTTATTAGAATTTTAAATTATTTGAATGAAAATTAATCGAAAGGACAGTTATACTAAAAGATAATTATTCGAAATACCTATGTTTGATCTTTCTTTGAGTGAGTCAATGCTGATTTACCTAGAACTAATAACGCCCTTGAGGGATGGCATAGTGTTTTTTTTCAGCGAGTGATATCCCATCATCCCACAATATGGAAATTCTTAGACGCTCTTAAAATAGAAGAGAATTTGCAGAAGTAAGAGCAGGTTGGCAAAATACCAAGAACGCTAAGAAATACCGCGACGTAAATGGAAAACTTTAAAAATGGGTGGCATCCTTTAAGAAGTACTCTTCAGTAATTGACTATTTGTGTTCAGTATCATATAACTTTTGGTTATAAGCATCTTTTTTTTTCATACTACATTGTTTAATTAACGATATTTATATTTCAAATTATTATCATTTGTGTATCTCCTCTTGTAATTTTTACATTTTTATAGCAATAAAGAATTTTGCATTTCGAATAATTATCATTTATTACAATTGTCCTTTCGATTAATTTTCATTCAAACAATTTACAATTCGAATAAATGTTTTTTTTCGAATAATTATATTATTTTTTAGATTTAACTTAATTAAGTCAATCAGAGGACAAAATTTGTTGGTAAAGAAAATTTTCTTTTTTGTCTGTATATATATATATATATATATACATACAGTGTAACCCGGATATAAGAGACCCGGAAATAAGAGAAACCCGGATATAAGAGAGATCTGGTCCCAAATTAGAGCCATACTTACCTGAGCAAAATAGACCAACCCCGTATATAAGAGGAACCCGGATATAAGAGAATTCTTCTCCGGTCCCAACAACTCTCTTATATCCGGGTTACACTATATATATATATATATATATATATATATATATATCTATATATCTATCTATCTATCTATCTATCTATCTATATATATATATATATAGTAGGGAACAACAAATATATATATATATATATATATATATAGTGAAGGGAACAAATATTCATACACACACAAATTTTTAATTGATTTTATTTTCAACTAATGAATAAACATACTTTCCATATAATTAACTGTACACAGATGCATAATAACTAAATATGCATAGAAAACAGAAAAAATGATTTGATTTAATAGAAATAAATTAAATTTATCCATTTTAAAGGGTGAAGAAAGTATTCGTACAATACAAAAAAAAATACATAATCTTCATTTAATACTTTGTAGAATAGCCATTATTCACTTCTACAAAAGACAGTCTCTTTTATTTTATTCTAACCTAATTATGTACAATAATGGATCCTATGCAATAAACGTGAACAATTAAGTAGAAAAATTGAAAATAAATACAATGTATTTAAATACAAATTAGAGACATGTCATAATAGATCATTCCATCTTAAATAAATGAACAGTGTTTTGCGGCAATTTTTAACATCAATTTGAGATTTTTCTTGTTAAAAAGTTGAATAATTTTTATACGTTCTACATGATGGATAAAAATAGTGAATTTTATATGGTGTATTTCGGGACTTAGCATTAGCAAAACAAATTCACGGATTTGAACAAAAAAAAAAACAAAAAAAAAAAACAACAAAAAAAAAAACAACCCCAGAATGACGTCAAAATCCGCGAAAATTGTTCATCCTTTAATAGCCAGTTGTGCTTAGTTTAATTGTAAACGTATATAAATGCAGGTAGAAAAAAAGAACAAGTATTGATTATCTTATCAATATTTGCTTTTATCTGTTGTCACAGTGTGGGAGAGTCAGTGACAAAGGGGATGGAGAGAAAGACAAAAATAAAAAGAATACAGATGAATTTGGTCAGATTGAAAAAATATTCTTTCAAAACTACCAGCGTCTCTCGTTTCGCGCGCATTTCTAGACGTAGCAACATCAAGAAAGAGCTATCGATGAAATCTTAACGGATGAAACGCACCATAAAAACTTTTTTTTCCAAATTGTCATACTATTTGTCTAAATACTTTCATAGTTAGTTTTTTGTTTTTGTTTTGGGGTTGCCCATAGATGGGAACCCCTAACAGGTGCTACCACCCCCGGTAAGACTGAACCTGGAAACAACAGAAATTAAGACGTAGTTGGAGGTTCCTCAAACCCACCTATATATATATATATATATATATATATATATATATATATATATATATGTTTGAATGGAACCATAAAGTGGGCTGTTTTTATTCAAACATATCTCCTCTGAATTTACATTGAGCTCTCTGGATATCATCCTCCTTGGGTTTACCCATACGGATTACCTAGTTTTGCATAAACTATATATATATATATATATATATATATATATATATATATATATATATATATATATATTCATTCATGTTTCATAAAAAAATATAGACAAGTGTTGTCTATTTAATTAAGCTTAATAACATTATCATTAAACGAAGAAAGAAAATCACAGTATAGATCCATATTTTTAATCGGATCTAAGCTTTCGGCTTACATAAGCCATTATCAAATATGTCAATTACTATACAATATATTAAGCAATATACGCACAAGATAGTGATGATAGTCTGTGATTGTTTACATGGATGATTTTCAAGCAACGATAAACACGTGCATATAAGACGCTAGAAGCGAAAATCGCACCGCAGCTCATGACGTCACACATGATCACGCGAGAGTGAATTCGAGAAGTATTAAGTATGGGAAGCCATTGGGATAAACCAATCGCTTCTGTTACCAATTATAGACATTTAAAGAGATTCCATAGTTGATTTTGTTTAGGTCAGGTTTCAACTGTTTGATGTATAATGCTCCAAGGATTTTTAGTTTTTGTCTATTGTTTTCATGTTTAAGTATAATTGTGTTTTCGACAAGGATATATATATATATATATATATATATATATATATATATATATATATATATATATATATATATATATATATATATATATACCAACCCACACAGAGTATGTATACAAAGACGGTAAAAATCGTATGATTCTTATACCAGTATGTCAGTCAGTTAAGTGCCATACGTGATACACGCTTGAGCGATCGTGTATCTTTTGACACATGACTGACGAGGCAGATTTTTTTTCCCGCAGTAAGTTGCCATTTCTTTCTGCGGCAGACTGGTAGCCAACCAAGGCTGTTTTGCTATTCAACCCATATCGGGGGTGGGGGAAGACATGGATTCATACCTTTCCCAAGGTCATTTGTGCGTAAGTGAATCTAACAAACTTGACTGGTGTTCGAACTCGGCTCTCTGAGTTCTCATGCCGAGCCTTTATCCCTTACACCAAACTCACATACTAAAATACCAAAATAAAATTCATGAATTCTATAGAAACACAGAGAGAGAGAGAGAGAGGGAGAGGGAGAGAGAGAGAGAGAGACACACACACACACGGTGAAGAATGCTATGATTCTTTGCCCAGACTAATTTGCTATGTCTCATAGTCGAACCGTGACGTCGCCTCCAACTAAAAAGGTCAAGACATGTTTCCATCAACCACCTGTCATTATCGCTCTAAAATCGTTCGCAACCACCCACAACCCCGACCCGATTTTTTTGTTGTTTTTTTTTTCTTCTTAAATCAGCATCTTATTTAGTCAAGGCATCCCTTTTCTTCTTTTAGTTTGTCTCCTCCCGTTTATCTGTAGTTTTCTTGGACGAGCCGAAATGCTGACCTTCGCCCTCCCATGAAGACACGAGCTCTCACGTCAATTGCAGCCCACATGTCGGTCGAAGCATTCATATGAGGTCAACAGAGAAAAGGATCCAGTCTGGCCGAAGAATCCAACAGTAAAAGATACAAAATAACAGAGAAATTAAAAAAAAAAAGAAAAAAAAAAACGAAAAAAAAAAGAAAACAAACTTAGAGACATTTTTTCTCCCCGCTGAAAACAAACAAAGAAACTCCACACGTCCTTAAAAACGAAAAAGAAAAAAAAAAAAACGAAGGAAAACTATTAGGTTGGTGCAAAAATAATGTCGTTTTTTTGACGTTCAACTTCAAAAGAAAAACGACATTATTTTTGCACCAATCTAATAAAAAGGATTTGCTGGCAGACATTTGAAGTTATGGTGTTGAATTACCTCCCCATTATTGGTTAATTTGTTGTTTTTGCGTTCTGCGACGCGTCATTTGTTTTTGTTTTTTTTGTTTTTTTTTTTCGTTTCTTTTCTTTATTTTTGATGTTCTTCTTGGCTTTTAATTAGTAAAAAGAGAATCTTTATCGCAAATGTATTTGGAGATAATTAACAAAGAATTGTTTTATCTTGTTCAGATTACAAGCCCAATTAAACAGGCGGCTTTTGATTCGCGGATAGAATTAGAGAGTAACGAGAATCATGATGCAACCTATTTTAGTTTTGCTTCTATCTATCTTAGCTTGTTCAAGTCTATCACTGTTTATAAGTCAATCTCCCGCCAAATCTTTCTCTTTATTAGTCCGTACGTATATCTATCTATCTATCTATCTATCTATCTATCTATCTATCTATCTATCTATCTATTTCTGCTTCTATTTATCTGTCTGTTTGCATGTATCTATCTATCTATCTATCTATCTATCTATCTATCTATCTATCTATTTCTGCTTGTATCTATCTATTTAAGTCTGTTTGCAAATATCTATCTATCTATCTATCTATCTATCTATTTCTGCTTGTATCTGTCTATTTCAGTCTGTTTGCAAATTTCTCGCTCTCTCTCTATCTCTCTATCTATCTATCTATCTATCTATCTATGTATTTCTGCTTGTATCTGTCTCTCAGTCTGTTTGCATCTATCTATCTATCTATCTATCTATCTATCTATCTATCTATCTATCTATCTATCTATCTCAGTCTGTATGCATCTATCTATCTACCTTTTTAGAAGAATAGTTTTCTCAAGTCCAGTATCTGTTATCACTCTTTCCAGTATAGATGAAGGCTACCTTCCGAACCTTTTCAGGAAAATAGGTTTCTCAAGTCCAATAGCTTGTATCGCTCTTTCCAGTATTGGCGGGAACTTCCTTTCTGACATTTTATTCCAAGTACAACAACAACAACTTGATGTAATTATTTTCTCTTCTAATTACATATGTTATCCATTTTTGTTGTCGCTGCTGTTGAAAGTCCTTAAGTGATGAGGTTTCTGTTATTGGTACATTTCCTTGACGCGATTATCTAGCGCCAGACCACGAAGTTCGAAGAAGAACGGTACTCTTCAAGAGTCACAGGGTTCAGGGACCCGAAGACATGGATAAAGCTGATAGTTTAGATATTTCTGAACGGGTTTGGCGCCATGTATGACATCCATCTGGAAGTCTCAATATGACAAGTCTATTTCAGAACATGACTCGAATTAAGCTAATTTTTTTGGGTTTTGTACCAATTTGAGGTTTGGGGCAAAATTATTCCTGGCACAGCTTATTTTATGTTCAGTTACTGTTCTCCAATATTAAATTGCTATAAAGGATTTATATACCGAGGTATTTTAAAGTCTTTAGTATTTACAGATCGCAACATCTATCAGAGAGATGCAATTTCAGTCTTTATTATTGAATTATTCCAAAGATTTAACACATCAACAGATAGCTATTTAATGTCAACAACTGAGCACAAATAGCTATTAATTAAAAAATGGTAATTAATGTTTAATATTATCCATAACTACATGTGCAAGAATGTCGTTTTTGATAAAAGTTAAAAAATAAAACATAATTGCGTAAAAAATGCATATATTGTCGAAAATTTCTCTTTCCACAGTATAGCTAACAATAATAATACTGAATATTTTTTTAACATTAGAATATATATAATTACATCACCCTCTGTCGCGATCTGTAGGTGTATTGGCAAGGAAGATGATTATTTCGTAAATAAATATTTTTGTGTAAAATTAATATTCAGTAACATACTATTTACCTTGATTATAAATCTACCATATAAACTACCAATAAACTATTAGTTGACCAATTTGTTCGGAAGCTGTCGATGGTCGTCTTAGCATGAAATCGCAAGCCATCGTGACCGAACGTTTGAGAGTACTGACCTTGTTCAATTATCTATAAATACTTGTACAAGAATATCGTTTTTGATAAAAGTTTAAAAAATAACCATAAATACGTAAAAAAATGTGTATATTGTCGAAAATTCCTTTTCCCACAATATAGCTATTTGTGCTGTTATAATGCTTATTACCTAAACAATAATAATACTGAATAAATGTTTTTAAACATTAAAGTATATTAAATCACATCTCATGTTAATAATTCCATACGGTAATTGTATGACCGATTCTGAGTACGTGGTATTGACTGCTTTCATTTCAATTCATAACCAATTTTCAGAAAATAAGAGCGATGACTATAATACTATAAAATTCTAAAATTCAATAAAACATTAGATTACAGAGAATATTTCCATAGATTTTCAAGATGACTGAGTATTAAAAAATTAAATAAAATAGGCGCTCACCTGATGTTCTTAAATTATGTTTACAAACAAAATCTCCGTAGAATAACAGTAGATCTGTCAAATTCTCGTCAAACAGGTAGACACGGCTACTGTCGGTTAAAACACAGCTACTCCCTGGTTAAAAAAAAGATGCATTTCTGTGATATTTTAAACTCAAAGTAAATAATATTTGTTTCAAATCCGATTAATAATACTTTAAATCAGCTAAATAAAATTTCAGAAAAGTATAATATATTTTTGTAAAAAATTTTTAATAGAGATATTACTCTGCGAAGAAAGTCGGCAAAAATGGGCACTAAACAACTATTTAAAAAAAATTTTAAAAATTCCAGTTAATTTAAATTAGGTTTTGAAATACATCAAACTATTTTGCTTAATGGAAATATCAAATTTAATATTTTTTAAGACATTTCTTATGTTTATACGTTCTTTTTATAGATATAAATATTTAAGTAAATGCTCTGTTTTATAATAAACAGTATTAACGACATTTACCGGCCTGAATGTCCGAGAAATTTTCATAGAAAATATGTGTCCTCCGACAGGAATCCAACCTGTAACCTATACGGAACCGTCATATAGCCTGACGTGCTTTTACCGATTGAGCCACAGAGGAGCGTTTCGGTTATAAAGGTCGATTTTACTGTTTTTAAACTACAATTCTCCATGATTTTCTCTCGTACATTCATATCTGCTCGATGCGTATCTAAATGAACCTCCTGCGTCATATATGCCATACGTAGGTTTAAAATTCGCGATAGTCGGCCGAAATTATTTGCCTGGCAACTCCTATTAGCTTACACTTTAATGTAACTTTTTATATCTATTGTCATTATTTAAAAGGTTATTATGCAGATCAAAAGTTTTATTGATAATATTCATTATATTAATTTCATCATGTTTAATATGAGTACTTTGTTTCACTAAAGTTATATGCAATAAATTCAAATTATATATTTGTAAAATATATTTGTTTCATTAATGATTTTTCTTGCGATAACTTCCGGTTGCTTGGTATAAGAAAAATCAGAATTTTTATATCCTAATTATTCCACTAAGACGTTTACAAGATGCAGGTTGTACAGATTCATATGAAGGAAAATATTTGACCGAATTTTAATGGTAACTGTACTGTTTTGCTCAATTGTAATAATTGCTTGATTTTTATTTTGTTTTCTTACCTTTGGATATAATAAAGATTTTATAGGCTCATGTTCTTTTTTCCTATTATTTTTTGTTTATTTATTGATTTTCTAAGCATAGCTTAGATGTGACACAAGGCCGAAAGTATGGGGCACCTAGTGAGGATCGAGCTCACTATTTAGCCGTAATTGTTTTAGCGAGACAACCTTGCTAACCATTACACTACGCCGAGGTGCCCTATAGTGATTTTCTAAACGCGGGTTTAGATGTGGCACAAGGCCGAAAGTATGGGGCACCCAGTGAGGATCGAACTCACGACTCAGTCGTAACTTATCTAAGAAGACAAGCTTTTTAAGTACTACACCACGTCGCGGTGCCCAAAGTGATTTTCTAAGCGTAGCTTAGATGTGGCACAAGGCCGAATGTATAGTGCACCTTGTGAGGTTCAAACTCACTACTCGGTTCTAATTGTCCTAGCCAGATAAGCTTGTTAACTATTACACCGCCCCGAGCTGTCATTTTTCGTTTATTGTAATCATGTCTTGTTTTAGCAAAATAATACCTCATAAATATAGCCTAGGCTGTACCATTTACTAATGATTTTAATAATTACTAATTTTTTCTTGATTTGCCCTGCTGAAATTGGGGTGCGTCTTATACACCAGTGCGTCTTATATGCCGTCAAATACGGCACTTAAGTGTTTTTGAGAGATGCTAGTTTCATTTGGTAATGTGAATAAGGAAAAGAAGGTTGAATGTATGAGAAAAGTAAAAGGGGTGGGGAAATGACGAGAGAGGTGTGAGGAATGGTAGTGGTTGTTAAAGCCGAGATGTCTTTTATATATCCGCTCACAGTTGTGTTTATATCTCTATGTCTTCTCTGTGTATCTCCTGTTGGAATCCCTCTTTTCTTTTAGACAGGAGTCTATATTGTTAACGAAGTTAAAAGAGGCTCCGATTAAGTCGTTGATTATTTCAGGCGCGCTCATTTCTTGTTGGTCAACATATTTATTTAGGATTGTATTTAATCAACTTCAACCAGAAGTTATGCGTGGAGCCTATTGCGCAAAGCCCGAAATATGTCATTATGTTTTAAGCTATGTAAGCGGTAAGTTCCTGTTTCTGCTCTTAGTATCCCTACCCCCCCCAAACAAAACATGTCTGTAAATTTATTACTACAATATTGAACATATATTTACTTAAAAGAGAATAACGTCTCAACTCATATCCTGCTGTGTTTTCTGTAATATGTTTTCTTCGCCATTTATTTTCTGGTTGGACAATTTCCTGAAAAAGAAAAACAAAAAACATAACGATTATTTTTTATTATTAATAAAAATAGGAGGGTATTTTTGTAGTGCTCTCTAAGGGGTGAGATTTAATTGCAGCTTAAAATAGAAAACGTTTCCCTTCTTTTACCGACAAAATCTGCGTGATTAAAGAATTCGTATTCTCTTAGCCACTAGACAGGCAGTAGGAATTTTGATTCCCAATGCAAGACGTAAAAATTTGACTACTACGAAACCAATCTTCGGATCTAATTATCAATTACGCTGTTTAACCCACAGAGCAATTCAGGGCTGATAAATTCAAGAAAGTTAAACGAAAACAAAGAGAATATATAATATAAATAATCATAATACTAAAAACATTTATGTTCTGTATCACATATCACAATTTAACACGTACCAAACAAGGACTTTGATATCTTTGGCCACTTCCTACCTACCCGCCTACCTGCCTACTTCTTTCATTATCCATAGTCAGGATCATAGATCCAATAATCCTGCACCAGAGTTAATTGTGAACAGCCATAATCTTTTCCATGACTGTGTAGTATGCTTTGCCCCGGTTACATATATTTTTATTAATCTGGTTGCCAAGGGAGCTTAATTTAGCCTACTATTTAATCCATAGCTAAGAGGGAGAAGAAATGGATTTATAACTTTCGCAAGAGTATTTGTGCCAAATTGAATGTAACCAACTTAAATGGAATTTGAACTCGTCTCACTAATTTCTCATTCTGAGACGCTAACCATGACATTACCTTCACATCTTGTTGGTTGCTTAAAAGTAGGAATGGTGATGCTTTCTGTCAAAAAATGGTATTCGCCAATCATATATGTGGGGTAGTAGGTTATTTTAATAATATTAGGTTGGTGCAAAAATAATGACGTAATAATGTTGTTTTTTTGACGTATTTTTAACGTCAAAAAACGACATTATTACGTCATTATTTTTGCACCAACCTAATACAAGTAAACAAAATTGCCAAAAGATTACATTTGTAGCAGTTTCTAAGTGATGATATTTCATCACAGCTAAAAATAGAAAAACTTTTCCCTCCTTTTTCCGCCAAAATGCGTGTTATACTAGAATTAATGTTTCCTTAACCACTACACAGGCAGTCGGACTTTTGATTCTTAATACAACAGACGTGAAAATTTGTCTACTACATATATTTCAATGACGGACAGTTCAAGGTTAAGGAAACAGTTTATTAAAATGAAGGATTTTACAAGAAACGTCCCCATAAGTGCATCAAGCGTTGGGAAAAGTGTGAAATTATGAGTAGAAACTATGGGAAGATGGATTAATTAGTGTAACAATTATTTTCGGATCTCACCGTCCACTGAAAAAGTGGTTCAGGGATGGTTATTTTTTGACAGTACCTGTGTGTGGTGGGTTTTCGGGCTTAGTTACAAATTCATTCTATTTTAACTGTTGGTTTTTAAGTAAAACTAGCAGTTAGAAGATTAACTTGACGTAATCAACCAAGAACTGAGCCTTGTGGTACGTAAAACCAAGATTTGTGCCAATGTGTTTTAATTTTTTTAATGACAGCGTTATTCCACAGGAAAGTTATTGAAATACACTAAGCTCTTTTTATGTGAAGACATCTTTCTTTCTCCTTGAATAAGCAATCGTCCTGGATATGACGATAAAATACATCCAGCAATAAGGTCTCTGATCGGGAGATTTGAGGTTCTGAGAAGCCTAGAACGACCGCCTAATTGCTGG
This sequence comes from Acanthosepion lycidas, assembly GCA_963932145.1. NCBI lineage: Eukaryota > Metazoa > Mollusca > Cephalopoda > Sepiida > Sepiidae > Acanthosepion > Acanthosepion lycidas. The sequence continues at coordinate 101,700,652 of OZ010581.1, forward strand.
TGCTCCCAGGTCCACCCTGAACCGAGGTACTAGCACCTGTTATGGTCCCAGCTATGGGCAAATAGTGAATCCCAAAACAAAAACAAAGCAATATGAAAGTATAAAAACATATTTTCATAGTAAAACTGACAGCAGGTCTTGTTTATATAAAAAAATTACAAAAATACTTATAGTAAAATTACCAACATTCCATTTTGTTGTAGCATACCTACGGATGATAATGGGTGTGTCCCCATTCACATAAATACAGTAGTAAATACTTTATATTGGTCTGCAGTCCGAGATTCGTCTACAGCGGTGCAGGTCAAACTCTCTGCTTCCGGGCAGAGACGATCCCTACACGAGGCTATGTCGAAAGGCAGACTCTCGCCTCGGGAAAAATCTACTCGACCCCGTTTTATACGGGGTCTACGGGAAATTTTTGACCGAGCCTATGGGCTCGGGTACCCCACCTTAAATTCGGTCTTGTGCCACATCTGACCGCGTGGGGTGGTTGGTAGATATCCTTCAGTTGGAGATTCATTGTGGAATTTACTTGACTCAATTCCAGCAGTTGACTACTTTTTCTACGCGCCGCTAGCGAATCTTATGTGCGTTGTTCATGTCCTAAGTATTATCGTTCATTACCAACCTTCGTGTGAATATTCTATTCAGTAACATTCCCTAGGTCACAACACATTTTATCTGTAATTGATGGCATCCAATTGCGTTCAAAACATATTTAGTTGAACCCGTAAAATTGTGTTCAAAATGATTTGGCATTAAATAAATTAATATATTCCTCATATTCGAGAGGCCCTGTATATCAAACAATTCTTTCCTACTATCAACCTTATATTATTTAATAAAAATTTTACTGCAACACGATTTGGACAATTTTGTTATTACGTCCAGTATATATTATGAGTTCTGGGTATAACTTTAAACTACATCCGGAATCAAGGCTTCTGATCGGGAGATTGGTGGTTTTGAGGAGCGTCGAACCACGTCTTAATTGCTGTTGTTCCCAGGTCCATCTTAACCCGGGGTGGTAACACCTATTAGGGTCCCAGTTTTATGCAAAGAGTAAATACTCTAAAACAAAAAGCAGCAGTATATTTTTATAATAAACAACCAATAGAAACAATAGACTTTTTTTTAAATATCAGAATGACAAGCAATACATTACGTAAAAAATATAAAAATACATTTTATAGTAAAATTACCAAAACTTTTATGATCTACAGACTATATACCTAAAAACAACAGTGTCTTTTTGATAATTACTTTTATAGTAATTGTTCAGGTGAGCTCTTCGCTATGGTACCTTGACTTTTTGAATTTAAGCGAAGTACTCAACTGGCGTCGAGATCTCATCAATTTACAGTCAAGGTAGCTAAATGTAGCCGTACGTTCTATGCTAACAGTTTCTTTTCTAGCACTTCTCGTTTGTGGAACTCATTTTAGGCATTGCAGCCAACTTTAATCTGCAAAAATTTAAATGCAATGTCAATCACTATCTACTGTCCTCCTGATTAAATTTTTTCCTTTCCGCTCATTATTAAATTTTCTGTTCCTAATTCTTCCACACCCTATAGTACGTTGTGTCTTAGTGGCTTTACTGCCTTGAAAGTATAACATTATGACAAAATATCTGTAGTTAAAAGCATAAAATTACGTACAAAATATTTAGGTTTCGGCATTAAATAACCCATAGAGGTGTTGCTATGCCGCTAAACAAAAACAACCAAACAAACAACCGCTGGCGACACTAATATATACTCCTGCCTCAATCGTAAATCCGGTATCGCTGACAAAACTAACCTGGACGGAGGCCTCGAGAAGGACCTGCAATTTGTTGTTGATTGGGGCAGGAAATGGCTTGTCAACTTTAATGTCTCTAAAACGAAACTGCTCTCATTTACCCACCATAGAGAACCAACCCCGTCTGCCTCCCATCAGGATGGCTGATGCCCAATTACACGAGAGCGCCACACTGTGCTTACTTTCTCTCACGTTGTCCACTGACCTGGAGTGGAATAACTACATTAAATCTATAACTTCATCTACCGCAAGGAAAGTTGCTCTTCTGTGTCGCGCCAGAAAGTTCTTCTCGCGTGAGTCCATCCTTCAAATCCTTCAAATCAACCATTCGTCCTTGCATGGTATACTACTGAGATATATGGTCTGGTGTTCCCGCTGTTCATCTCGAGGTCCTCGACAAAATCCAGAGACTGATATGCAACGTCGTTGGTCCTAATCTGGCATCCCGTCTGCAGTCACTTATCCCACAGATGTGCTGTGGCTTCCCTCTGTCTTTTCTACAAGTATTTCCAAGGCAACTGCTCCGACGAGCTACTTTCACTGGTTCCCAAACTGCATGAATTTAAGCGTGCTACTGGGTTGGCATCTCAGTCCCACCCTTTCACTGTTGAAACGGTTAAACATAGCCATCTCTTCTATTTGAACAGCTTGTTATCTCGCACATCCCGTCAGTGGAACTCCCTTCCTATCACTTGCTTCCCTGAGAGCTATAATCTTCAAATATTCAAATGTAATGTCAATCGACATCTTCTGATGCCTTGACCTTGATCCCTGTCCTTCTCTTCAACCTTTTCCAAAACGCTCCTCTTTAGTCTTACTCTCACTCTCTGTAACCCTTTGCGTGCTAATTGCACCCCCGCCTTGCTTGGGGCGATTTGATTATATATATATATATATAAAAGAAATCTTTCATGACATTAGTCCATATAATATTCGGGAATTTCTTAAAGAAATCAAACTGTATTTCAAAATATAAATAACTTCATCAAAACTATAAAATAAAACACACAGTCACCGCCCCTAGTAATTATGTCCACACAAACATGTATATGCACACATACTGAGTATCATCTACCATGTATTCAATTGTGAAAGCAGAATAACATATATCAATCTTATTACAGTGAAACCTCGGTTCTCGATCGCCTCACATGTCGAACAAATCGGTTTTCGAACAGAAAATTCGAGATGAAAATGCCTCGGTTATCGAACAAAATTTCGGTTCTGGAATAACATAGCCGAACTGAGTTCACCCGAACAGAATAATTTCTGAGTCGACCGCCTTTTTGTATATATTCATGTGTTGTGTTGCGCTTTTCTTTTCCGATTTTATTGTACAGTGAATTTTTTCTCTACGTTGATTCCTATTGGAAAAATAGTTTCAGTTTACGAACGTTGCGGCCTTCAGGAACGAATTAAATTCGTGAACCGATGTTCCACTGTACTTCACATCTTCCAAGAAAATTAAATTTTTAGCATTAAATGACCCATGAGTACTTGATATTCGGGTAAGCAAACGATCAAATTATATATCTAAAAGAAATAGAACTTTAAGTAATATAAAACTTTTTAAGATACCTGTAGTTGAAAGTATGTATATTTCGGCATCAAATAACCCATAGAGGTGTTGACACGCTGCTAAACAAAGTCAACTTACCGACTGAATAAGCCAAATGCAATATTTTCGAAATTTACTTAAAAGAGTCAAATGACGCATTCTTATGGGAATTCATTTTTGAAATAATTTTCATTTTATTTTCTGTTTGGGTTTTTCGGTGCACGACCCTTTGTCAAAAGCCAAGTGTTCGCCTTGTCAATTGATAACAATACAAATAAGTTGACTGCCTTTAAATGTTTCTTTCTGGTCAAAGGTCTCCCACGCTGAACAAGCAACACCGACGCCGGACGCGTGAGAGAAATGTTCGCTGCATTTTACAGTTAGACCTTTTTGATTGAATTTAATGTTTTTAAAAGCAAAACAATCATTTCGGATTTCTGTCTTTCTTCGTGTGTAAGGGAATATGGCGAGGGAATCTTTTTTTTTTTTTTTTTTTTTTTTTTTTTAATTCTTTCCATGTTTATAGTTAACTTGTTTTTTTGTTTTTAGTTGTTTTATTTTTGCATTGTTTGTTTGTTTTCTTTTCTTTTATATTTGTTATTTTCTGTCGGAAAATAAAAGTTTTTTTTTTTTACTTTTGAAAACACTAATTGTCATGTGTGGCGCATACGCCGTGGCAAACTTTGTATATGTCGAACACAATGATTTATTATAAATCGTTCTTTCGTTCCAAAAGTGTAACTAAACTGAAGCAAGTGAGAAGCGTGCCATGGGCGCCAAATGTGAGGGCGCCGTCACAACAAAGCAATTTGCCGTATCTTGGTTTCCTGTGGTCTAATTTGTAGGACACACTCCGGTTAAAGAAAGAGTTTTCCGGCTGGAAAAGGGGAACACGGGGTAGATTCCTGTCAGGGGAGCACATTTCTCGTTAGTAACGCCTTTTAAACTATTAGGCCGGTTGGCATTAATTTGACTACTTAAAGTAACAAAGGATGTTAACTCAGATGCATGCACCCACGAAAACTGATATTTATGGCAATAAAAAAAAATGGCCTCACCTTTTAAAAAAAAAGTCCATTTAAAAATTCATCCTGATTACTTGTAAATTTCACTGGGCTCAAGTATAACCTTTGCATAAGCTACAAAGATATAAACGATCAAATTTAATGACCATTAACAAAACAACTCAGCAAACAGGTTAGAATCATTCTCAACCCTTAGGTCGTTTCAATCTATCGCTAACTAATGCGTTAATAACTGCTTCTTGAGTTTGCTCAAAACGAACTTACATTGGTCGAAGGAATGCATGTTTGTATTTGTCACGACTCTATTCTTAATTATTTTTGGCATTATTTTTCTTCATTATTTATAAATTTGGAATAAACGGATTTCAACTGCGCTTTTTTATCCTTTCTCCCTTATCGTGTATAAATAATAATGGATAATGTTGCTTTTTAATGTTAGATTTTTATGTGCATAACAGACACACCCTCCTGACGAATTGTAAATCTAGGATGAAACTAATGAAAAATAATGTCCTCTAATCACGTTGGGTCCCTGAAGCTACATTTTAACGAGTGAATTTTTCAACAAAATCGATGAAGTTTTTTTCTGTTTATTACCAAAACAAGTCTATTTTAGTCTTTTTTAAAAATCTTAATGTTCACCCAATACAAGACCCAACAGCCACTCAAGGAAGAGGCTTGAAAGAAAGAAGACTCTGTGAGGTATGTGATATGAACATAAGAAAAAGAAGTAAGAAATGAAGCTCATGAGGTTATATTTTTTATAGTAAAGCTTGCCGTGTATAAAGCCCAGGGGTCACTCGAGGTAGAGGGTTATATTAAGAGACACTTTATGCGCTTAAGAAGGTTAATGGTTAGCCCTAGATTTGAACAGGTTAAGATTGTAGTAATCGGGGAAGCATCCTTTTGCCAGTCTGTTCCACAGAGCAGTGGTAGGCGGGAAGAAGCTGTTCTTAAATGGTGTGGTGGGCCCTAGCCGTGAAAATTAGAACTAACGGGATATGGAAGATAGAAATCAATTGACCCTAAACGTGAATAGGTTAAGATTATTGTGTTCGGGAAAGCACCCACGCAGGAGTTTTTTTTATTTTACTTTTACAATAATGTCCACCCTGTACAAATTCCAAAAGCCACTCGTGGTAGAGGGTTACAGAGTAAGAGGTGAGAGGCACCATTTATGTGGATATATGAAGATAACAGTTAACCCTAGACATCAGCTAGTTAAAATCGTAGTGATGGGGGAAGCATCCTCTTGGGAGTTGTTTCTCACCAATGGAATACGGAAGGAATGAACGTGGTTTGCTACACTGTTCCTAGCCACGATGATTAGTACTGACAGAACATGGAAGATAAAAAATCAATTGACCCTAAACATGAATAGGTTAAGATTGTTGTGTTCGGGGAAGCACCCACGCGGGAGTCGTTTTTATTTTAATTTTATAATAATGTCCACTCTGTACAAAGCCTAAAAGCCAATCGTAGTAGAGGGTTACACAGTAAGAGGTAAGAGGCACAATTTATGGAGATATGTGGAGATGATAACGATTAACACTAGACATGAACACGTGAAGATTGGGGAAGCATCCTCTTGGGAGTCGTTTCCACAAAGCAGTGGGAAGAAGCTGTTCGAGTGGAACTTACATCTCACCAATGGATTGCAAAGGGAATAAGGGAGTTTTGACAAAATGTGCATGGCTGGCCGGTTTTAGCCGCGATGATTAGAACTGATGGAAAAAATGAATATAGTTCGTCTGAACATTTTCCATGGAAATAGCGATATAGTCTTGCTGTAATTCAACTGTGGGAAAGTGGTTGTAGGGTGGGAAATTAATCATTACCCACAAGGCGGCAAAGATGCTTTTGAACTTTACCAAGACTAGAAATTAAAGACTGGAGATCTCCTGCCCATATATGGCAGTAGTACTCTATTCTCTGATCTCTGGCTCTTGTAAAAGTAAAGGATATAAGGAGAAGTCAGGTACTTACAGGAGCGGTACAGGGAACTGACCATTTTTCTAGCATCTTTAACGATGGCTCGTATCTACGAGGTCTGGCTACACAAAGTAAACGTTCTGGAGAAGAAACTGCCTGGGTAGAACTTTCTTTTCTGAAGCAGCTCCGTGGGTTGAGTTTGGTTGAGTATGCTAAAAACGAATTTACATAGGTCGAAACAGTGCATATGTTTGTATTTGTCACAATTCTATCCTTAATTATTTTTGGCATTATTTCTCTCCATTATTTATAAATTTGGAATAAACAGATTTCAAGTGGACTTTTTTTTAATCCTTTCTCCTTTTTCGTGTACAAATAATAATGGACAATTTTGCTTTTTCAGTGACTTTTTTTTATGTCCATAACAGACACACCCTTCTAACGAAAGGCCATTCTTTACAGTGATCTCGTCAACGGCAAACGACATCTCGGAGCCTCAAAACGCAGGTGCAATGACCAACTAAAGTCATCCCTCCATCAAGCCGAAATCAGTCTGGGGAACGGACGCCGCCGACCGACCCTCCTAGCGAAGAGGAATTCTTTCCAATATTTTTATTATTTATAATATATCTCTAATTCCTATTTCATATCGTCACAAAATGCCTGTGACAGCGTTTACATTTTAATATTTTCTCGGGTACTCTCAGCGCCTAAGTTATATGCTATATTTTATTCATAGCCGACATTTTCACAGATGCGTCCAAGAACCCCTTTTTGGTGCACGGCTTAGTAGAATGATAGATTAACCAGCTTGAAACACCGGTTCTCATACGATCACCGAAGCTAAGCAACGTCAAGCCTGGTTAGTACTTAGATGGGTAACCGCTAGAGAATAAAAGGTGTTATAAGATCTGATGTGCGGTTGTAATGGATAACGACTGGGAATTGGAAATCGAAAACCCGAGTTCGAATTCCAGTCGGGCTGCTCATGAGAAAAAATGTCATGAAAATATTTATCGAAAAATCCGAGGGAAGTCATGTTACGGCAATCGGAAAGTGACTGAAATTGAGATGCCAGGTCAGGACTAGTAACATTGCAGATTCTCCTTTGAACTTTATCAAGAATCTCTAAAGACATAGCAGAAGCACCAGACCAGATGTGACAGCAATATTGGACGAATGGTAGACTTATAAATATGTAAGATAGATTCTGGCGAAGGCAATTGTCTAGTACGACACAGTGAACCAACTTACCTAGCAGGAGACTTACACTTGACGTCAGCGGAAAACCTTGGCCCGGGAAAGCGTAATGTGCCACTTTACCTGGGGTTTAGCATCAGCCATGATTCTTAAAGAGTTTAAGTTTGGTTTGGTTTGGTTTGGTTTGGTTTGGTTTGGTTTGTTCTATTTTTACGGCATATATGTGTTATTTAATGCCAACAAGATTCTTATTGATGGTAATATTTTTTCCAAAAATTTATTGCTGCTAATATATTTCTTTTTCAAAAATGTACTGCTGTTAATAATTTTTCCAAAAATGTATTGCTGGTATTACATCTATTTTTATACTTTCAAAGTGCTTTCACCCACCTTTTTGGGGGGTGGGTACCTTTTTGCCCATAGCTGGGTCCCTGAGAGGCGTTACCACCCAGGGCTATGCTGGACATGAGACACCAGCAATTAAGAAGTGGTTCTACGCTCCTCAAAACCTGTTCAAAGGCCTTGCTATCGGATGTAGTTTATCGTCTTACCCAGGGCGAAAAGGGTTTAAGGATAGCATTACAGGAGCGATAATATTACTGGCCAATGTTTGGATCTTGTCGAGAACCTCAAGATATATTACAAAAGCTCCAGACCAAATGTGGCAGAATATATTCAATGCATGGACAATTATAAATGTGCAACATGGATTTTGGCGAGAAAAAACTAACTGGCACGACACAGTGAACCAACTTTTCTAGCAGTAGATCTAGCAGTCGATTTAATGTGATCACTCTACTTCATGTCAGTGGAAAACGTGTAACCAAGAAGGCGCAATGAGTTGATGTCCTGAGGGTTAGCATCAGCCATACTGGGGGAGGGCAAAAAAGGATTCTTTATGATGATTAAAGAGTAGCTGTTTCGTTTCGGAAATTAGAAAGATAAAAAACGTTGACACAATGCAGATGTCCGATATCGGCAAGAAATTGCTCAATATAGGACTTCGTTTTTTGTTTTGTTTTTTTTGTTGTTTTTTTTTTGTTTTTTTTTTTGTTTTTTTTTTTTTGTTTCTTTTTGTTTTTGTTTTTCAATTTTTGACTAGAGTATTTTTGACAGGATTAAGTTGAGGTACATAAGGGCCGAATCGAAGAACGGCTAACCAAGAAGATTAGGTTTCACTTTCATATAACTTATTATGATAATTATTATAAATTGTCCACAAGTACAATTGATGCCGCAGACAAAGCTCCACAACATCCAAGACGAAGATTGTCCACATTAAAAAGCAGGATCGACGCACCAACAACGAAGTCCTCAATCACTCGGAAATGCCGTGCATTGAAGCTGTCAACCTCAAGCATCACCTCAGAGGGTCAGGACATCAAAATGCTCCCCCCCTCTGCGGACCATACTTTACAGTGGTCTCATCGACGGCAAGCGACATCGTGTAGCCCCAAAACACAGGTGCAAGGACCAACTAAAGTCTTATCTTCGTTTACCTACCTCATGCCGCTGGCGAGTATTGTATTTTGTTGATGTTATAAAGATTACCATTTTCATTTACCAACCTCCATTTTGGTTATTCATCATTCACTAACCTTTTCTAGGTTAAAACAGATTCAATAAACGTTTCTAAATTTAGGCTTTCTCATCTGTTTACGAAATTAAGTCTTTGTCCCTTTAAGGAGGAAATATATTATTTTTAACGATAACTCATCATCGTGTGTCTGGCAGAAATACTTTTTTCATAAAACAGTTACAAATCTGTAAATGTTTTAACTGAACTAATGATTTTGAAACAGTTTGTTCTGCATCTGATAGTAAGCGTCATCTGCTATCACTCCCTGACTTGCACATTGTAATGCAGTGTTTGAAGAGTAATCGTGAGAAGTGGATGATTTTTATGTCACTATAGTCACAGTGATAATACAGTGTAACCTGGATATAAGAGACAAGTATATAAGAGAAACCCTGATATAAGAGAGATTTTCTTTGGTCCCAAATTAGAGCCATACTTACCTAAACAAAATAGACCAAACCCGGATATAAGAGAATCCCGGATATAAGAGACTTCTTCTCCGGTCCCCAAAACTCACTTATATCCGGGTTACACTGTATTAATAATTAGATCAAGTGTTAGTGACAATAACTTGGAGTTGAAATTATTGTTTCTGTGTTATATTTTTCAAGAGGAGACAACTCAACGCCGCCAACTCGGCACCAGGACAATCTAACACCGGGTCAAACCCGCCGCCAGGTCAACTTGATTTTTTTGAAATTTGTATTTTTGGAGTTTTAACACGATTAAATTAATAAGTTATTTTAATTTTTATAAAAAAAAATCAAGCAAAATTATGAAATTAAGCTTTTTACTCTTTTTATTTATATAAAATCTGAAAATTAAAAAAAATATAATTATAATCATTTTATTCATATTAATTTTAAAGATTAAAAATAGTTTCAATCATCTTGTTTGTATTATTTTTAAAAATAAAAAAAATGTAATCATTATATTTAAATTTCCCAGAAGGCGAATTTTCCTGGTGCCAGGTTGTCCTGATTCATAAATATTTATCCTTTATTTCATTAATCATGAGTACCCAAAAGAAATGTAGGCAGTTTGTAGAGGAGTATTTGGCTTATGGCTTTGTAGAAAGCCCGTTTGATCAAAGGCAATCTATGTGTTTTATTTCCAACACCTCATTTTCTAATGAAGTGATAAAACTGTCAAGATTTTTACACTATTTAAAAAGAAAACATCTTGACAAAGTGAACAAAGCTATTGCATGTAAAAGAGTTTGATTCCATTGGTGAAGTTGAATTTAAAAGAATAAAACTTAAAACTTGTAATTCCAACGGATAATTTATTGTTAAAAAAATTAGTTTTTTTTTTGTTGTTTTCTGTTAATTTGAATTAAACCTATTGCTTATTTAGAAAATTTAAAGAAAAACTTTAACCAACGAAATATTGTCTATATTTCTGAGATGAGGTATTATGTACACTATTTATATTATTCAGACTTTTGTTCTCATCTTGCTAAATTTATCACAACATTTCGATGTCAGTTATCAGTTATCTCCTGTTAATTCCCCTCTCCAAGTTCTCCACCGCCTTAACCAGGTATTGAACTCACGCTCTTTGGGTTCTGTCACGGGGTCTAACTAATGCCTTCATCCACTTGCGGACACATGGCACAGTGATAACTGACATCGATTAGACATGGCACGTGGAACTAGAACAGTCTACCCCACCGAGCGAAATAAAGGGTTCAGTTCGACATTCCAACCACCTGAAGAAGGCCGGAGCGTACAACGGCCGAAACGTTGTGATAAATATGGCAACAAAGATGAGGATGATAGTCCGAATAATGTAAATAGTGCAACGAAATACTCTTTCATCTTATTTGAGAAAACAAACTACAGAAACAAATGAAAATATCTTCATTACGTCTTATGAGATCGCGAATTGCAAAAACTGGCAGTGCACATACAGTTGCTGTAAAGCCTTCCTTTGAAATTCTCACAGAAACTGTGTTGCAGCAAGATTCAGCAAAATTCTTAAAAGCATTGTCACTGAGCAATGATTCAATCTAGAGAAGAAGTGATGAAATTTCAGATGTGAAAAGCCAACTAATTGAAAAATTCAGAAGCACTAAATTCTCATTTCAGATTGACGAATCTACATAAGCAATAATAAACCTATTATAAAGATGATTATTGCAAACTGTGTGAAGAGTTGTTGTTTGTGAAACATTTAGAAACTGATATCACTGGATTATCCAGTTTTGAAGCTGCAAAATCTTGATGGTTTAAATCAAGTACCCTTTGAAAATTTGGTATCTTGCACAACAGTTGGTGCTACATCCATGTTTGCTAAGCATAAGGAATTTATTGAGCATTTAAAATATATATATGTGTCCTATTCTTGCTGTGCATTGCATGGCACATCATCATCTAGTTGCCAAATTTATTAGACCTTATTATCCATATTTGAAGCTGCAAAATCTTGGTTTGATGTAAACCAAGTACTCTTTGAAAACTTGGTATCCTGCGCAACGGACGATGTTCCATCCATATTTGGTAAGCTTAAGGTATTGCGAATTTAAAAAAATATGTATTTCTATCTTGCCGTGGATGGCGCATCGTAATCTTTTAGTGGCCAAAAATATTAGCCCTGATTTTCATGTGTCATTGACAAGTTATTAAAACAGTCAATAAAATAAAATTAACAGCAAATATGACAGTCTTTTTCGAAAGATTTGTATTGATACAGAAGAACAACATATAAGACTTATTATCCATACAGAAGTCCATTGGCTTTCGAAAGGAAACTGCCTGAACTGATTTAAAAACCTATTTAGTACAATAGTTAATTTCTTGGAAAATGTGGGTGAGAAAACTTTGGCAGAGGAAATCGGGCATCTCATATGTAACATTTATTTTTAGCATGGATTTTGCGAAAGTTCATTGAAGTTTCACTTCAGATTCAATGTAAATTAAGCACCGGCCAAGAACCTCCTGCCAACAGAATATCTTTGTTATTAACGTGCGGATTGGGACTCGCTCCGTGACTTGCTTCGTGACGTCCCTTGGAATGCAGTTTTTAATCAACCTGTTCATAAATGTGCGTCCGAGGTCTCCTCCTGGGCGAAAGCCGGTATCGAAGTTTTCATTCCAGCAAGGAAATACCAAGTTAAACCGCACTTATCTACTTGGTTCTCACCTCCATGCATGGGCACTATAGCCCACAGGAATCACTTCTTCCGGCTGCAATAGAGTGACACGTCTGATTGCAACAGACGATTCTTTCCCGCTTGTTAGAAATCCTCCTCTGTTGTTCCTGTTTTTAAGAACTCTGGTGAATCTTCTGGCTTCTCTAACTATCGCCCTATTAGTATCCTACAGCTTTTCAGCAAAGTATTCGAGGTTTTAATCAATACTGAAGTAGTTACGCATCTTACTTCTCACAAGCTACTCACTGACAAACAATATGGCTTCCGTTTTGCCACACCTACTGCTGATATGCTAACGGCCACCACTGAATAAAGCGCTTGATAATAACGGCGAAGCTCGACATGTGGCTCTAGAAGGCGTTTGACGGGGTTTGGCACGCTGGTCTTCTACGCAAGCTCTAGAGCTACCGTATTACTTGACATGTGTTTGATTTAATCCAATCGTTCCTATCAAATCATGAAATGAAGGTTGTTTTGAACGGGCTCGCTTCCAGATCCTTTCACAAGAACGCGGTTGTCCGCCAAGCTTCTATCCTGGGTACTACACTGTCTCTGATCTTCATCAATGATCTCACTGATGTCATCAGTTCCCAAATAGGCATTTATGCTGATGACACTACGCTTTACTCGTGTCTCAAAAGCAAACTCGTCAAAGCTGACAAACTTTACCTGGCTGATGTTCTTGAAAAGAACCCCCAATCAGTGGTTAACTGGGAGAGGAAATGACTGATAAATTTTAATGCCTCCAAAACGAAACTATTCTCATTTAACCCCCATAGAGTAACTTTCCTGCTCACCATCAGCATAGCGGATGCTAGACTTATGGAGATGAATCCACTGTACCTTCTTGGACTCACTTTTTCAACTGAATTTAAATGGAACCACTACATCGAATCAATAACTGCATTTACTGCAAGGATAGTTGAATCACTGTGTCGTGCCAAAAGATTTTTCTCGTCAGAGTCCATCTTACACATTTACAAATCTACCATTTGTCAGTACATTGAATACTGTTGCCATATCTGGCCATGTACTCCTATTCATGTCGAGGTTGTTGACAAAATCCAAAGAAGGATATGCAATGTAATCGATCCTGATTTAGCATCTCGACTTCAGTCACTTTCTCACCGACCTGACATGGCTTCCCTCTGTCTTTTCTACATATATTTTCATGGCTACTGCTCTGAAGAGATTTTTTTCCTGGTGCCCAGACGACGTGTGTTTAAGAGTGCTACTAGATTGGCATCTAGGTCTCACCCGTTTACTGTTGAATTAGGTAAACGTAACCGACACTTCTGCTCCAACAGTTTCTTTTCTCGCACTTCCCGACTGTGGAACTCTCGTATCCTTGCTTCCATGATAACTACAATCTTCAAAAATTTAAAGGCAACATCAATCGCCATCTTCTATCTTCTGGAACCCCGTTCTGCTTTTATTCTTTCCTCGTTCGCCTCTATACTCCGTATTTTCCCTCTACTACATTCTATTTAACCCTTGTGTACTAGTGGAATTCCCGCCCTGTTTGGAGTGAAATGATCTTAAAAAAAATCTTTTAAAAAGAAAAAGAACATTGCTAGATAGCAAATGTGACCTGAAAGGCTTTTTCTGAAAAATCAGACTTATTTTGAATTAATATATAGCAGAAGAATTTCAGTAACATGTCCGAGTCAACAGAATTAAGTGAACACCTCTGAGGAAAAAAAAATAGTAAAAAGGACGCAGAATATTTAGTGGAATTGAAAGAAGAAATAAACATCCGGATTTCCTATTTATTTTCGTTAGAGTTCCATTTGTAAATGGTGGAGCCATTCGGTTGTGACGTAGAAGCCGTGAATGAAAATATGCAGGAAGAACTTATTGAATTGAAACACACTGATGAATACAAGTACAAATTTGAAAGCGACGCAATGACTTAATTATGGCTGTCAGATAGAGCGAATATAGTCTGAAATTGTTAAAATACGGCTATGCTTTCCAACCTCTTATTAGACTGAATGTGGATTCAGTGCAATCAATAAAGTCTTGACCAAAGAAAGAAATAAAAATGATATACGTATTCAAGGAGATATAAGACTAAAATTTCAGTCCGTTATATGCCATGCGTAATACACGCTTAGGAGATTATATATCTTCCAATACTTGACTAACGACGCAGTAGGTTTCCATTTTTTTCTGTGCTAGACCAGTTGCCATCCAAGGCTATCGAACTCGGTCTCTACTGCTATTTACCCATAGCTTATAAGAAGAGGATTCATACCTTTCCAAAGGGTATAATGATTTTCTAAGCCCAGCTTAGATGTCGCACAAGGCCGAATGTATGGGGCACCCAGTGAGGATCAAACTCACTTCTCAGTCGTAAGTGATATAGCAAGACAAGCTTTCTAACCATTCCACCACGTCGAGGTGCCCTCTTTCCCAAGGATATTAGCACGTAAGTGAATCAGTCAGTTATGTGCCATCCGTGATACACACTTAGGCGATCATGTATCTTTCGATACATGACTGACGAGGTAGATTTTTCTCGCAGTAGGTTACCATTTCTTTCTGCGCTAGACCAGTTGCCATCCAAGGCTACAGAACCCGGTCTCTCCTGCTATGTTCCCATAGCTGGAGTGGGGGAGAAGAAAAGGATTCATACCTTTCCCAATGGTATAGCACGTAAGCGAATTTCAGTCAGTTATGGACCATGCGTGATACACGCTTAGGCGATCATGTATCTTTCGATACATGACTGACGAGGTAGATTTTTTCCCTCGGTAGGTTACTATTTTTTTCTGCGGTAGAGCATTTACCATCCAAGTCTATGATTTTTTTCCCGCGGTAGGTTGCTATTTTTTTCTGTGGTTGACCATTTACCATCAAAGGCTATAGAAACCGGTCTGTCCTGCTATTTACCCAAAGTTGGGGGTGGGGGGAGAAGAAGATTAATACCTTTCCCAAGGATATTAGCACGTAAGTAATGGATTCGACTGGAATTCGAACTCGGCTCTCCGATTCCTCAATCTGAGCCTCTATCCAATACTTTGCGTGCCTTTACTAATGTCAAACCAAATATTAAATTTCTAGCAGTAAAGCATCAACCACAAGGATCACATTAAAAAGTAATGTAAGTAAAATATTTTAATTTATATTTTTACAAATGGCCATGGGCGATTAGCTCGAAAGATAGTGAAAGGAGGTCCATAGAATGAAAAAAGATTGCGAACCTTTGGCTTAAACTAATGTTTATATTAGGTTGGTGCAAAAATAATGTCGTTTTTTGACGATGTTTTTTTGATTATCGTTCACCCATTTATCCAACTTTTTTGACTTCCCTATTTGCTTTAAATGGCGAACGACTGTTGAGTGGTCGACCTCGAGTTCAACAGCAACTTCTCGTGTGGTTTTGCGAGGATCGGCTTCAATTAAGGCTTTCAAATGTTCGTTATCAACCGCAGTCGGCCGGCCGCGACCGTCTTCATCTTCGAGGCTCTCGTCACCATTGCGAAATTTCTTGAACCACCGTTGTGCCACACGTTCGTTAGTGGTTCCTGGGCCAAACGCATCATTGATATCACAAGCTGTCTCGGCAGCTTTTCGGTCTAGTTTGAACTGGAACAAGAAAATCGTGCGGATTTGAATTTTGTCCATGCTGTCGAAAAGCCGCGCAAAAAAAATGAATCAAGAGTTTGAGAACGGTAACGAATAACACTATTCGATAGAGCGAAAAACGCGCTTCAAAATGATACATAACATGGCTATATATATCAATGAATTAATTCAGAAATCATATATAAAAGTAACATATGTGAGAAAACGACATTATTTTTGCACCAACCTAATATAAAATAATTAATAATTGCAATAATTAATTCTTACATTTCAATCCAATAATAAGATTACTATACGATAATAAGATTTATATTTTTATATCACTATAATTATACAAATAAATGGTAAATTGTGGTAAATTATAGGCTATAGAACTCAAAAAAATTCAACATATGGCTGTTCTTGTAACGATATTTAATATTCTGACTGTCAAATCTGGATTCTTCAGGGGAGGATAATTCCATAAAATGACTTTTAGAAATTTATCTTTGTTATTGAAGAAAAAGCAAACCTTTTAAAATTTTTTCCCTTTCCATTGTCCGAGGGTAGTTGTCCTATGGAGGTAATTGTCCAGAGAGAACTTGTCCAATGAGAGCAATTTTCCAGGGAGCGGTTTTCCTATGGGGGCAATTATACAGGGGGCTATAGTCCAGAGAGAAGTTGCCCCATGAGAGCAATTTTCCAGGGAGAAGTTTTCCTATGGGGGCAATTATACAGGGAGCTATTGTCCAGAGAGAAGTTGCTCCATGAGAGCAATTTTCCAGGGAGCAGTTTTCCTATGGGGGCAATTATACAGGGGGCTATTGTCCAGAGAGAAGTTGTCCAATGAGAGCAATTTTCCAGGGAGCAGTTTTCCTATAAGGGCAATTATACAGGGGCCTATTGTCCAGAAGTTGTCCCATGAGAGCAATTTTCCAGGGAGCAGTTTTCATAAGGGGGGCAATTATACAGTTGTTCTATAAGTGAGTGTGTGTAACGAATGCACGGCCGCAATTTTCGAAGGATTTGCACCAAAATTTACATGGACATGCTCCAAGTTAGCGGAAAGTCCAAGACTGACTTTACATTTCCCAACTCCCATCGATAGTGGAAATAATCTATTTTTTCATGCTTCTACGGCAGTTATCATATAGTTTGCGGCCATTTTCTACTGGCCAGAGTGAGAGCCTATAGCTGGCTGCCACGAATAGACAGGAAGATTCTATTGGCCAGCGTGAGAGCCAACAGCTGACTGACGCGAATCTTATCTAGCATGCTAGAATGCAAAAAAAAAAAAAATATCGATAGCTGCATGCGTCACAACTGGGAAAAATTTAAATCTGCATGGCACTTTACTCCAATTGGCTCATTCGATTGCTTAAACTCAACGTTTATTCTAATTCCGCACAACTGGGTTGGGTTTGAAAAAGTATTTGTTGTTAACATTCTTTTTCATTCGGTTTTTCCAGTTACGAGTCCTTTTTTAAAGCTGATCGTTTTGTGTTAATTTTGTTTAGTTCTTTTTCGTAACAGATTTAATGTTTAGTACAGAGCTTAGAAAAAATTCGCAGTGTGAAATAGGCAAGAAGTAAGGCCTGTAGCAACATCAGCAGGGCAAAGGGCACCCCTTTAAAGGCAAGGAAGGGCAAAAAGATTTTAAATCAAGTGATAGCGATTGCTGTATGAGTCGTACGATTTTTGAATCAAGCACGGGTAACGCCGGGCCATGCTGCTAGTACTAGCTATATATATATATATATATATATATATATATATATATATATATATATATATATATATATGAAATGTGTAGGATAAAGAAATAACATACACGTACAAATACTTGAAACAGGGATATAAGTATATATTAGTGAATATACATAATATCCAACGTCGATGCTACGGAGTTTCATGCAGTTAATGTAATCTTCAGGTGTGGAGATATATATATATATATATATTTAAACGTTATTTTTAATGGCTACTCATATTTGAGTAGAAGTTCTGTTTTTCTTATTAAACAGTATATTTATTTATATTTACTGACCTAAAAGTAAGCGTCTTCCAGAAGTCCTCGAACCTGCGCCATCTAGGAGAAACCATCATTAGATCTGACGTGCCTTGACCTCTTGACCCCCGAACTGTTGTTCATGCAAAGACCGAATAGTTATTTTGAAGGCATATCTTTCCCGATTCTCGGAACATATATATCTTTTCTGTTTCGTATCCTAACATGAACGAAAACAGTTTTTTGGGAAATGGATTAAATCGGACATATTTTTAATTTATTTAAACAAATTAAACAAATTTAAACAAATTATTTAAACGTTGTTTTTTTTATGGACACTCATATTTATATCGATGCAGGACTGTTCCTACTTTGCTTTGATCAGGAGTTCCTACGTGACCGAGAGATCAAGTAACGTTAGATCTACTGACTCAGGTTCGAATCTTGCCAGACGGTGCAAATTTTTGTAACAAGATTTCTCGAATATTCAGGTGTGTAGATGTAAATAAATACACTGATTAATCACGCAAACAGAACATCTACTCAAGAGTATACATAGCCTGGCAGGATTCCAGCTGATTGGAGCGTTTTTAAGATGAGTATAAACCGAACAATGGCGGCCGGCCTTGAAAAATCGAAGTCCTAGCTTTTAACGAACAACGGCGCCGATAAGATATGCATGTCTATCTCAGCCGCGTGACAAATTTCTCAGAGATAGATATTAAACTTACACTCAAATTGTCGTAGAAAGATTATCAAAGTGTGCGTGTATACATCAGTTGCGCCTGCCTAATTCGATATCCAGATCAATGGTTTCGCCATGATATTTTAATGGTTCTTTTTTTTAAAACGTAGTACTGGAATACTGACAGCTGACAGCAAGGACGTGATAGGCTGAGTGAGAGCGATTACCAACTACTAGAGTTTAATGACCTCACGTGATCGCTTCCAGACGCTTATTCACGTGTGTGGAGATCGAAAACAAGAAAACAGGCGCTACTCCCTAATTTTCTCTCTTTCACTCTCTCTCTTTCTCTCTCCTTCACCCCCCCTAATATGGTAGCGAAAACCTAATTATTGCCTAGTCTGGAATTTGGTCTTGTTGGTTCCTGCTTTGAACTTTGAACGTGTCAGATTTATATTCTTAAGGGACCGACTTTGAAGAAGAAGAAAAAAAAGGGTTGAACTCTCGGAAAGATATGGTTAACTCAAAAAGGAAAATGGCGGGAAAGTAAGATACGCAAAAGAAAGAAATAGATGAAGTAGAAAATGAAGAAAAAGGAAAGAGGTATTGGTCATGACGAAGGAAAAAGAAAAAAAAATGAGAAACAATTTAAAAATAGAAAAAGACAAAAAGAGAGAGAAAAAGAGTAAAAAGAAAAGCAGCAGAAGGAAAAGAAGATACGGGAGTAAAAGGAGAAATGAAGAGAAAGAGGCAAAAGAAAATAACGCAAAATAAATAAATAAAGAAAGAAAGACAAAAGAAAAAATAAAGAAAGAGAAAGAAAGAAAAAGAGAACTAAAAAGAAAGGTGATAACATAAAGAATAAAAAAAAACTTGACGGAAACATTGCATGAAAAAGAAAAATTTGAAATATGGAATATGAATGAAAGCGTCAAAAAAAAAAGAAAGAAAAAAGAAGCTATAAAGAAGAAAAAATTGTTAATACAAAGAATGGAAAAGAGTGAGGAAGAAAAAGAAAGAGAGAAAGAATTTTAATAAAAAATTAATAAGAGTGTTAAAGAAAAAAAAAGATGGTTTCAGAAAGAAAGAGAAAAGGTTGCGAAAAGAAAGCGTGTAAGAAAAAGAAAGAATGACGTTAAATTGAAAGAAAGAAAGACGTATCGTCAAAAAGAAAGAAAGAAAGTAAGAAAGATCGTGAAAGGAAAGAAATGATATAATGATCATGAAAGAAAAGAAAGAAGTATCGTCAAAAAGAAAGAAAGAAAGAAATATCGTGAAAGGAAAGAAATGATATAATGATCATGAAAGGAAATAAAGAAAGAAGTATCGTCAAAAAGAAAGAAAGAAAGAAAGATCTTGAAAGGAAAGAAATGATATAATGATCATGAAAGGAAAGAAAGAAAGAAGTATCGTCAAAAAGAAAGAAAGAAAGATGGTGAAAGGAAAGAAATGATATAATGATCACGAAAGGAAAGAAAGAAGTATCGTCAAAAAGAAAGAAAGAAAGAAAAGGAGAAAGATCGTGAAAGGAAAAAAATGATATAATGATCATGAAAAGAAAGAAGTATCGTCAAAAAGAAATATAGGAAGAAAGATCGTGAAAGGAATTTAATGATATAATGATCATGAAAGGAAATAAAGAAAGAAGTATCGTCAAAAAAAAAAAGAAAGAAAGAAAGAAAGATCGTGAAAGGAAAGAAATGATACAATGATCATGAAAAGAAAGAAAGAAATATCGTCAAAAAGAAAGAAAGAAAGAAAGAAAGAAAGATCGTGAAAGGAAAGAAATGATATAATGATCATGAAAGGAAAGAAAGAAAGAAGTATCGTCAATAAGAAAGAAAGAAAGATGGTGAAAGGAAAGAAATGATATAATGATCACGAAAGGAAAGAAAGAAGTATCGTCAAAAAGAAAGAAAGAAAGAAAGAAAGAAAGAAAGATCGTGAAAGGAAAGAAATGATATAATGATCACGAAAGAAAAGAAATGATATAATGATCATGAAAGGAAAGAAAGAAAGAAGTATCGTCAAAAAGAAAGAAAGAAAGAAAGAAAGAAAGATCGTGAAAGGAAAGAAATGATATACTGATCATGAAAGGAAATAAATGATATAATGATCATGAAAGGAAAGAAAGAAGTATCGTCAAAAAGAAAGAAAGAAAGAAAGATCGTGAAAGGAAAGAAATGATATAATGATCATGAAAGGAAAGAAATGATATAATGATCATGAAAGGAAAGAAAGAAAGAAGTATCGTCAAAAAGAAAGAAAGAAAGAAAGAAAGATCGTGAAAGGAAAGAAATGATATAATGATCATGAAAGGAAAGAAATGATATAATGATCATGAAAGGAAAGAAAGAAAGAAGTATCGTCAAAAAGAAAGAAAGAAATAGACAAAGCAAGATCTTTTAAGCAGAAATTAAGTGAGAAAGAAAATGATATTGAACTGAAAGAAAGAAAGATAGAAAGAAACAAAGAAAGAAACAAAGAAAGAAAAAAAGAAAGAAAAAAAGAAAGGCTAATCGTGAAAGGAAAAAACTAATAAGAACGAAAGAAAGATCAATAAAGAAATAAAGAGTGAAAAAAAAAAGGAAAATCGCAAGAAAAAAAGAAACTTATAGACGGAGAAATTGAGAATGGAATTATCTTGAAAGAAAGAAAGAAAGAAAGAAAGAAAGAAAGAAACAAACAAACAAACAAAAAATAAAAGAAAAAAAACTGACTATCAAGCAAATGGCGATGAATGTTAAACAAACATAAAAACTGAAATGGAAGCTTTTTCATTTTTCTTGTCCGGCCTCTCCCTCCCGACTTTTCTCTTCTCTTTCTTCTTCTTCTCCCCCACGTTGGATATGCTTTTAGCGTTAATCTAATTGCCATCTTTGTTCGGTTGGCTAGCAAACTGACTTCATCCCCGGCTATCAGTCAAGCTATTTCTTTGACCTTCATTAGCTGATCCCTCCATGTCATGTTATAGAAATCCAATTCTTCGTTCCCATCCCAAACCTGGTTACGTTTCTCTTTTTGGCCCCAATCCTAAAGCAAAAGAAGAAGAAAAAAGACTCTTTGATAATTTTATGGCAAGAACTTGGGGAGGGGGCTCAAGAGTTTGTATGCCAGGTCTTCTTCTTCCTCCTCGTACGGTGTCTCTTCAGGATGACGGTTCTCCACAACTTCCCATCCTTCACAACGTGTCTTTTTTACCATTCCTTCTCCTCTCTGGCCATTTACACAAACTAGTTATGTAGGTTACTGACTGCTTTCCTTTGTCGCTCCCCCCTTAAATATATCCTGCGAGGCCTCCTGTTGGAAGGAAACATAAAGGGAGATAACTCCAAAGTATTGTAAGAGTTATCCCTCTTGCTTTGGACATCGTGACGTCAGACGTCACGTGGGGAATACAGGGGGAGAGATCCATGATGGCGGACTATACAGGGACATGTGTGGCAAACGTCTCTCCATATTTCACTAATTCTTTTGTAGAGTAGTATTAACTCAGTTTTATTTAGAAAGTAATAAAATGCTGTAAACCGAAAGAAGTTCTTGTTAATTGTTTCCAATCAACAAATGCATTGCTCGGTCCTCAGAATTCACTCAAACATAACACCTCCTTTTCTCAATCTTAGAGATTTCAACTGTCTCTCTCAGATTTAACGCATAATTTTAACGCACAATTGTCTATTTCTCTATTTACATTATTCGGACTATTGTCCTCATCTTTGTCGCCATATTTATTACAATGTTTCGGCGGTTGTACACTCCGGCCTTCTTCAGGTGGTTGGAATGTCGAACTGAACCCTTTATTTCGGTCACTGGGGTAGACTGTTCTCGTGATTTAATGGATGTCAGTTATCGGTTATCTCCTGTTAATTCCAAGTTCTCCACTGCCTTAACCGGGTATTGAACTCACACTCTTTGGGTCCTGTCCCTGGATCTAACCAACGCCTTTATCCACTGTGCCATGTGTCTTTGAGGCCGAAACGTTGTAAAAAATATGGCGACAAAGCTGAGGACAATAGTCTGGATAATGTAAATAGTGTACATAATACCTCACTCAGAAATATAGACAGCTTGTCTATTTCGTTTCGATTTTATTTAAAACCTCCTCGTTGTTCCCAAGCTCCGTCCATGGTATTCTCAGTATGCTTCTGTATAACTATATCTTTGTTTACCTCAAGTCTCTGCTTCATCTGTGATGAGATTGTCCAGTTTACACTGTCATATTTAGAAACAGGAATATTTCCTTTGATATTACATAGCAGTTCAGCACATTTTTTTCGAACGAAATTTTCCCGTTTCTTAATATGGAAAGGAGAACAATTTACATAGCTGCGTTAATGTGTCTGGTTCAGCGATAGCTGAACGTTTGATTAGAAACTGACAGTGCGTTCGGTCTTATAGCCCAGACATGTTCTCAGTGCTGATTAAGGCTGATACTAATTATCCTTTGAAGTTTTTGGAATCAGTATATATTAAGTCCTACCAGCCATCTCTCTGTAAACATGTGGATAGGTTTAAAGATAATTAGCCTTTAATGTCATATTTTTGTTTGATATATAATATTAGTTTGATCGTACATTTTCTAGTTGCTGTGCACATTATTTTATTTCTGGTTTTGGATTTGAGCTTTGAGGCCCGACAAATAGGTTTAGCTGTTTAAAACCGTTATATTTCGTCATTAGCAATTTACAGTAATATATATTTTGTTATCCTTCTTTTCTTTTAATATGTCTATTTTTAGTGATCTAATAAAGCTGTCTACCCCTGCGAAAATATTTAAAATATTTCTTAATACTTCGTTTGTGGTAGGCATTTTCGTTATTCTCATGTAACTTCGCATTTCAGTATCACATGTTCCAAGAAATGGAACTCAAGATAAACTTATCTAAAACAGAAACTATGATCTATAATTGGAATAAAAGCTGCGATGGCACCTACCTTGAATCCATCTTAAAAATACAGGATGTAGAATTAGTAAATGTTAAGCCCTTCCGGTAACCTCAGCGTAGGGATCAACTGTAACAAATTAAGTACAAATCAAAAAATCAATCTGAAAACTCGTGTCATGTTCTTAAATAGCCTTGTCAGTTTGAGACTTTCACACGGATGTCACGCATGGCATCAAACCGATTCAGAAATATCTAAACTTCCAGGTGTATACGCACATCCGATTTCTAAGACCAATAATTAAAAATAGCTTTCAGCAAATGAAGTCTGAGGGTCATGGCAAAGATCATCCTGTTTTGAACTGCTTTGGGCTGGCGCTACAGAATCACGGACAAAGAACTGTACCAAATAACAGAAACCGGATGACTTGTGGACAACCAGCAGTAGCAACAACTAAAAGGGATAGCATAAGTAATTCGAAGAGAAAATAATTACAAGATCTGGATGTTAACATTCCACAGCACTTCAAATAGAAAGTTAGGAAGGAAACTCCCTTCAATACTGAAAAGAGCGATAACAGCTACTGGAATTGAGAATCAAGATTTCCTACAAATAAAAATATGTTCTAAGAGAAAGATTTTATGAATTACACCCGAAAACAGCACTGGCTGCTTGGTCAATAAATGCTAAATATTTCCTTATAGGGAAACGGCTAATATTACTATTCCGTCATGTTAAAAAATATTTAAAATTCTTTTGTTTGATTTTGACATCTGTACTTAGGTTGAATCTAGGTACTTTTGTTTTGCTGACAACTATACATTCAGTTTTCTTATGATTGATAGTTAGTCCTTTCTTCCCATTTTCCTTTACTGCCTTATCTATCAGATCCTTTTTTGATCATATGTAAGGCAGTCGAACTACTAAGACACAAGGGGTTACTGAGTTTGAAAGAATAATAAAAAAGAGAAGCATTATTATGGAGCGAAAACAATAGAAGATTAACCAAGAGGACGGTAGATAACGATTGACATTGCATTTAAATTTTTTGAAGAACCAAATTTGGCTGGAAATCATAGAGCCGGAAGAGATTTCGACAAGCTTTTATCCATTGGGCCAGGTTGTCTTGACTCAGGGTTCAGTGGATAAAAGTGTTGGTTGGATCCAGTGACTTGACCCAAAGAGTTATGAGTTCAATACCTGGCGACGCCAGTGACAAACAAATATTTAGAGGGTTTAGTTAAAGGAAGATAACTGAGCCATCCGGAAGTTGAGCAATCTACCCGATGGACGAAATAAAGGGTTCACTTCGAAATTCCAATCACTTGAAGAAGACCTGAGCGTACAACGTCCGAAACGTCATGGCAACAAGCATGAGGAAAATAGTCCAAAAAATATAAATTGCGTAAATTATTGTATCATTGTGCCGGTTATTGTATAGCTCGCATCGGTTATATTACAGATTATTCTAGAGTAGAAATAATTCTGGATTCGTATGTAGATATAGGGCAATTTTATTCATTAATATAGAATAGCATAGATTTATCATATTATACAGAGTCTGCTAAAAGAAAAGCACCCACTGACTTCAAGAAATGAAGAACTTGTATAGACACTGTAATATTAAATTTATTCAGACATTACAAGATTAATACAAGTTACCTTTGGAGTCTTTAAGGATAATAGATGCTCAAGCTTCTTGACATTTATTAGTAAGTCGAACTACTTCTTGGGCAAATTTATCCAAAATGTCCAGTGAGATTGCTGCACATACATTATCAGTTTCCTTCATGAATTGTTAATACTACGGCCATGAAGATAGCGCCATCTGCCGAGAAAATATCGTAGTACAGTAAATAGTGTTATCGCAGTTTGATAAAAAAAAATTCGAAAGATTAAAAAAACAGTATATTTCAAAAATTCATATTCGAGCACTTTCAACTATTCTGTTCATCGTAACAAACAAAAAATGCAGTTTTTATTTATGGAGAAAGTAAATTATTATGGCGGCGAAGTTTTTCCTTTTACCTGATATATATATATATATATATATATATATATATATATATATATATATATATATATATATATATATGCAGCAATCCTTCGTTTATGTATGTTTCATTCAAAACAACAGACAAGGTACTACGATTAAGTTTTTTATTTAATTTTTCTTGTATTCGAACAAGAGCGTTCTTTTCTGGGCAAAGAGTGTGTTAAAACTGTCCAAATGTTTTATATTTCCGAGCGCTTTCGGCTATACCTTTAGCCATTATAAAGGATGATTCAGTTTTTCAGCTTAATTGAGTGTGTGAATTATGTGTGTGTTTTAGTGTGTTGTAGAGTTGTTTTTAAATTCCGAATACGGCTAGCACATTGTGCCCTTGTTCGTAGTTAATATTGTTAAGAGTTGACTTTTTCTTTTTTATTATTAAAGCTTCAATTATTTTTAATCTTTTTTTGCAGGTGGATGCAGTTAATATATTTGTGTTTTCTACTAGTATGTTTCTAATGGAGTCTGGTAAATTTGTGTCTGTGTTTAAATGGATTCTAATGGAGTTATGATCAGATAAGTGTAACGTAAACATTTGGACAGTTTTTACACACTCTTTGTTCAGAAAAGAAAGCTCTTGTTAGAACACAAGAAAAACTAAATAAAAAAACTTAACCGTAGTACCTTGTCTGTCGTTTTTAATATATATATATATATATATATATATATATATATATATATATATAATAGGATTTTGAGGATTTAGGCAAATCATTATTGTAATTCATCGAGTATCCTCAACTGAATGCAGAAAGCACTGGATGACCTTTTTGTCCTATTTGGGACTTCATCAGCAGTGCACATCCATTACCTAGATTCGAACCGGGCTGTTTTGATACAAAGCAAGCGTCATACCAACGAGCCTCAGTGACCAAGAAGAAACTGAATAGACTCGATATAGCGCCGCTACTCACAAATTCTGTGGTGATACACATCCAAGTGTTCATAACGCACTGTATTGTGCCCCAGCAGACACATCTTACCTTTTCAACGATTCGCTCCATCGCAGAGCTGGGTCAACAATTAATATATAAAGAATTAATTTTTGTCTGTTTAATTTTATAGCATTTTTCTAATTTTATTTCATTCTATTTTTCGAATGAATTTTTGCACAACTGAATGAAAAAAAAAATGAGTATATTTCAAAATTCAAAAAAATTTATGCTATAATTATGAGTAAAAACTCAATATCAAGGAGATCTCCACTACACTCATTAACCCGTTACATCTTAGTGGCTTTATCGCCTTGCAGGGATTGAAATGCTTAACAACGGCATCAACAAAAAAAAAAAAAAAAACTTCCTCGTTACTTCTCTTTCAGAATGTTGGTAAAAAATTGACCTCTAAGAAGCGGGGATATGTCATAAAGCTTCTGTCTATTATCTAAACCGACCTCTTGTTGCAGTTGTTTTCAGCCCTTGTCGCTTCGCTTACCACGCTTATTGTTTGGTTGGTTGCAAAACGCGTCGAAACACAATAATCGAACGAGAATGCGTGGTGCCAGGTGTGTAACCTGTTTGTACCGAGTGGCCTCGAGCTGTTCCTTTATCTGAAAGCGTTTCATCAGGATGTTTCTATTCTTCGTAGGGCGAAGAGGGACAAATGGGCGGAGAAGCCAATGCTTCGACCTCAATCCAATAAATCTTTGCAACCTACCGAACTCTTTTAAATAATACAGAAACCGAGTGACGATACTGGCAAGGGAAATATCGGCAAACACACAGAGAAAAAAAAAATCAAATAAAACCGACAGGGATGTTAGTCAAAGGAATGTAGGTTTTACAATTTATTATTTTTTTAAATCCATATTCTGAAAACAAAAAACGTGATTTCAAATGTTATGTATATGTGATTTTGTAAACAGTAACTATTATTTCTAGTAATGCAATACTAAAACGAATCGAGTTCTCTCAGTCACTGGCGTATTTATCTAAAAATAAATACACTTAAATTCAGCTTAGGAGTAGATTCTCCGACTGACGCCAATTCAGTCGGATTTCAATTCTTGCTAGAGGCAACCGGACGTCTAGCCACACTGATGAGCTGTGATACATCAAAACAGTCTGTCGATGACTATATATATATTGTGTATTTAGGTAGAAATCCTTCATTTATTCATGTTTCCTTATAGACGGAAGAGAATGTACTACGATTAAGCTTTTATTTAATTTTTCTTGTCTTCGAACAAGTGTTTTGTTTTTTTGGACACAGAGTGTGTAGAAACTGTCGAACTGTTCTA
This sequence comes from Acanthosepion lycidas, assembly GCA_963932145.1. Taxonomy (NCBI): domain Eukaryota; kingdom Metazoa; phylum Mollusca; class Cephalopoda; order Sepiida; family Sepiidae; genus Acanthosepion; species Acanthosepion lycidas. The sequence continues at coordinate 101,728,342 of OZ010581.1, forward strand.
TAATTCCAAGCGCTTTCGGCTATACTTTTAGCCATTATCAAGGATGATTTTATTTTTTTTCAATTTAATTGGGTGTGTATGTTGGGTGTATGATTTTTTTAGTGTTATAGAGATGTTTTATTTTAAGAACACAGCACATTGTGGCCGTGTTCATAATTAATATTATTAAGGGTTAATAATATTAACTACGAACAAATAAAGAAAGGCGACCGGTCAAATGGTGGCGCTCTGCTGCAAAAGGGTATGCAGTTTCAAATCCTGACGGAGGGTA
>OZ010581.1:101733612-101738612 GCA_963932145.1 Acanthosepion lycidas
TATATTCACTTTTATATTTACACACGCTCTATCTCTGATATTGAGCACTTTATCCCATAAATATAGCACATCTTAAGACTATATTTCTTCATATATATATATATATATATATATATATATATATATATATATATATATATTGTTTCTGTTGTTGTGTTAACGGATTCAACCATTTTCTTTTGATTTCTTGATATAGTTGTGTATGTTGGCTTGGCACAGTAGTAATTCTGCTAGGCATTCAAAATATATAACGGAAAGAAAAAATATAACATAATCCCTAATAATAATACATGAAAACAGATGCATAATACTACCGACCAACTCCGTCACGTCCACTATCCAGAACAACCTGTCCCATCTAAATAATCTTAAAATAGTTACCAACACTTCCAAAACCATTATGGATATACACAGATCCTCAAACACTAATAGCAATAATATTTCTGAAGCAGACATTTATAAAAAAAATTGCCAAAACTGTTCCTCCTAATATACAATATATTGGAGAAAAAAGCAGAAATTTAAAAAAATACATGTATGAGCATGGAAGGGACCTCACAAAAACAACGAATGCTCTAGTCATATATATATATATATATATATATATATATATATATATATATATATATATATACGCCTCTAAAAATACCATATCAGCGATACAAAAATGCATTTCTTGAAATGTCCTGAAATAGGTAAGCGTGGTGGAGCTAACAGATGTAAAAAAAAAAAAAAAATGTTTCACCAAAATTTTGTAAAAAGCGTTTGGAAAATAATTTCATTCATTTGTGAATAAATCCGGAAAGTTTAATTAAAATCCGACAATTATTTAATTTTTGAAAAAATTTCTAAATCAATTTTACCATTAACAAAAAAAAAAAAAAAAAACGAAAAAAAGACGTTAACATTTCTCATGAATTTATTTATTTGGTTCCGCCGCTGACATCAGATAAACAAACTTTTTACAAAAATTCGACGCTCTTTAAAAGGTTCCGAAAAATAATAAAACAACCCTTTGGCCTGTTCTCTTAATAATAACATAAATATTTTAACGATAACTATTTCTTTTATTAAGTTTGGGGTCTTCGCTCACCCCGGTATACTAATTTTTAGCGGATATTTTGCAGGTATATATATATATATATATATATATATATATATATATATATATATATATATATATATATATATATATATATATGTATGTGTGTGTGTATGCATGTATATATATATATATATATATAAAATAAGTATATGTAGATATATATATATATATATATATATATATATATATATATATATATATATATGTGTGTGTGTGTGTGTGTGTGTGTGTGTGTGGTGCTTATTGGAAAGCTTTGAGTTTCTGCGATAGAGCTAACATATTTAGTTGAATGGATATGACCTTGGGTTTCACGCTTATGTGGTCCTCAGACCAATTCGTAGAAGCATGTATAAGCGTGTGCGTATGTATGTGTGTGTGTGTGAAAGGGGAAAAGAGAGCAATTTAGGGTCACGATCATAAATTATGCTAGTTTATTTACATCCACACTTTGGAATCACCCAACTAGGATAAATAAACAATACAGTGGTTTTAACTGTAAATAACCCTCGACATTAGCCTAATCCCAAGAAACTGCGATGGACGGGATTCCTCTTTGCACACTTCACTTAATCCCAAGTTTTCATCCCGCTAATAGAGTAATTGCACATAATCTGAAGATTCATTCAAGCCTGAAACTGATTGTCACCATACATTGTTTATTCCTCTGTCCACACTATCTATTTCTATAAACACTCTGAATTTCTCCGAGCACTCTTCCCCTCTGATTATACTTTAAATAATATAAACACGTGCATATAAGACGCTGGGAAATCGCACCGCAGCTCATGACGTTACACATGACCACCTGAGAGTGAAATCGAGAAGTATTAAGTATGGGATGCCGTTGATATAAACCAATGGCTTCTGTTACCAATTATAGACATTTAAGAATATTCGTGGAGATTTCATAGTTTATTTTGTTTAGGTCAGGTTTCAACTGTTTTATGTATATAGCTTCAAGAATTTTTATTTTTTGTTTATTGTTTTCATGTTTAAGTATAATTGTGTTTCCGACAAGGATTTTAGGGAATTGTGTACACGGCCAGGCATGTTGTTTTAAATGCCTAAAAATGTTAGAGTTTTCATTCAAATGAAGTGTTAAGCGTCGTGAAAGCGAGTTTGTGGGGCTTGAAAATCATCCATGTAAACAGAAACAGACTATCATCGTTGTCCTGTTCGTATATTGCTTAATATATTGTACAGTAATTGTCATCTCTGATAATGGCTTATGTAAGCCGAAAGCTTAGATTGGATTAAAAAAAATGTATCAATATTATGATTACTTGTCTATATTATTTAATGAAACATGTATGAATGAAAAAATGCTGCCTAAATACACACACAATATATATATATATATATATATATATATATATATATATATATATATATATATATATATATATATATATTTACTAGCGGCAATTGAGCTAGATCCTGCGGAGGGCTCTTGATTGGGCCTTCGACTTTTCAGAAGTTTCAGAGTCCCTAAGTTTTTGCATATTCTCAGCTCTTCTGTCTTCCGTTTGGTCCGGGTTTTCATTTGCACGGAGCATTCTTTTCCTCGCTGCAGCCTTGGCTCTTTTGATGGCAATCTGGTCCTCTGTTGGCGGAGATTTCTTTTTGCGAGGTTCACTGCTGCCGTACGTGATAGGCAACAATAAACTACAGAAATCCATAAAATATTTAATATCTAAAAAGACATTAAACGAACTGAGATTCTTTTTCCAGTTTTTCATAGAAGACCTATAGCCATCTTGACACCATTTGTCGGGAGAATCAGTGAAAAACCTTTTGAGTTATTCAGCTAGAAAGAGAACAGATTAAAATAGTTTTATGTCAGACCCACTGTCTTCCCTACTGAGCAATGATGAGAGGAAAAAGATCATTCAGACCTTCAGTAATGTTATCAACATTCATATTTTAGCTTCCATCTTCAAATTCCATTCAAGATCCATCAAGAGAACGGTGAAAAGTTAAAAAAAAAAAAAAAAAAACAACAAAAAAACAGGGATCAGTAGAGAGGAAAACTGGATCAGGAGGTCAAAATCGGAAGAGGGATCATCATTTCAACTTAGAGCAAAAGAGATCAATTAGAAAAGATCCAACTCAATTCATAAGACTTTTGGCATGTGAGAGAGAAGTTTCAGCTATGACAGCCCAAAGAGGAGTGAAAATAGACGTGAAAATGAAATCGTACGTGAAACCTGTGAGGCACCTTGTTACTCGAGGAGAGAAAGTTAGAAGAGTGGGGCGAAGATCATGTTGAAAAGTTATAAAATGACCCTGAAATTATATATATATATATATATATATATATATATATATATAAATATCTTTGAATTTTATTTGAATCCTTCATGAGTTTCCGATCCTAAGCTATGATTAATTAATGATGAACATGTCATTTTCATTTATGATCTATTTCCTCATGATTCTTCTGTTAAGCTTAGAGAGTAATTATGCCTTCTTATTGCTCAAAGGAGAGTCCAATAGTGTTAAAAAAAAAAGCCTCGGAGAATTCCAGTCAGATATCTTTAATCATTTCTAAGATACCATGGTTCAAAGCTTAATCTTACAAATGAACAATTTTGATTTTAAACGATTTGGACAATTTTGCTGTTACACCCGATATATCATTATCTAATAATAGATAGATAGATAGATAGATAGATAGATAGATAGATAGATAGATGGATAGATACATAAAATCTGTTGCTGGAAAGAGATACTTTGTAAGTGCCGTGAATTATCGTCGCGATAATACGGTTACATCACAAAAACCATCATTGACACCAAAGCCTTTGTTGTTGATATTGTTAGTAAATATAAACTAGACACGCAGACGATTAGAAAATATCTCCATATCCAGGCAACGCAGAAAATAACGGAATATTCAATTATATTCTCTCTCCCCTCTCCTCTCTCTCTCTCTCTGTTCCTTCTCTCTCTCTCAATCCTTCGCTCTCCCTCTCTCACCCATAAGTGGGAGATGACTTTAAAGAGGGGCGAAAATTGCTTTGCCGGATGAAATGAAATTTAATGGCGTTCAGTCAAAAGGAAAAAAAAATGTACGAGATGGCAGCTGCGTTTGAATTTCGGCAAATTTATGTATGAGATGGTGGGCTTGACCTTTTTTATTATTCCTGTACACGTGTACTTTGTATGCGTATGCGTAAACGTGTACAGGTGTTGATTTTATTTGTGAATATAAACTGTAGCTTCCGTATGGGCATCTCTTTGTATGTATGCGTGCATTTTTGCAAACATATAGGCCTATATATCAAGTTGGCTAAATGCGTATACTATATATATATATATATATATATATATATATATATATATATATATATATATATATATATATATAAATATATATCAGAGTTTTTGCTGCACTCTCCACAAGTATGTATCTGTTATCAATAAAACATTTAAAAAACATATTTCGATTTGTATTATATTTTTTCGACTCGTTTTTTAACAAAAAGAAAATAGTTTTCTTGCCTGATGATGACCGGAGAACACGTCGAAAGTACTTGCATATTTAAGAAAGACCCAATGGAGTTCATAATTTTAAAAAAAGAAACAAACAAGGATAATAACATTCATCGAGTAGTTAGTGGGTCAATGCATTTTTAAAATTTAGTTAGCGAAGAGACTTCGGCATTTTATATCATTAATTTAACTAATTTACTTTTTGTATGAATGATTCATTGTAATACATACATATATATATATATATATATATATATATATATATATATATATATATATATATATATATATATATATATATTGCTTTAATTTCGATTGAAAATGAAAAAAAATGGCTATTTTGGATATTTTTTATTAAGCTTTTCCTTGATCTAAATTTTCGGCTCACATGAGCCGCCTT
>OZ010581.1:101743612-101761112 GCA_963932145.1 Acanthosepion lycidas
AAAAAACTGTAACATGTCAGCAATACCCCATTTTCGGATTGATCTGACCCTTTTAAAATCTTGCATGTTAGCGGGAGTTAGGTATTTTCACTTTTGAGTGATGCAAGAAACTGGCCATTCTTTCAACATCTTAACGAGAGATTATATATACAGGATTTTTTTTCTAATGTTTATCCAATACAAGGCCGAAGAGCCATTTAATATAAAGGGTCACTGTGTGGATTACAGACGATGAAAAATGAATGGCTTACAATAATACGAACCGAAAAGATTCTTAGAGAAATTAAACGTGCCACTCTTAAGCACTTCAAAAACTGAAGTATTTTCTATACATAGTGGGCTATTCCTGGGCATGATGATAAACTAAATTTGGCAGTAAGGCCTCTGATCAGGAGAATTAAGGAACATGATACCACTTCTTAATTGATGTTGTTCCTACTTCCACCATGATCCGGACTGGTAGCAGCTGTTAGGGTCCGAGCAATGGGTAAATAGTGAATCCCTATACAAATTTAAAAAAAATAAAAAAATAAAAAAGTATGAAAATAGATCTTTTTAGTGAAAATAACAGCAAGACGCTTTTAGAAAAGAAATTACCAGAAATACATTTTCTGGTTAATTTGCAGTTTAACACCCGCGCTCACTTCAAATTAAAGTTTTCCAGAATACTTACATTTATGTGCAATTGTACATGCTTTAATTGAATCTGGCTTGATAAATTTGATAAAGTCTACCGTTTTTGAGTTATCGACAGTAAAATTACGGATTCATTCGTTACGCGGCTGCCATTACTGGCGTTGTTTACATACATTCGCTGCTGAATAGATATGAGTAGAACATTCACTTGTCTTGATTATTGCGCACGAAATATAGTTTTCTTGCGTAGTAATTAAGACAACTTTATTCAGTAAACAAGTCCGTTAACTATGTTCTCTTCCGCGCTTATCTTTCCGCTGCGAATGTATACAAACAACGCCAGTAATGGCTGGCTGTGGCGTGAATGAATCCGAACTTTCGTTGTCGATAACTCCAAAACGGTAGATTTTATCAAAATTATCAAGCCAGAGTCGAATGAAGCATATACAATTACACATAAATGTAAGGATCCTGGACATTTTGAATGCGAACTGGGTACGGATGATAAACTGCAAATTAACTTTCATTGTAAAATGACCAACAATGCAACAATGACCAACAAGGCATTAAATAACCCATAGAGGTGTTGATATGTCTCTAAATAAAATGAACCAACCAATTTAATTACGTAATTCACTGCTGTGAATTATGAGTCAACTCACAAAGGTAGACCAAAGATCGATGGTACGAAACTGCGTCTAGAATTAATTTATCCACTCCTCTCTCCAACAAGTAATGCTTACAGCGCATTTCAAAGCAATTTATTTTCATATAAAAATCGCCAACAATACATATTTATAGCAAAAATACCAACAATATTTACAGTAAATTTACCAGCAATACCGATGTGTACTGAAATTACCAACAATACAATTTTTAAAAAAATGACTTGCAGTATATTTTATCTGTAGTTGAAGGCATAAAATTGCGTTCAAAATATATTTAGTTGAAGCCGTAAAATTGTCTTCAAACTATTTAGATTTCGGCATTAAATAAGTCATAGGGGTTGATATTCCGCTAAACAAAATCAACTAAGCCAAACTATATATCTATAAAACATACAGTTAGCCTGACTTGGAAACAAGCTTTTCACAACAAAGACATATATCCGGAGTGGATGGAAAGAATTTCCCAATCCATCATCGGCGATTGGACCCAGAACTACCACCAATCACGATGAATGAATACCCCCTCAGGGAGCCTCCGTGCGTTGAGTGACTGTTCCAACGGGCTTCGGTGACGAAGAGGTAGCGAATTAGACTCGATATAGCGCCACTTGATCACATATTCCGTGGTGGAACTCATCCGAGTTTCTCTGTTACTCATAGGACGAAGAGGTAGCTATAGCGCTGCTCGATCAAATATTCCGTGGTGGAACTCATCCGAGTTTCTCTGTTACTCATAGGACGAAGAGGTAGCTATAGCGCTGCTCGATCACATATTCCGTGGTGGAACTCATCCGAGTTTCTCTGTTACTCATAGGACGAAGAGGTAGCTATAGCGCTGCTCGATCACATATTCCGTGGTGGAACTCATCCGAGTTTCTCTGTTACTCATAGGACGAAGAGGTAGCTATAGCGCTGCTCGATCACATATTCCGTGGTGGAACTCATCCGAGTTTCTCTGTTACTCATAGGACGAAGAGGTAGCTATAGCGCTGCTCGATCACATATTCCGTGGTGGAACTCATCCGAGTTTCTGTTACTCATAGGACGAAGAGGTAGCTATAGCGCCGCTCGATCACATATTCCGTGGTGGAACTCATCCGAGTTTCTCTGTTACTCATAGGACGAAGAGGTAGCTATATCGAGTCTAATTCGCTACCTGGCTGAATTGGCGTCGGAGATTCTACCCCTAATCCGTTGGCGCACGGCAGGGATGAAGGTGAATTTAAGCGTATTTATTTTTAGATAAACACACAGTGACTGAGAGAACTTAATTCGATTTAACGAAGAGTCTTGCATTATTAGCCGTAATAGTCACTGTTTACAAACTCACACTTCCTTCCCAGAGAGCTCAACCGAAATAAATTTTTCAGGAGCATATATATTGTCACCTATAGACAGACTGTTTCGCTGTATCACACCTCATCAGTGTGTCTACACGTCCGGTTGCCTCTAGCTAGGATCGAAACCCGACTGAATTGGCATCAGTCGGAGATTCTATCACTAATCCGTTGGCACACGGCAGGGATGAAGGTGAATTTAACCGTATTTATTTTTAGATAAACACACAATGACTGAGAGAACTCAATTCGATATGATGAAGAGTCTTGCATAATTAGCCGTAATAGTCACTGTTTATAAACCCACACTTCCTCCCCAGAGAGCTCGACCGAAAATAATTTTTCAGGAGCATGATATATGTATGTATATGATGGACTCTCCCGTCGTTTTCGACGTATGAGTGTCTTTCAGTTCAGTTTATATTTTATATGAGACATCAATCCTGCACGGGATTTGCAAACAAGTCCACACTAAGGACATGCTGAAGGGTTGACCGTCATATGGGCCGGTGTATTAGCCTCCGATATTGTGTTAATTTCTAATTCTCTCAGATGGTTGAAACGATTCTTTTCAAAGTTAGTTATACCCTTGGTAGCAAATGTTTCTCCAGTTTGCTCAGTTCGTAGCACACCAGATTATAATTTTTTTTTTACATATTCCCCTCCTGGGAAAGACGATAAACTTAGTCCAACAGCAAGGCCTTTGATCAGGAGGTTTTGAGGAGCGTGGAAACACGTCTTAATTGCTGGTGTTCCCAGGTCCGCCCTGACCTGGGATGTTAATATCTGTCAGGGTCCCAGCTATGGGTAAATAGTTAACCTCCAAACCGAGGTCCAATCAATATGTAAGTGTAAAAATAGGGTTTAATATCAGCAATAAATTTTTTGATGAAAAATTATTACCAACAATGTATTATTACCAGCAATCCATTTTTGAAGAAAATCAATATTACCAGCAATCCATTTTTGGAAAAAAAAAATATTACCAGCAATAAAAATTTTGTTGGCATTAAATAACACGTTGAGGTTGATATGCCGTTAAGCAAAACAAACCAAACCATTCCTCCATATTCTCTAAAGATTTTAAAATTGGATAAAAAGCCTTCGAACATACCTGATTATTAAAGGTTTCCATTTGCTAAATAAATAAATAAATTCTTACCCTTACCGAGGAACTTGTCTAGTTTTAGCTGACGTTTCATTTTCTCTTGTTTTATTTGTATTACATTTGATAGTCAATTTGTCAGAGAATAATTAGTCTAGCAATTCGAGCCTTTAAGAAAAGCCAATATCTGATCAGATGACAGGGTTGTAGTTGCGAATGAGCAAAGCTGAGATCAACTTTAATATTTCCGGTATGGAGGCTTATACAGACTTTAGAGCTCCTTATTTTGTACGACGTGTTGTTAGTACAGAGAGACATGGGTTTCATATCAGGGTCTGGATGGCCCAAATAATTTTAAAATTATTTTTTCCTTTTTCTCTTCCCGTTTATATGTTCATAGGATTGATGAAACTTGTGAAGGTGAAATAACAATTCAAGCAAATTGAAAAGCAATAAAACAACAAACGTGTATATAAAGGAAGACAATAAAAAGCTTCAGCTTAAATCACAATGAAAAATTCCCTGGAGCTAAGCTTTCGGTAACGGTTGTGGAAATTTATCCTAGTCAATCCACTGCCTTTTGCACTAGGCATTGTTGCATAGAACTCACATTTCACGATTTTTTTTTGCCGCATGGAACGTATTTTTCACCGCATTTTGTTATATGGGACCCATTTTTCATCATATTTGAACTTATGGAACCCATTTTTTGTCATGCTTAATCTAATAAGTTCACACGTCAGTGACGACTAGCATTTGATAATCTTATCAAACGGTTAATCTCTTTGAATGTTGATTTCTTTTAAATTTATGTATCTCTCTTTATTATTATAAAGAGATCATCCATATGTTCGAAGTATTGGGATTTGGTAACCTACTGCGAGGAATATTTGATAGCTAAAATTAATTTCAAATTTTGGAACGATTATCTTTATGAATTCTGTTTCAATTTCCAACATGAAAGAAAAAATAGTGAAATGTTATTTATATTAGGACTAATATCCTCATCATTTTTGTTGTTCTTATCACAACGTTTCGGTTGGGGTGCCTTCCGGACTTCTTCAAGTGTTTTTTTCTTTTGTTTCAAACATTATATTTCAGCCGATATATTCTTCAGCCTTCTCTATTGTCAGAAGTTCTAAGTTGAAATATTTACATTATCCATTCTAATTTTCAGACTATTGACAAAATATTTATCGTTTTGAGCACAAAATTTTAAACGTATATATTTATTGGTTTTCACGTTTAGTCTGATGTCCCGAGATGAAAATCTTTATTTTAATTTACGATTCATTTGTATTCCTGTCTCCATGTCATTCTAACGCCACCTTCCTTCCAATGAATAACGGCGGCTATGCAAGGTGGCATGATGTCTGCGAGGTGCTGTCCGTAACACCGGGTAACCTACAGGGAAATTCGAAATGAGCTCTTTAGTTAATCTACGGTGGTAGGCTGTTCTCATTTTTATGTCTCGTGAAATCTCGACTAGATCTAGTAATGCTCAGTAATTGCTCACCCTGTTTCCACCAAGGCAAAATACACACTGCGTGGCCAGGGGATTGAACTCACAATTGACATGTCACCAAATTCCCGAACCAACGCTGAATTATATAGTGGAGAGGGCTATAACTTACAATGAAGCATTTTTTTGGGGGGGGGAGAAGTCTAATACATCGGAGTGTCTTATAAGCAACGAAATACTATATATATATATATATATATATATATATATATATATATATATATATATATATATATATATATATATATATATATATTGTTACGAGGATGCATTTCTATAATAAGGGATTCCACTGAGTTCTATTTATTATTACAAAAAGTTTTCATTCATGAAGTAGTTGTAAAATAGAGAAATTAGAAATAGAATGTTTGGAAGATTCTAGATCATTCTAGTATATTCGAGAAAAATCTAGATGATCCGAGAAACATCTAGAAATATACAAATTAGGTGTTAGCCCCTATGGGATTTTGGAAAAAGGGTTGTCAGTTGGTGAAGGGAAATTTCTGCTGTCATCAACTCCGGGTCACTCGTTCGCGTCAGACCTTTTTTTCGTGACTTTTCTGACCACTTTATTTTTGCAGCCCGACGGAGTATTTTACTTACCCCTTTGATTGTCATTTCTGTTAAGTTTGTTTTTTAATACTGTCTTTTGTGTTTATTCTGACTGATTTAAAAAAAAAAAAGAGAGTTTGATTTTATCTTTTCCTTTTTAACCCTTCTCTCCTTTAATTTTTTATTACTTTTGTGACGTCGTCCCCTGGTCGCAGCGTCAACCGTGTCGTTCTATCCCAGTCTACCACGGCACCAACTGTGACGTCCTCGCCGCGGCGCCAGCCGTTCGCTCCTCGCTGCTCCGTTCGGGTGTCACTGCTCCAAATGTGACGTTCTAACCTTTTGGTGATTCGGGTGGGAATCTGGTTAGATTTGATATCAGCCTCGTCGTTCCCAACTCGCTTCCAACGCCTGGTTACCGAAGTAACTACTTTGATTCCCAGTCTGCCTACCCACGTTGTGAATTGATCTTAGGCAGACGAGATCAAACAGTAGTTGGGACCGTACTGCAAACCGAGTTCAGCGGGGGTGATACCACACAAATGTGCATAAAAGACAATAAAATGAAAACTCAAAAGTTCAAAGTATCAAAGAAAAAGGTAACAAACTTTATGTCTAGTTATTCGATACATAGGACTGCATCTATCTTCCGACCCGTTCTATGGATTGTGACACGTCGTTTTCCGCTAGGCAAGTTTTAACACTTCAAGTCGTCTGCTCTCTAAGAAATTGGTGTTTCGGTGGGTCTTTGAACGAAAGTCAAAAGAAAAACTTATTTCGGTGATCTGGATCTAAGTCGCTCTTCAAAATAATTGTTCTTGGTTTGAAGATGGGTCCGGAATGTGCGTGAATCCTGGTCAGCTATCTGCGAGGCTTGCCTCAACCGAAGACTGACTCTGGGAACTGCTGGGATTCGACTCATTTCTGCTCGTTGTGGCTTCGTTTATATGGGCGCCGACCAAAACCGGGGTGAGTTTGTCGGCGCCGGGAGGTTCCTCGATAATTCTAAATACATATCCACCTCTCTGGTTAGGAATTTCCACCTTTTTCCATTTTTGGGAACCTTTCCTCACTCCCACCTTCTCATCATACTTCAGAGGGGCGTGAACTGCCCTCCCCACATCTTCGTGGCAACCTCTCTTACTCATCCTCCAGATGGGCGGCAACAGCCTCCCTCGTGCATCACTCGACCAATGATGTCTTAGTCGGGCGTGGACGAATCTGCGGCTTTGTTTCAGGAAGAAAAAAAAATATCTTGCTTAAAAAAAAAAAAATTATCTCTTCTCTTTCCTTTTCTTCCCCTTAATGGTTTATCATTTCTCCAGCTTCGAACGGGACAATATGACAATGGCGGTCATAACTCTTGGTGGTCATAACACGTGGTTTACGTCAGGTATTTTATCGCTAATTATCAGAATGTGTGGTCTTCTTAACACGGTCTCAAAAAGAAACATCTCCAAAGTTCCAGTCAGTCTGTCGCCTCGAAGAAAGAAAAAAAAATACACTCATTTTTCTTTCGGTACAAATTCCTGATAACAAAATTTTATTATCGCAGGCCAAGGTTGTTCCGTCCGACGCTCGTGGGTGGTTTTTAATTTTTCATATCTGTCCAAGTCCTTTTAGTTGCCTGTTTTTCGTCACTTAACGAAATAACATTTTCATTTGATTTTTTTTTCTTTGGCCAGCCGGTCTGTAGTTGATAATAAGATGTCTTCCCGTACCAATAGTTTGTTTTCATATCCTTAGATAACACAGCCGATGCCAAAACATATCTGATTCTTTCCTTCTTTCCCTTTCTTTTTACTCAGAATTTCCCTGTCATTGTAATGACACTCTTTCGCCATTTGTTACTTATCAAAATATCCTTTTATCCATTGTCTCTTAGCTGTGTGTGTGTTCTTGCTTATCACTCACGATTCGGTTCTTAGCCTCTCCTTTTCTTCTTTTCTTTCTTTTCCCTTTCTGCCTCGTTAAATGGTGCCACACTTTTATTCTAGATTTCCTTTTTGTTTTTCATTTTCTCTAATTTCTTTTTTTAATTATATCTCCATTTTCTTTTGTTTGTAACCCCTGCCTGTGTTTCGCTTTTTGTTTTGACTTTCCGTTAATTCTTTATTTCTTTCCGTTTTAATATCCTTTAAGTTTTCCGTGTTTTTTTTTCTTTTCGTTTTTGTATTCTATATTTGTCTAATTTTTTCTAACCTTTATTTGCTGTCTATTTGTCCATATATTTGTTCATTTATTTTGTTCTAACGTTTTGTATTGCATAATTTTCTTTTGTTTATTTGTTTCGGCGTCAGCCATCTTGTATTTATAGCTAGCTTTGCCTGTTTTTTGATACTTTCGTATTTTCTTTCTTTTTCTTTTTTGTCTAGCGTTTTTCGTGTTTCTTTTGGATTTTTTCTTTTTTAATTTATTGTTTCGCCGTTTGTGTATTATTTATTGTACGTTTTATCTCGCTTTTGGGTGAGCTTTGTGTTTTTGTATGTTATTTTTACTATTAATTTTTCTTTACTTTCCTTTTAATTTTTCGCCTTCGAGGCGGAATATATTAATTATTTCCCACCCCTTTTTACCCCGCCTTCCCATTTAATAATATAAAAAATGGAAAAGAAAAAGAAAGCCATTTTTTAGCCATTAAAAAAAGCTGAATTTATCTGACTATAGGAAATCAATAAGAAAACATTTATTTAACCCCACCAAAAAAGACCTCCCCCCCCCGGATAAAGACAATATGAATGAATATCCAGCCCTCGAGCCTATTTCCTCTAGCGAGGATGACATCGCTGGGAAAAATGAAAATTCACCCATCGTTTTCTGAAGGCTGTCCTTTCGGCGGCCGGTTGCGGAGCCGACTTTCGCTCCTGGATCCGACATTTGTATGCGACCCTCGGTGCGCTGGTGGAGGTGAATGGGGTAAGATCGAAACCTTTCGTATTGTCTCGTTCTATTCGTCAAGGTTGTCCGCTCTCGCCTCTGCTTTACGTTCTTGCGTTGGAACCTTTCCTTCGCAAGCTAAAGGCGAATCCGGTCCTACGCGGAATTTCCCTGCCTGGGGCTACCACCTCAGCCAGGTATTCTTGCCTATACTGAGGATGTTTCAGTTCTTGTGTCGAGCAGAGCCGAGATTGACGAAGTTAACAAAGAGATCAGTGGCTATGAGATGGTGACAGGGGCCAAGATCAACCGCGATAAGTCTGTTGGCTTGCGGTTGGGTGCGTGGAAGGGAGTTTATCTTCCCGGACCTTTCCTCTACGGATGGGCCGATCAAGATACTCGGCGTCTGGTTCGGTCCTGATCTCCAGTTGGAAATGAATTGATCGGAGGTGCAAGGGAAGGCCGAGATCGCGGTTAATCTGTGGGCTCGGAGGAGACTTTCCCTGAAGGGAAGGGCGGAAGTATGTGTTTCACACATCTATCCGATACTCCTGTACCGACTCTCTGTACTTCCACTCCCGTATGCCAGACTAATTTTATTAGTACGGACATTGTTCTCTTTCTTGTGGAGAGACAAGACCCCTATGGTATCTCGCGTGTTCTGTTGCCTTCATCCCTATGAGGGCGGCCTGGGTATGCCTAGCATTGAGCTTCGTCAACATATGCTTCGCATCACCTTTCTAGACCGAATGTGTCGCGGATCGGATGAGGAGGGTGCCTTTTGGAAAGAAGACGTCCGCAAACATTTCCCGTCTCTGAGAAGTGTGCACTCGTGCGAGGAAGAGGCCCGCCAAGTGCTCCTTCTATCACGAATGTCGTCGTGCTCTGAAGCTCCTCCTACGGGCTTCGGATGGCCTCTCCAACGCCCAGGCGTTATCTCGTAAGGCATTGTATCAACTGTTAGTTAGGGGGTCCGTTCAAGATGATCTGATTGGCGAGCTCGGGCTTACGAAGCAGGAGGCTCGCTCAATATGGCCTTGGGCGCCTGGGTTGAAATGCCTCAATAATGATGAGGCATCACTCACCTGGCTGATGATTCGTGGGGCCCTCTGGGTCGGCAAGAGACTGTTCAGCAGAGACTGTCGTCGCTGTACGGGGGAAGTCGAGACCATTGGTCACGCCTTCTTTCACTGCAGGGCGGTAGTGCCGTTGTGCAGGTTTGTTGAAGGCTTCATGGTTCGCATGCTGCAGGGAAAGTTCTTTGTCCTTGAGGCCAGTTCTGTTTGTAGCAATGTGGTGCCGCAGATGACGAAGGCTGAACATTATGTGTTCTGTTGCTTACTAGGTGTTATGAGAGTCGTGATTTGGACGACACGTCAGAAAGGATTCCATGAGGGCGAGAAGTTAACTTCTTCCCAACTGATCTTGTACTTTACGCATCAGCTTAAAGTCAAGAGTAGGACGGAAAGGCGGCGGCTCACCTCATCAGAATTCAGCAAAAGGTGCGTGAATCTTGCGCGTTTGTGCCGTGTAAAAGGGGCTGACCTTGAGTGGCATTTTGATGCCGGTTAGGCATCAGGATATTGTTTTCCTGGGTTGAACTTGGGCAACCCATCCCGAGATTAGGTTAGTGTAGGTCTTGTTTTTTGATTTTTAGTTTTTCTGCTTTTTAGTCAACTTAGCTAGGGTGTGTTTGCTCATTGGTCCCTTTTATTTCTGTCCTCCTTTTTTTTTTCCTTTAGTTTAACTCCCCATCCCCTCCCTCGTTTAGGTGGTCAGTGATGTCAGTTCTCTGATGGATGCGGGGCGCCTTTCGTTTCGCGTGTGTGTTTTTCGTATTTGTTGTTGTGTATGAATGAGCGTGTGCCTGTGTGAATGCTTGGGAGGAATGAATGTTTCCTTTATTTTCATAGTCCCGCATCGATTTCGTCCTGTTAACTGACATTTCTGCCTCATTTATAGTTTGTAGGGGGTTTTTAATTACTAACACTTTTTTGTTTAGTTTCTTGTAAATATTTTATGTATCATATTGTATATATATTTATTGGGGATTTTTTTAAAAATTGTTGTTTTATGCCCTTCCCCCACAGACAATATTTGTAAATAAGGGGAGTATTTAGGATTTTCATTGAGTCAAAGAGGTATTTTGGTGGATGTAGTAAGAAAGGTATTGATAAATGTGTTGTTTTGCTGAATGGAATATTGTCTTGTATGATAGGGTCAGTGGATGTGGCTAGCTAAGTTTTATATTAAGACAGGTGATGACCGTCCTTTACCCCAACCCCTTTTTTTGGCCTTGTGCCACATTTATTGTATCTATACGATAATAAATATTGTTGGTGAAGGGAAATTTCTGCTGTTATCAACTCCGGCTTTTGATTCAAGGACTGTTATATCCAACCGAAAGAATCTCTATAAAAAGTTGCCAGCCAACCAAAACCCAAAAGAGAATTTCATGGAACAAATTTGGTAAATAGAATTTTGACTAATTTTCATTGACCAAACAAAAAATTAATATTTATTTACACACCTTTGTGGATTTCCAAATATAGCACTTAGATTACTTCACTAGCCCTAAAGTGATAAAGATATTTGATTCCCTTTCCTTCTCCCTTGTAACACTTCGCCAGTAACTCTGTGTTTTCTGTTTTGTAGGCCACAATTGCTTATCCTGTATATATTTTATGTTCTGTTTTAGTAAATTAAATATTTGTTTGTGATTTAGCTCTGTGTTGTGGTAAATCATTTTTTTCCCTTTGTTACAATTATCAACACGTAACAATATATATATATATATATATATATATATATATATATATATATATATATATATATATATAATGGGATAGCGATATATAATTTTTTATATATCAAGGACAATTTGTTGGGAAAGATGTCTGATAATGTAGGAAAAAGTATTCAGTTGATGCGTTTCCTCTGTCTGAGATTGTTTATTTTGGAGCGATTGCGCATGCGCACGATCGGGAGTTGCTGGGAATTCTAATTTTGAATTAGTTTCTTTTTTTTTAAATTTTAAAACTATGTAACTATAACAAAACAATTCGATTGTATTTTTGCCAAGAAGAAGTCGGAAGACGAAACACGTCGCCAATGAACTAAGATTGCAATTGTTTTGTTATAGTTACATTACAAAATCCAAATTAAAAAAAAAACTCTTAATATAAAGAAAATTTACATTAACCAGAAAGAGGCTTACGCAAAGGCGTGTGTCTCTTTTTTAAATTTGAATTTTGTAATATAACTATAACAAGAAAAACATTTTGATTTCATTTTTGCCAAGAAAAAGTCGGAAGACGAAACGCGTCGGCAAAGTAGCAAGATTTTTTTCGAACTGTCATCTTATACCAGTTTGTCTTGTCCACACAAATGAACTGGGAATTTGTATATATATATATATATATATATATATATATATATATATATATATATATATATATAATTAAGTAATTCATCGAGTCTAGAAGAAAGCTCAACAGAATGCAGAAAGCACTGGACGGCCGTTTCGTCCTATATTTGGGACTCATCAGCTGAATATTTGAGAAATCTTATTAAAGAAAAAGATGATCTCTCAAACCGGTAAATGAAAATAAATATACTGTTTGATAAATAAATGGAGCATCTACTCAAATACGAGTATCCACTAAAAATAATATCTAAAGTGATAAAAACCTGTTGGATCAATAAATTAAAAAATCCATTACTTCTTTATAAAAAAAAGAATATAATATTTTATGTTTAGGTAACAATCCCTCTTTTATACAGGTTTCATTGAAAATGACTGACAAGGCCTTCCGATTGAGTATTTTTATTATATTTTCTTGCATGCGTCTAAGTGATTTTTTTTTACATAATGTGTGTAAGAACTCTCCAAATGGTCTGCAGATACAAGCGGTTTCGGCTCAATATATATATATATATATATATATATATATATATATATATATATATATAATAAATTAATTGATTCAAAATATGGTTTTTCCACTACACAGTTATAACTATGTTTCAAAAATGGAAGCTAAAATGTTTGAATTTAATTTTGTAATTAAATTAAAGACATTAGTTCCATTTCATCCTCAAGCGAATTTTGGAGCAACTTTTAAAATTAGTGGGTTTTAAAGGCACAGCAAAAAATCATAATTCACGTTTCTAAGGCTACAGAGAAATCCATTCATTTAAAAGTTACTCCAAAATTCGCTTGAGGATGAAATGGATCTAATGTCTTTAATTACAAAATTAAACTCGAAGCTTTTAGCTTCCATTATTGAAACATGGTTAGAACTGTGTAGCGGAAAAACCATATTTTAAATCACTTAATTTATAATATTAATGCTCTGTAAATTTACATTGAGCACTATTTTGTAAAAGTAAAAATATATATAAGAACACCAGATTATATATCTTACTGTTCTTTCTTTCTTTATATATATATATATATATATATATATATATATATATATATATATATATATATATATATATATATAAACAAAAAATTCTTAGTAATTACAGTGTACATGTACTGTACATATTACTGGCAGTGGATAGTAAATGTAAATACAGAATGTTATAATTTAATTTGTTTTCCTTATATTGTTTTAATTTTAAGTAATTGGTTGATATTTTTAAATAGTTTACTGCACAATTTACACATTAACAGAAGGTTGAGAATCACAATACCACTGTATTAAGAGCAATTATATGTGTTCACTAGATGATTGTTCGAATCTGTGAATAATTGTATCTGCATCCTTTTTCAATGGATAAAAGCATTTATGATTCCAAATTCTCCTCAGAGAGCGATGTTCTTTTTCTTTATGATCTTTAGCCTTGAAAATGTCTTCTCACATTGGACTTGAATAACTGACAGTGTGCACATGACTTGATAAAGTTCTTATTCCTTTTTATTACTAAAAGAGTTGCCTGTGTTTCTTTCTTCATGGCATTTTTATTTAGGATACCCACTCCATCAGTGGGGCCCACTTACCATCGGGCAAACTGACACTTTGGCAAGTTTACCACATTGTTATTATTACTATTATTATTATTTTATTTCCTTTGACTTCTGGTGTGTACTCATTTCTTTCCGGGTCCCAACCAGAGACCTAAGGTCAGAAATGGAATCATGACATTTTCTCTTGAGCAATTAAAAAGAAAATACATATTCTACATCGATAAAGTCCTTCGTCAGGTGTTGGCACTACTCGTGATTATTATTATCTTACTTATTATAAAACGCAGATTGTGTGTGTGTGTCTGTACGTTTATATATTCGATCGGATTTCCTACATTTTTCAACCGATTTCAACAAAATTTCACATGACTACATAAAATTACCTTGCGGTGGTTCTAACAGTGCCAAAAATTGGAAACACACAATTATAAGGCATCGCGAGAATGAAAGGGGGACAACTCATATCGAGTTATACTTATTATAAAACCCAGGTTGTTTGTGTGTGTGTTTGTGTGTGTGTGTGTGTGTGTGTTCGTTTATATATGGGATCGGATTTCCTACATTTTTCAACCGATTTCAACAAAACTTCACTTTTTTTTTTGGCAGGTAGTGTTTCTTATTGTCTTGCACACTTTTTTCTTTATTTTTGCATTCAGAATGCTTTAAAAATTCCATTTACAAGACAATTGTTTATAATAAAATTCTATTCAATCGATAGACTCATAACGATTGAAAACAATGTTTTTGTTTGAGTTTGGGTGTGACCAATTCGTTAAAAAAAAAAAAAAAAAAACTAATTAAGACATGCATGTCCGTCAACTTTAAACAATAATCTTTGTCAATTTTGTTTTTCAATCTTTATGATGGTCGATACTTGATCTATCTCTTACTGTTACATCCCCGGGCAACACTGGGCTCTACTGCTAGTTATTAATATTATTATTATTATTATTATTATTATTATTATTATTATTATTATTATTACATTCGCTTAAACGTTTAAAAATAATGGAAGCGTTTACAATAAAAAAGAAACAAAATTTAAATAATATCGACCACGAACACGGCCACAACATGCTAACGTGTTTGGAAAATAAAACTTTCTTGTTGTTATAAAAAATAAACAACAACATATTCAGACCAAAAAACATCCTTGATATTGGTTAACAGATTAGCCAGTTCTTACACACTCTACGTCCAAAAAAGAAATGACTTTTATGAACGTAAAAAGGAAACGTATACTTAAGATCAAGAAGAGACAGGTGAAATATCTAGGGCGTATAATATGGAATGAGGGCTTGGAAAATCTGTTACTCACAGGTCAGATTGAAGGCATGAGGGACAGAGGAAAAGAACGCATGCACTCAGGGAGTTGAGTAAATTGATGGTGCAACAGAGAAATAACAAAAAAGAAAACAAAATTAGAGCTACAAAGAACAAGACATTGTGGAGAGGCATGATCGCCTACGTCTTGAGGAGGAAACGACATATAAAGAAGGAAAATATAAAAAAAAGATTAATTGTCGTCCATAAAATCTGTATATATATATATATATATATATATACAGATTTTATGGACGACGACTCACAACACACAACAGTTAAGCTTTTTATTATATATACTTTTAAAATTTATCATGGCCTATAGTAAAAAGGTTTCTTGCCTCAAATGCCATAATACGGTTTTGTAGCATTAAAAACATATTTAAATATATATATATATATATATATATATATATATATATATATATATATATATATATATATATATATATATATATATATATATATGGCATAATACGTTTTTGTACAAAAACGTATGATGGCATTAGAGGCAAGAAATATTTTACTATAGGCCATGATAAATTTTAAACCAAAAACACAAACACAAGTCGATCGGTTTCGTCTCCTCTCGTCAGAACTGTAAACGGGAAAACAAATTATGAGAAGAAAGTTTGTTGCGGATGACGTGAATGAATGGACAGGGAAAAATTATAATAATAAAAGTCCTAACACCAAATATGCTAGAGAGACAGCACCTCAAGCCCAAGCAAAGAGCGAGTCGCCTGGAACTGATTAACAGGGTCTCCAACACATTCAAATGGAATAATGAGTGCGCTCTGGCCAGAACAGAGAACCAGCTAACACTAAAATCCATAGCACAGGACAGTCAAGTGATCCGCTATAGAAGACCCGTATGTATTCCGAACGGTATCATAATTTGTTTCCCTGTTTACAGTTCTGACGAGAGGGAACGAAACTTGTGCTTGTGTTTTTATTTTAAAATTTATCATGGCCTATAGTGAAAAATTTATTGCATATATATATATATATATATATATATATATATTATGATATGGATTAAGTCCGGCAATTATTTTATATAATTTATTTAAGTAAATGACCTGTTTGTTAGTTGGTTGGTTGTGTTTTATGGCATATCAACCACTGTGGGTTATTTAATGCCAAATTAAGGTATATATATATATATATATATATATATATATATATATATATATATATATATACACACACACACATATATATACACACATATACACACACACACATATATATATATATATATATATATATATACATATATATATATACATATACATACATACACATATAACATATACCTATACATATATTAAATATACAGTACTATTAAACATATAGCTGGGAACGTTATTTTTTTCAAAAACGCATAGCTAGCAACATTTCTTCAAAAGCGTATAGCTGGCAACATTATTTTTTCCAAAAACATATAGCTGGCAACATTGTTTTTTCAAAAACGCATAGCTGGCAACATTGTTGTTTCAAAAACGCATACCTGGCAACATGAGTGTTTCAAAAACGTATAGCTGGCAACATTAGTGTTTCAAAAACGTATATCTGGCAACATTATTTTTTCCAAAAAACGTATAGCTGGCAACATTATTTTTCCGAAAACATTATCTGAACCCTTGTTGGACGTAGTTTATCGTCATACCCAGGACGCGGATTTAGTTTATCGTCATACCCAGGACGGCTGTTTGTTAGTTAAATAAAAGTTATTACATTTACCAGCCTGAACGTTCGGGAAATTTCGTGGAAAATATACGCTCTCCGACAGGAATCCCGTATGGGACCCAACCACATCAACCTGACGGGCTGTTACCATTCAGCCACAGAGGAGCGTCTGATTAGCAAAGTCCGTATTACTGTTTATAAACACACACCTTTGATGATTTTTCTCGATCGAACATTTCTGCTCGCGAAACGTATCTTAACGTAAGAAATGTCAACATATAAAATGGATTAAGTCCGACAGTTTTAATATATTTTCTATATCGAAAAACGCATATTTTCTACGAAATTTCGCGAACATTTAGGCCGATAAATGTAATTATAAATATTTAATTAAAAACAGAGCATTTGATTAAATAATTGCATCTATAAAATTAACGGAGAAACAGAATATATATATATATATATATATATATATATATAATTTATTCCAAAATTGTAACTAAATATGTTATTAAATCACTACAAAAATAGCCATTTTATTTCAACATTTCTGGCGTTTTAACAAATGATGGTGTTGAATGTAGAGTGTAGAATTCTACATTCAACACTTGATAAGACACCAGCAGTGTTGAAACAAAATGGCTATTTTTGTAGTGATTTTAAACCATATTTATATTATAATTTCCAAATAAATAATATTTGCTATATTCTGTATTGAAAAAGTCTTTTAAGAATAGTAATTTTGGTTATTGGAATTTATTCTGTATACACCAATTCTATACTGGTACATATATATATATATATATATATATA
>OZ010581.1:101766112-101808612 GCA_963932145.1 Acanthosepion lycidas
TATTAAATTTGTTTGCAAAGATGTATTCTCGCCATTTAAATCATTAACTTCTATATCTGTTTTTTGTATGAATGATTCATGTAATGTAAATTGAACTACAACTCATACTTGATATATATATATATATATATATATATATATATATATATATATATATATATATATATGATATAACGATATATAATTTTGTATAATTTTATGTATCAACAAACAGTATTTAGAAAAATATGATAAATAGGATTTTTTTTAGGTGGTGGAGAGATAAAGAAAAAGAAAAAGTCTAGAGATGATTTCGGCTAGACTGAAAAAAATTCTTTCAAAGAATTTTGAACTGCTGCGTCTCTCGTTTCGTCGAGCGCATGTTTAGTAACGTCATTAAAGCCTAGTTCGATGAAATTCTAAGTGATGAAACACGTCATAAAAACCTTTCCAGTTTGTCATACTTTTCTTTATGTATATATATATATATATATATATATATATATGACAAAAGTGAAAATTTTTTCGCGTGACGTGAGGCGTTTCGTCCTTATATATATATATATATATATATATATATATATATATATATATATATATATATTATTTTTATATATACAAAAGAATTACTTAACTTTAATTTTTCCGACTTCACAGTTTCGTGGTAATATATGCACATTTCATAGAGTTAATCTGTATATTAAATATTTGTAAATATGGAACCTATACAATTTGATTACTCAAAATGTTCCTACATTAAATGTTCACGAATATAAAATCAAATTTATTGAAAAAATAAAACATTTCATAAAAAGTTCAAGATGTAATGTATTTTATTTTTTTAACAATGATTATAATAATATTAATAAGAACAATAATTTCTGACTTTCTTCAATGAAATATCCGCCACCACAAGAAGACAATTCGAAAATGATTTAATAAATATTGTAAATAAAATCAAAACATGAAAGAAGAACAGTACATTTCCAAAACAATTAACAAATGACATAAAACCAATGAATAAATCAAATAAACTACGTATTCAAGACACGAATAATCCATAAAATGAAACCTACCAAATATAAGAAACTAATCGAAAAAAGAAATACATAAGTTTTACAAAATCGCCAACAACGAATGAGAAAACAATATAAATAAAGAAGCAAAAACCATAGCAACAAAATTAAAATTAGATAACAGAATGCCACACTTAAGCAAAGTTGATCCATTTATTAAACTAAAAGATCATAACGATAATTTAGTAAACAGACTTACATGAAGAATAGTAAATCCGACAAAATTTAATATAAAAAAAAATAAGTAAACAAAAAGAAAAAATATGTTAAAAATTAAGAAAAATATAAAATATAAATTAATGGAAAAATACAAAAGAAACTATAAACTGATTTGACAATATTACAAACAAAAACATCGTCCAGGAGACTGACTCGTTACAGTTTCTCGGGCTAACGTTCTCAGTCAACATGAAGTGGAATGACTATACTGAATCCATTGCTAGGATAACAGCGAGAAAATTTTCTCTTCTGAATCTCTGTTGCATATCCTATAAGTCTACCATTCATTTTTGCTTTTAATATTTCTGTAACATATGATGTGATGCTATTGCTATATATTAGGTTGGTGCAAAAATAATGACGTAATAATGTCGTTTTTGACGTTAAAATATACGTCAAAAAAACGACATTATTACGTCATTATTTTTGCACCAACCTAATATTTAGAAGTATCTGATAAAATCCAAAGAAGAATCAGCAATATTATTGGTCCTGATCTGTTATCTCAGTTTGTCATTTTGCACCGCTGGTAAGTTGCTTCTCTGCCTTTTCTATAAATACGTTCATGGTAATTATTCCAATTAGCTCTTCGCTATGGTACCTAGACTTTACGAATTTAAGCGCAGTACTATATTAGCAACAAGATATCTCATCATTTTACAGTTGAACTGGCTAGATGTGACCGTAAGTTCTATGCTGACAGATCCTTCTCTCACACTCTTCGCTTGTGAAATTCTCTTATGGCTTCTTGCTTCTCAGTCAGCTTTCATCTTCAAAAGTTTAAATGCAATGCCAATCGTTATCAAAAGTCTTCCTGATTATTTTCTATTGTTCTCGCTCCTTGATAATGGTTCAGTTTTCTAATTGTGCCATACTCAATAACTCCTTGTGTCTTAGTGGCTTTAGTCTCTTGCACGTGGTGAATTTGATTAAAAAAATACGACATGAAATGTATTTGAACTGCTGGTAAGATCGACTTAAGAAAGAAAGTTATTAATATAATGTGCAACATTTGCTGAATTAAGCAAGTACACAAAATAGAAAAGGAGAGAAGTTCCTATGACTTACAATGATTCATTATCAGACAACGCGGATGATATTCTGTTGATGGTGAACCTGGATGGAAAACTGTAAGAACTTGACATTATAGTATAACAGGTACCTCCAAAGAAAAGTTAAACTTAATGTTTAAAATGAATTTTTAAGAATGAAAAATCTTTGTTAAAGGTTTTACTTTAGTTTTAATTTCAAGCTAATAGATTAAATTTAATATTACCAACAAGTAAAATACTTTGCTGTATTTCAAAACAAATTTAAATTGACTGGAAGGAAATGTTATTTCTAGAAATCGCTATTAATGCCTGATATTAGACATTTTTAATCTGTCAGCAAAATGTAATTCTCATAATGAAAATATCTTAAAAATATTTTTGTGAAATTTTATTTGAGGAATATTTGATTTAATGTTTCATAAATTACTGTTATGGGACCTGACCCATAATAACATAATGGACTATTCCATACGTAATAAATACTGCGCCTCAAGAGAAAGCAGGTTGTTCAGTCCGAAGTTGGGTGATCAGCTGATCGGTTGAACTCTCTGCCTTCGGGCGGGGAGGAACCCGAAAGAGGCTACGCCGAAGGGCGGAGTCTCTTTCGGGGTGGTAGACCGACCCTGAACCCGTTTATAAGGGTTCAAAGGGCATATTTTTGCCCGAGCCCACGGGCTCGGAAACCCCACGTTAAACCGGCCTTGTGCCACATGATGTTCTCGCCGGGGGGGGGGGGTGACTAAATACCGTTCCGTCCGAAGTCGGGCGACCGGCTGACCGGCTGACTGGTTGAACTCTCTGTCTTTGGGCGGGGAGGAACTCGAACGAGGCTATGCCGAAGAGCGGAGTCTTTCGGAGAGGTAAACCGACCCTGAACCCGTGTATACGGGTTCAGAGGGCATATTTTTGGCCGAGCCCACGGGCTCGGAGATCCCACGTTAAACCGACCTTGTGCCACATGATGCCCTCGTGACTGACTGACTAAATACTGTTCACTCTGAAGTCTGGAGTGAGGTCCGTCTGTCAGTCAGTCAGTCAGAGCGAGTTAGTCAGTCGAGTCAGAGGCAGTCCGAAACAAAGTCGCGTTCAGGCAATTCCTACAAGACATTGGAATAGTGATACTGGTCGAGACTACATTGTTCTCTCTACTAAACCTGATTGTTCGTACTAACACTTTCTACTTCTCTGTATATATTCCCGTTTGTAATATATCTGTGTTATTCCATATCCGTGTTCGAGTTCTTCTTTATTGGTTCTACCTTGGACTATCATCGTGGTACAAGGAACAGGACCATAACAATTACTTAATTTAAGTTTAAAATATCGAAGAAATGTATTCTTTAACAGGGAGAGAAATGTTTGTTTGACTGACAACTGGAAGTTTGTCTATGTTTTTAACGGTGACCATCTATGTAAAAATTTCTTGAGGAATATATAATATTGCTATTCATTAGGGTTAGTACAGCGCATACGATTGTTGTGGCAAATATGTAACTAATTCGGTCCATAAGTAAACCTTTATATAGACAAAAACACACAGGCGAGAAGCAGCACGAATCTATCTGTACAATGAAACTCAAGAATGGCAGATTCAAAAAAATTTCTTAATTGACTCTTAGCACCAATTCTGTTTTCTGGATATCAATACGACTGACAAAGTCTGTGTCTGATTAGGCGATGGAGTAAATATTCAGGGTAAAAAAGGTTTCTTTCTTCTGTTCAATGAAGTCTATTTGCAGAGAAGACTTATAGACATAACACGTTGCAACACCGGTT
This sequence comes from Acanthosepion lycidas, assembly GCA_963932145.1. Classification (NCBI taxonomy): domain Eukaryota; kingdom Metazoa; phylum Mollusca; class Cephalopoda; order Sepiida; family Sepiidae; genus Acanthosepion; species Acanthosepion lycidas. The sequence goes on from OZ010581.1 coordinate 101,770,215, forward strand.
CCTGTACAATCACTGTTTAAGGAATGTCGAACCTGCTAAGTACCTCGATAGGTGACCACTTGGGAATACCAGCTGCTGTAAGCTTGGAGGTGTAATAGATAATGACTCGGAATTAGAAATCGGAGAGCTGAGTTCCAGTCGCAGTCGGATTCGTTGTATTCATTAACGTGGAAATCCCCTTGGGAAACGTATGAATCGATTTATTCTTCCCTCAGATATGGGTTAATTAGTAAAACGTGTATCAATAAAACTATTATTATCTACAAAATAAATTATAAGTATCTAAAAATATTTTCTGGCTTTAAATAACCCGCAAGGGTTTGATATGCCTTAAAAAGAAAGAAAGAAAGAAAGAATCTAAGAAAGAAAAATCTAAGAAAGAAAGAAAGAAAGAAAGAAAGAAAGAAACTGAGAAAGAAAAAATATAAGAAAGAAAGAAAGAAAGAAAGAAACTGAGAAAGAAAAAAATCTAAGAAAGAAAGAAAGAAACCGAGAAAGAAAAAATCTAAGAAAAAAGAAAAATCTAAGAGAGAAAGAAAGAAAGAAAAAATCTAAGAAAAAAAGAAAAATCTAAGAAAGAGATAAAGAAAGATAGAAAGAAACTGAGAAAGAAAAAAATCTAAGAAAAAAAGAAAAATCTAAGAAAGAGAGAAAGAAAGAAAGAAAGAAAGAAAGCGAAAGAAAAAATCAAAGAAAGAAAGAAACTGTTGAGGGGTTCTTCCCTCTTTACACAACTGGACTCACCCAGGGTATACATATACTACTCTGCTAATGAATACCCGGGAGGAGCGAACGAGCGACGAACGTAACGAGCAAGAGTCACGGTGAGCAAGCACGTAGACTCAGTAAGAAGTCATACAGTGATACGCCGATACCAAAGACTATATATATATATTTTGCTACTAACCCGCATTCCTGGAACTACTAACCTACCTTACCAGTTTGTATTATTACATTAATATATTTATTTTCCTATATTCCTTCTTGGCGTTTGTTATTTATTGGTACCAGATTTCATCCCGAAGAAAGAAACCGGGAAAAAAATTCAAGAACGCGACAAAAAAGAATCAATGAAAGAAAGAACACGAAAAAGAAAGATCTAGAAAAGAAAGAAAGAAAGAAAGAAAGAAAGAAAGAAAAAAAGAAAGAAACCTAGTCAGGAAAATCTAAGAAAGAAAGAAACCGAGAAAGAAAAAAAATGAAAGAAACCGAGGAAGAAAAATCTAAGAAAGAAAAAAACCAAGAGAGAAAATTCTGAGGTAAAAATTAGAAAGAAAGAAAAACAGAAAGAAAGAAAGAGAGAGAGAGAGAAAGAGAGAGAGAGAGAGAGAGAGAATAACGAGAAAAAGAAAGAAAAGAAATAAAAGAAAGAAAGAAACATGAATAATGGGAAATCTGAGAATGAAACAAGAGAGAGAAAAGTAAAAAGTGACAGTGTGAATGGAGAATAAGAAAAGAACAAGCAAATTAAACTAAGAAAATGAAAGAGAAAAAAAAAGAGAAGCAAAGCATAAGAGAAAACAAAAAGAAACCAGCCTAAAAAAGGTAAAAATTAATAAAATAAAATAAAAAAAACATCCGAAGAAAGTATAATTGAAATCTTGGAAGTATCCAGGCATTCACGACTTTAGTTATTTTCTCATCGACATGTCGTGGTTTCCGTCTGTCTTTTTTACAAATATTTTCATGGCAACTGCTCTGACGAGCTTGTTTTTCCCTGGTGCCTCGACTACGTGAATTTAAGCGTGCTACTAGATTGGCATTTAGGTCCCATCATTTTACTATTGAAATAGCTAAATGCAATCGCCGCTTCTACTTTAACAGTTTTTTTTTTCTTGCACTTCTTACCTATGGAGCTTCGTTCTGTTACTTGCTTCCCCGTTTCGAAGGTAGGAAAAGGTGACATCCAAATCCGAACGCGTATTGCATTAGTGAAAGGTAAATTCAAAAAGCTAAATTAAGTACGAAGACTTAGGAATATTTCGTTGGAAAGCAAACAAAAAGATAGTGCTAAACTGTTCTATATCAACCCACTTGCGCAGCAGAAAGTGGCTGACTATAAAACAGGAGGTAACAGAAATATAGCTATACAGAAGGATGCTCAGAATAGCATGGACTGAATTAATGAAAATAGAAACAAAATGGACACTTATACTTAATATCAGAAATAGCTGAGATTTTTTTAAATATGATGAGGAAAGAAAGCTTGAAGAATTTGACACTCACATGGCATTTCGAGTACAATATGAGCAGAAGAAGGCGGTAGCAACTTACCTGATCGGCTCGTGTGAACAGATGGCAGAACAGAGAGCGAGTGTGTTGGTAAATGAACATTGCTACGTCCTACAAGAGAGAGGGAGTTGTAAAGAGCCATTACCAGTTATCTCTTAGAAGGAGGCAGCATGCTGAAGAATACCCCCACAGCAGGAGAGGAACACACTGCACCTTCTTGGCCTCACGTTTTTCCACTGACTTGAAGTGGAGCGATTAGATCGAATCAATAGCTGCATCTACTGAAAGGAAAGTTGGGTCACTGTACCGTGCCATATTTTTTCTCATCAGAATCCATTTTGTACATTTACAAATCTACCATACGTCCGTGCATTGAATACTGTTGCTATATCTGGCAGAGTGCTCTTGCTTTACGTCTAGATACTTGACAAAATCTAAAAAAAGGATCTGTAATGAAATGTAATCAATCCTGACCAGGCATTCTCGTCATTTTCTCATCGTGGTGGCGTGGTTTCCGTCTGTCTTTTTTACAAATATATTCATGGAAACTTCTCTGACGAGCTTTTTTTTCCCCTGGTGCCTCGACTACATGAATATAAGTGTGCTACTAGATTGGCATCTAGGTCCCATACTTTTACTATTGAAATAGCTAAATGCAACCGCCACTTCTACTCCAACGGTTTTTTTTTTTTTGCACTTCTTACCTATGGAGCTTAGTTGCTTCCCTGTTTCAAAAACTTAAATGCAACATCAATCGACATTTTCTGTGTTTTTGAATGCCGTTAATTTTTTTTTAACCTTACCTCTATCCTCAGTCTTTTCTTTCACTTCCTCCCCCCGTGTAAAACCCCTGCGTACTAATGGTACTTTCGCCATGCTTGGGGTGATTAAAAAAAAACAAACATTCATCTCAAAAGAAAAAAAAAATACATGCACATGCTCCAAGTTAGCGGGAAGACCAAAACCGACTTTGCATTCCCCAACTCCCATCGATAGTGGAAATAATCGATTTTTCATGCTTCTACAGTAGTTTTCATGTAGTTTGCGGCAATTTTCTACTGGCCAGAGGGAGAGCCAATAGCTGACTGCCACGAATAGGCAAGAAGATTCTATTGGCCAGCGTGAGAGCCAACAGCTGACAGACACGAATGTTAACTAGCATGCTAGCATGCAAAATAAATCGATAGCTGCATTCATCACAAGTGGGAAAAATTTAAATCTGCATGGCACTTTACTCCAATTGGTTCATTCGCTTGCTTAAACTCAACGTTGATTCTGATTCCGCAGAACTGGGTTTGGTGTGAAAAATATTTGTTGTGAACATTCTTTTTTCATTCGGTTTTTCCAGTTACGAGTCCTTTTTTTAAAGCTGATCGTTTTGTGTTCATTTTGTTTAGTTCCTTTTTTGTAACAGATTTAATGTTTAGTATAGAGATTAGAAAAAATTCGCAGTGTGAAATAGGCAAGAAGTAAGGCATGTAGCAACATCAGCACTGGAAAGGGCAGTCCTTTAAAGGCAAGGAAGGGCAAAAATATTTTAAGTCAAGTGATAGCGATTGCTGTATGAGTCGTACGATTTTTTAATCAAGCACGGGCAACGCCGGGTCATGCTGCTAGTAAATAAATAAATAAATAAATAAACCAAAAAAGAAATAAACAAAGAAAGAAAGAAACACACGAAGACCAAAGAAAGTAAATGTATTTCTTAAAATGCATTGCATGAATAGATTTAAATATTAAAGTTATTTTCCAAGCGTAGCTTAGATATGGCACAAGACCGAAAGTATAGGGTACCCAGTGGTGTTGGAAATCACTACCCAGTCGTAAATGTTCTAGCGAGACAAGCTTGCTAACCATTACACCGCCTCGAGGTACCCAAAGTCAAAAAAAATAAAGGCAAGAAATATTGACGGAGGAATTTTTGAAAGGCTGAAAGGTCGAGTAAAAAAAAAAAAAAGAAAAGAAAAGAAATAAAGAAGGAATCATCTTGGCCGACTATCATGGGTACTGATCATTACACTGTTTTGCCAGCACCGGAAGAAATTTGTCATTTCTCATTACGGCAGCCCCACGAAGAAGACGATGAAGGGGTGGGACAGCCGGCCGAATGTTACTCGCATTCCTTTCTTCATCGACTCCGACTTAATTCTGACCCTCTGCCCTCTCCACCGATATCGGCTTGCCTGGTCCACAACAGAGGCTTAGAAATAATCATTACTTTCGAAGCAGGCAATTTGGCTGTCGCGTGTCCGATGCAATGTTAAATAGTGCAAAGATAGTCGAAGAATAAGCGACAGGAAAAAAAGATGACCGGAGAAAAGGATGCCGTATGGAGGAAAATGAATGCAGATATATATAAATAATAGGAAAAAAAACGCGAAGGTGATATTTCTGGGCGAGAATATCACCTGAGGTATGAGACTCACAGTCATCATGCAGTGTTGATTCTTATGTCCACAATGTTTATATCAATAATGCTCTATTCTTTTTCATGAATAATGCAAATTTTAAAATGCATATATATATATATATATATATATATATATATATATATATATTGAACAATAAAAAAAAATTAAAAATTAAAATCTTCAGACACACTGGATTGTAAATTAATATTCTTTCGTTTTTTTTATCATTATTCCATTTAGATTCCTCTACTCTAAAGAAGGCTCAGAGCAGATCTTTAATGCTCTATGTAGGAGGGTTTTAATAATGTTAATCTTGCGCTTAGTGGGACAAAAAGTCATATGCGAGCACCTATTAAAGAACAGAGATTGTGCAGCTAAATTTAGTGTTGACTGGTTCACAGTGTTGTCCTGGTCACACTCTTTATTTCATCTAAAGGTTCTGGAGGCACTTTACATAGTGTCCTGTAAGCCTTCTTTGTGTAATATTAAGTTTTATACTTTTATTTCGATCATTAAATTTTGTACCTCCAAAAATATCTTTATATATATATATATATATATATATATATATATATATATATATATACAGAGAATTGGGAAGATTTACAATCCAACAAACACCAACAACTAATACATACAAGGGTTTTCCAATAACTTGGACCGATTTTAAACTTAATTCTCATTTAAAATCGGTCCAAGTTTTTGGGACACCCTTCATATATATATATATATATATATATATATATATATATATATATATATATATATATATTATAGAGAGAGATATATAGATAGATATGAAGGACTTTCTGATCCCTGGTAATTCGAATCTGATGAGGTATCAATTTATGTCCCTCTTAACCTAAAAAAATCTCATTTTGCCTACACACAGTTTTGTCTTTCCTCCTGACCCGAAAAAACCCAACATATGTCACGTCTACGAATCGTGTCATCTAATAGTCTTTCAACTGTGTCTCATCATCTTCACTTTTACTTCAGATACTAATATACATCCTACAAAAATGCATACCCTCCCATATATATATATATATATATATATATATATATATATATATATATTCGACTCTCTTAATGAAATGGACGTATGAGGGAAGTACGAGGCCCAATCAGCTCAATTGCTTGGAACAGCCCGACATAATCAAATATGATTTGATTATAGTAGTGAATGTTTTGTACAGAACAGTCTACACTTTTTGAAGGGCCGAATACAGAGACCTGGTCCCCAAAAGAGCCTCCGCAGGTTTTGAATTCAGAGGTGTCCTTCTCCTAGACCAGTTGACTTTAGAGGCTATAGAACCCAGTGCGTCCTGCTATTTACCCAGAGCTGGAGGAAGAAGAGGATTCCTACCTTTCCCAAGGTTATTAGCATGTAAGTGAATGCACTGGATTCGTCGGGAATTCGAACTCGTCTCTCTGATTTCTCTATCCACTACTCCGCCTATATATATATATATATATATATATATATATATATATATATATATATATATATATATATATATATATATATATATATATATTGGGGCAGTAGATCATTGTTTAAACATATACTGTTAAATGTAATAGACAATAAATGTCTATTATGTCTGGCCACGAGCCGTTCTAAACTTCGTATGATTGCTTTAATTAAAATTCTCCAACATTTGGATATTTTTTTTATAAAGCTGTTCCTTCAGCTAAGGTTTCGGCTCTCATGAGCCATCTTCAGAGTGGTTATGCGGATATTTAAACAAAAGTATTTGTCATCAAAGATGATATTCTGTTCTGCTGACATAGAAGACTACGATGCGACGATAACGGTCGCGGAATAGCAGACGGAGGTCGCAAATTCACGATACTGTTTTATGAGGTCATACCACGTGAGAGACCGAAATATTAACAAAAGAAGCATATTTCGGTAATATTTAATCATGGAAAATTGTATTTTAAAAGCAGTAAAATCGACGTTGCTGACCAGACGGTCCTCTGTAGCTAAACTGTTATAGCACATCCGGCCATTTAACAATATATATATATATATATATGTGTGTGTGTGTGTGTTTGTGTGTGCGCGTGCGCGTGTGTGTGTGTTAGCGAATATACATAATATCTTATATCGATAAAGGCGCAATTTTTTTGTCTTTCGAACTTAAGACTATGACCGATATAAATTATAAATGGTTAATTTAAATATTATAGAAAATCAACACCATGAGAACGTGAATTTTATAACGCTTAACAGTGAGAGAGTATTCTGCACCTGAAGATTGCGGATCCGCATGAAACACCGAGTCATGCTATCGTCGTAGAATATTATGTATATTCACTAATATATACTTAATAGCTCTGTTATATAACATTGATCACTGTTTTTATAACACCTGAGAAAGATATATATACGTGCAAGTATATGTGCGTCTTCGTATGTTTTTCAACGTATCCATCTCTCTCTCTCTCCATACATATATATATATATATATATATATATATATATATATATGTATATATATATCTGTGTGAATGTATATATATATATATATATATATATATATATATATATAAATATAAAAGTGAACATAGAAGTCAACACTTAGAGGCGACAGTCTGTTTCATGCTATATGCAATCGTCAGGCCATATATATATATATATATATATATGCGGATAGAAATGTAAAAGGAAGACTGAAAACAGCTGCGCCTAAAAAGTATAGACAACAAAAAAAGTGCTCAATACAAATTTCTAAATCGAATATGTAGAGCAAAGACATTTAAGAAAAGCCTAAATCTAACCAATCACACAATCAGGGTTTCGACCGTAAGGGCTCTTCAGGCAAGTGGAAGGATCCTTCTATTACGGCCGAAACCTTCGTTGCATGATGGTTGACATTTTAGCCTTTTCTTATACATACATACATACATACATACATATATATATATATATATATATATATATATATATATATATATATATAAGATATCGGATTTTTATATAGAGTGTGAGTTGTGCATAAGGGTCTTGATGTTAATTTCCCTGAAAATGTTGCCACAGACTTTAAGATAACGTTTAATGGATATGATCGTCTGAGTCTAAGTAGGTCAAACTACAAAAACTGTCAAAGACGCCAAACACATACACACGCACACACACACGCACACAAACACAGAGTAAGAGAGAGAGAGAGAGAGAGAGTGAGAGAGAGAGAGAGAGAGATGGAGAGCATTCATTACGTCCTACAAACCACTTATGTAAGAACTATTGAAAACTACAACCAAAATGACCACATCTGCCAAATATAAGGTTAAACCATAGCAGAATTAAAACTCCACATTCGCGTAGTCTATATTTGATGATGGATCTTTGCTTGAAATCCAGTCACAGCCCTCTCACACACAAACACACACAGATAAACACACACACACGCGCGCACACACACATACATTTATTTCGTATAGAAAACACTAAAAATTTCCCTTTCACTCTCTGCCTTGCGCCGACAGCTTAGGGGTAGGATCTCTAACTGATGCCAAATCGATCCCGGCTTGAAGCAATCGGACGTCTATCCACACTGAAGAGCTTTGATACAGCGAAACAGTCTGCATGTGGAGGACTATACATATGTATATATATATATATATATATATATATATATATATATATATGAAATGCCAATCCTGGCGTCTCGTCTACAGTCACTTTCTCACAGACGCGCCGTCGCCTCCCTCTGTCTGTTCTACAAATACTTCCATGGAAATTGCTCCGAGGAGCTGCATTCGCTGGTTCCCAGACGTCATGAGTTCCAGCGCCTTACGAGGCTGGCATCCCGCTCTCACTCCTTCACTGTCGAAACTCCTAAATGTAGCCGTCTCTTCTACTCTAATAGCTTCATGTCTCGCACCTCTCGCCTATGGAACTCCCTTCCCTATTCCTGTTTCCCTGTGAGCTATAATCTCCAGCTATTCAAGTGTAATGTCAATCGACATCCCCAGTTGCCTTGATCTATCCACTACCCTCATCCTTTCTTCTATCACTCCTATCTGATCTTGCTCTAAATTTTCTGTAACCTCTTGCGTCCTAGTGGCTTCCCGCCTTGCTTGGGGTGAAATGCTTAATTATATATATATATATATATATATATATATATATATATATATATATATATATATGAAGAACTATATTTTATGACAAAGTGAAAAAAGTTTACATGTGATGCTTTTCGCCCTTCAGAAATTCATGGGACTAACAAAATATATTTAGTCCGATGAAGTCCTAAAGTACATATATATATATATATATATATATATATATATATATATATATATATATATATAACGTATATACGTGCTTCAGAAAGTTTTAAAAATTATAGGTTTACTTTCTCATGATTGTTTCCCCGAATCCTATCATGTGGCACATTTTCTTTTTTTAGGACTTTTTTCTATCTCCAAGCTGGTAGACATTAATTTCACGAAGATGTTGAAAATCTCTTTCCCAATGCCCCAAACAAAAAAGCTATAGATATAACAACACAATATAAAGGGTGTATCAAAAATACTTTTACAAACATTCGGGGCGCTTTCCTCACACCAAAACAAGGAGCACCTGTGTTTCTGATCGTAATTCCGATGTCTGTAGAATATGTTCTTCGTGGTCAGGCGTACGAGCGGATCTCGGTCTTCCTCGATCCATAGTTTGTGGAGGGACGGATCCTCTCTCAGCAACGCGACGATAAAAGGCAGCAAACGTTGGATGAGACGACTGCCTTCGGTCTGGAAACGCAATCTGATACAGCCGTGCAGCCCCACATCCATTACCATTCCGGCGTCCGTATGTAAAAAACATATCTTCCTGCTCACGATATGAATGAATATTCTGCCATTTTTAAACGGAACACTTCTCAATTAAGTCACTACTAAACGCGTTAAACGTGGAAGACAGACTAGCCACAAATGTACATGAATGACAAATGTAATCTAGTCTGGATGGCAACACAGCGTTATCTACTGTATACTTTCTTTAAACATAATAACTGAAAAATGAATGATTTGAGGACATATGTGTATGCAGACTTTTGTCCGTGTTTTGGTGTGAAGACCCCCCCCCCAAAAAAAAACTTTGTGAAAGTATTTTTGATAGACCCTGTACATATAATATCATTCGCTCCCGGCTCCTTATATGAAACCCAAAATTCGACGCAAACTCCTATTTTGAATGGCACAAGTATTTGATTTTCGGGATAACCTTGAGAGACAAACTCAGGGCGGAGCCTAAGCATCATTTGAAAATTCAATTTCAAACCTTTCTGGCATCTGACAGATATTGAAATTTTCAAGGTGTCAATGTGAAAGTGGGGGATTTAAAAGCGGGTGCTTAATCCGCAATCATCCCAAAGAATTTTTCGTCTGTTTTGTGATGTCAACGAACATTCGTTGCCACTTTTGTGATGTCAACGAATATTCGTTGTCACGTTTGTAATGCTCGTTGTAGTAGAGACTTTGTAATCGCAGATACAACTATAGTACACCAATGAAGAATACTGGTGTCAGGCGACTTCGAATATCACTCACACTAATTGTACTCGCTCGATAATACTCGCTTGAATAGTAACCTGCGTATAGTGATCCGAATAGAGAAATAGTATAGTAAATAGAGTAGAGAATAGCAGTCCGTATAGTAATAGAGGATAGAATAGAAATAGAGAACCGTATAGTAATATAGAGAATAGACTAGAAATGGCGATCGCTTAGACGTCACGCTACTACCTACTTATGCGTTTCTCCCATGGTCCCATGATCCACTTAATTCAATAATGGGATCGCCTGTGTTTTCTCACTGGCGATTTATGTTCAAACTCATGTGTCGGCAGCGACACTTTATTCCAATATAACAGTCTGTAATTCGATACGTGAATCCCTATGGAGCAAGCGAAACAGAACTTTTTATTTAATCGATTATTTTTTGTTTTGTTTTGTTTAGCGGTAAAACAGCCTCTTGGGGTTTTTTTTAATACCAAAATCTAAATATTTTATACGCAATCTTTATTCTATTTTTAGGATAATAATGTCTTAGTGATACGAGTCTTACTAATTAACCCATATCTGGGGAGAGAAGAGATGGATTCATACATTTCTCAAAGGTATTTGCGCGTATAACGACCTCAACTGGAATTAAAACACGTCTCTCCGATTAACAATTCCATTACACTACCCACAAATCCAACCTTACAGCACCTACTATTCCCAATCGGTCACCGAGTACTGGGTATGACGACAAACTACATCCGGCAGTAGGCCCTCTGATCAGTGGCATGGAACCACCTCTTAATTGCTGTGGTTCTCAGGCCCACCCTGACCATGGGTGGTAGTACCTGTTAGGGTCCCAGCTATGGGCAAATAGTGAACACCCAAACAAGAGCAAAACACTATGAAAGTACAGTAAAACGGCCCAGAAGCCAACGGACACCGGATTTAACTATAAAACTTTTAAAACTTGATATAAATTTATATTGTAACTTAAAACTAAAATACACATATATATATACTGTATTTACATTTATTTACAATAATTTTCTACAGCACTGGAGGTTTTTAGGCCACGAAGAAAAGTGATTGAAATTAAAGGACAAAACGCCTTTAACGGACAGCCATCTCCCTATGAGTCCGTTAAATTGAGGTTCCACTCCAAAAAATACGTGTTTATAGTAAAAACATCAAGAATACATTTTTATGTAAAAATATTAGCAGCGATATCTATTTATAAAAATAATTAGCAACAATTCATATTTATTTTATATGACCAGCAATATATTTCATCTGTAGTTGATTAACTTCACTGATCGTTTTTCAACGTGATGCGGCCGTCAGCCCATTTAATCAATGAATTTGGTATAGTATCAATTCTGATTTCATGCCGAAGACTTCTTAGCTTTATATATTGAAACTTAGAGAAAACGTTTCGTCTGGAAGGGGCCAACAAACCTCACGCGAGACACGTAAAATAAATGATCAGATCATAAAATCAGGCAAATAGTCGTGGCTAATATACGAATAAACCCTCTTCCATTTTTGTCCCTTTTACACATCATCTAGACAGAATTTTTCGAGGGCGCACGGCCATAATTGAATGGTAAAAAAGTGTCCATGGTTTTGATATATAGTTGACTGGTTGATATTTCAACAAATGTTGCGTCATTTAGTGTTGATTATATTTATTTATTTTTCTAAGAATTTGTTTCGTTCGGGAATAGTTAAATAGTAATAACTTGTGAATTTAAGCATTTAATTGGTTCGAGAATAGTGAAATAAAAATTTGTTTATATTTGAGTCTATAATAATTTACATGGTCCGGTAATAGGTAAATATTGGTGGTTGTTCATAAGATAGGTAAATAATGGCCTGGAAGCATTTACTTGGTTCGGGAATAGATAAATACTTGTTTATATTGCAGTTTGTAAGCATTTGCCTTATTTCTTGGATAGGTAAATATTGGTCGTTTATATTGGAATCTGTAAGCATCAACATGGTTCGGAAATAGGTAATTATTGGTTATTTATATTGAAGTTTGGAGACATTTACTTGTTTCGGGAATAGATAAATATTGGTCGTATATATTACAGTTTGTAAGGTTCTTATTTTTTGTGTAGGCAAATAGCAGTCGTTTATATTAGAATTTGTAAGGTTCTTACCTTGTTTCTTTGGGCAGGTAAATATAGGTCGTTTATATTGGAGTTTGTAAGGTTCTTACCTTGTTTCTTTGGGCAGGTAAATATCGGTCGTTTATATTAGAGTTTGTAAGGTTCTTAACATGTTTCTTTGGGTAGATAAAAAACGGTCGTTTATTATTGAATCTGAAATTGGTTCATTTGAAATGGGTTAGAGATGGAAATTTTTAGAAGCCATCAATGGATGCGGTGGCAAGTAAGTTACCAAGACTTTGGGCCCAATGGCCTTGATAAAAAAAAAAGATCACTCGATATTATGCGGTCTAACTCAGAGACTGTAACTAAAGTCTGTTCAGCATAGTTGCAGTATAAAGACCAGAACCACCATTTGCAATAAGATTTGCATAGCCGCCTTGACAGACAACGTGGCTTGGAAAAGAGTAGGAACCGGCCATTATATTTGAATTCGTTAGCGTTTCCTTGATTCTGGGAAAGGAAAATACTGATCCATTACGCCTTCGTCTATAAACCTTTACTTGGTTCTGGGATATGCAAATATTGGGCAATCAATTGTATCTATACGGTATATATATATATATGCAGCCATTTGGAGAAAACTTCAGAAAACATTTTGTTTCCTAAAGAATCATGGCAGCTCACAGATAATGAATATCTGCAGAGAATCGTGATAATCTGAAAGAAGTTGACATTTAAAAAAAAAAAAGAAGAGCTCTAATTCGTGATACTAACTAAGGATCTTATAAAGATTTCGTTAGAATCGTTGTTGGTAGTGATACTGAAGATAATGAAGGCACTGGTGACCGTGTTATTGTTACTGGTGGTGGTGGTGGCGGTCGGGGGGTTTTGTTCGTGTTATGGGGGATTCTACTTGTGTTGTTGTTAGTAACGGTGTTGGCGTGGGTTGTGCGGATTAAAGGGATGTTAGCAGTAGTGTTGTTGAGTTGTTGACGGTGATGGCAGGGTCCGCGTGTGAAATTGCCAGGCATTCATTTGAAACGAATGGCTCTCGAAAACAAATAAATCGTTCGGCTGGTGAATTTAGTCATCACGTTAAGGCAATTAAACCCACTTCTGCCGAGTGAGTATTCAACACTGAGGACTGAGAGAGCCCGGCCCAGGAGTTGTCGATAAATTCGGAGGACTGGCGAGTTGTGCTTCTCATACGATGATGATTCATAGGAACGTTTAGATAAGGGACGGAAAAATGTTTCGGTTGAACCCAGGAATTCTGCAAATGATGAAACACTTCTATCATGGGTGGCATAAATAAATAGATTCATATGCTTATAAAATCATATTCTTTTACACAATTTATCTTCTTTTAAAATTCCTTCAGTACCTAAGTGATAATCACGGTCACGAGTCCCGTAACCGCTGAGGGTCATTGGGGCACCACATATACTACAGCCGTAGGAATTGTGGTGCGTATTAGGCAAAACAGTCTGACGGAGCCTAAACTTTTCAAAACTGGTTTGAATTCAGATTTTCTTCTCTGAGACTGGTTGCCAATGTTGCTATAGGGCTCAATTTGTCCTGCTATTTGACCATAGCTGATGGGAGTTGAATAGATCCATTCATACCTCTCCCAAGTGTATTTGTCCATAAATTAATATAACGAACTTGACTTGAATTGCAACCCGTCTTCTCCGATTTCTCATTCCGAACAGCTATATATATATATACCCCACCATACATCAACAGGTAATAATGACCATTCAAAAATTCATTTTTTTATTATTCGTAAATTGACACACATTCGTGGAAAATATCGTCGAGTGGTCTCCCGTTTCCTTTCTCCACGGTTTTCAGTTCACAGTTGTTGTTCTTCTAAACTGGCGGCTACACAAGGCTAGACAGCCTGTTCGACGCCGGTATTTGACTCATAGATTTGGATGGGGCAAAAAAGATAGATTCTTGCTTTTTTCAAGGGTATAACTGCGAAAGGGAAACGCAGGTACATTGAAATTCGAACTCGGTTCGCTGGTTTCATTTTTCGTCCTAAAATTGATGAAGGGGCTGGACGGGTTTGTTATGATAACAAGAAGCAACATAAAAAACATCACAGCATACAACATCAGTATCTGTCTATATTTCTGAGATGAGGTATTATGTACATTATTTACATTATTCGGACTATTGGACTCATCTTTGTCGCCATATTTATTACGACGTTTCGATCATTGTGCCTTCCGACCTTCTTCAGTATCTGTCTATATTTCTGAGATGAGGTATTATGCACACTATTTACATTATTCGGACTATTGTCCTCATCTTATTCTTTCTTTTTTTCTTTCTTTCTTTTCTTTTTATCCTTGTTGTATTCGCAAATGACCCCCAAAAGAACGTCTTCTCCTCTTAATTTGTTTTTAGTTTGAGGACGCCAGTTGATAACTAAATCCTCGGCCTGGCTTGAGAGCCATGGCAAGCGCAATATCAACTAATGGGACTCTAATTCACGATCAGCTACACTCACCACGGATTTCAATGGTTTTTATTATTTAGCTCTTAAAATTTTATCAACCTTTTTAATGGTACTCGTGAGGCTGACCCTGTCAAGAATTGCCCCAGCCCTACACTGTATGCATTTCGAGTTTTAGGAAAGTTTAGCGTTTAATACCATTCGTCCTATATGGCAGGGAATCAGGGACACTCTACTCACAGATGGGCATGAAGCAGCAGAAATGTGGTTCTACAGAAAAATGCTATCGATACCAAGTACCGAACAGCTGAGCAAAGACGAATAAAATGGAAACAAAAGGACACTTATAGATCAGATCAGAGGCAGGTAGGTAAAATTTTTAGGGTAGATAATGAGAAACGAGATCTTTTGAATTGTTTTGATTCTTTAGAAAGTACGATAACTTGACGCTCAAAATCAGTGAGTTGTTTAGCTATACGAGAAGAGCCGGACGAAAGACAAAAGTGGTCCGTAAATAACCTTTAAATGACCAGTCACAAGATGGCGCAGTAATTAATCATAAAAGAACCAATCAGAGTTAAATAACTACGCTGGAGTCGAATGATTATTCAAGGTCATGCATATTCATCAAATTTATTCAAGGTTAATAATTCTTGAATGATAAAACAGGGATAATAAATTTGCCGCTTTTTTACTGCGCACCCTGTATTAGACGTCCTGCAAACAAACATGAAGTGAAAAAGAAGTCAGTGGTTCAGTTAGCTTCTAGAATGTCTGCCTTAATAAAGTGCTAGTTTTATTTACTCTTCTTTACAATACACAAGGCCTGTTCGTCCATTGTCCTAAACATTAAGCTGCAAGTGTCAGTGTCAAGTGGTATTGAAAGTTATTTCAAAATGGCGGCGTTATTATGATTAGCAACAGTGACGAATCGAAAGTGTTAGTCACTTCTCATGTCGGTCTATTTGTTCGGTCAATAGATGTGAAATGGGAGGTGAGGATTAGTAGTGAAGTAGGCTCCTTCCTAACGTAATGTCTGTGCGGGTTGAGTCACTGTGGGTGGGCCTTGGCTACCTGTCTCGCTTTGAGGTCTGAACCGTGACCAGTCGACGAGCAGGCTGACAAACTGTCATTATGCCAATCATCTCCGTCGACATCATAATCGTCATAAATGAATATTTAAGATTTTATTAGACGACTAAGTGGTGGGTTTGGATGGGGCCGAGATCTCTGTTGTCGATTGCTTCCACAGCAACGATGGTGGTGGCTTGGGGTTAGATGGAGGACAAAATTTGTTATCGCCCAGAATATTAAAGGGTGGTTCGGAATGGTAGCGAGACTGGCTCCCAGGTTAATAAATGTTTTTGCGTTCTGAGTAAAGATAAACTGCATCCGCGTCCTGGTTAAGACGATAGACTACATCCAACAGCAAGGCCTCTGATCAGGAGGTTTTGAGGAGCGTGAAACCACCTCTTAATTTCTGGTGTTCCCAGGTCCATCCTGACCCGGGGTGGAAGCACCTATTAGGGTCCCATCTATAGGTAACTAGTTAACCCCGCCAAACTGAGACCAAACTCTATGAAAGTTTAAAAATAGGTTTTAATGCTAGAAATACCCTGTAAAAAATTATTACCAGCAATAAATTTTTGAAGAAAAATTATTACCAGCAATACATTTTTGAAAAAAAATACCAGCAATACAGTTTTGGAAAAAAATTACTAGCAATAAAAGTCTTGTCGGCATTAAATAAACCATTTAGGTTGATATGCCGTTAAAGAAACTAAACCAAACTCATAACTGTTTTATCTAATGTAGTGTCTTTAGAGAAAACGGATTTTATTTTTACTACAGTTTACCCAAAGCAAGTCCCTAGCGCCACTTGAGGAAGATAGTTACTGAATGAGATACGTAAGAGGCGGAAGCAGTGAATAGAGCTTACGAGGATATGGCGGATAGAAAACAATTGACCCTAGCCGTTAAGAGGTTAAGATAATAATAGTCGAGGAAGTCCCATCCAGAAAGTCGTTGTTCTTAGAAAGATGCTTTCCGAATGGAACACTTTACTTACAAAAGAAAGACGTAGTGGATACCTTGATTAATTAGCTTAAAAAAGAGCAGACCATGATGAAAAAAGGTCCCCAAAATTTTATCGTCGTTTTGTTGTTATTAAGAGGAAAGACCAAAGTAGTTTTTGATTATTTTATTATTTTTTAATCCTTTCGAGCAAGTTCAAAATTTTGCTTAAAAATCTTGTTTTTCTCACGTCAGCAGAGTTGGGTGAGGACAGCATAGACAATTTAAACGTCTTTTTTGCGATAAAAACACATTGAACTGGAAATTCTTGCAAAAATAAAATGATTAACGGATTTTAATGAAATTTTCATGACTTATTCACGAATGAATGAAATTATTTTTAATTTTTTTAGAAAATCTTGGTAAGAATATATATTTTTTACATCAGTTATTCCCTCTTACTTAATTTTAAGAAATTTTCAACAATTAAAATTTCAGTCTCTTTATATTTATATTAGTTAAAAGCAGAAGTCCTTGGAGAATCTAAATCATCACTTTGCTTTTGCAAAACAGAAATAGCATTTACCGTAAATCTGTTTTGAATTGTAAAGTAATAAATGAAATAAAACTAAGATATTACTTAATTAGAAAAGCTTTTAATTGCTTTTGTAGATAAGATATTGTCTTAAGAAAAAAATGGATAAATAATTATTCCTTTCAAGAATTGTTTTAATTTTAGTTAGAATAATTTTTTAAAATCTTCTAAAAGTCTGTATTGATTTCAGCTTTTCAGACAATATTATTACTAAATGAAAATTATATTTACTAATTATAGAAAATCTTTGTACAAATAATCAAATACCAATATTTTAAAAGAGAATTTTGAATTTTTTATGTATAAACGGGCCGATATTTGTATAAATGGTTGTTCATATACGACATTATGAGAAAATAAGAGCGATAACTATAGTAAACTTAGAGGCAAAATATCTAAAATTCAATAAAACATTATATTGCTGAGTACCCCAAAATTATATTGATATGCCCCGGAAAGGATATATTTGTTCGAAGTAGCAAAGTTGTTACTGACTACTGTAACCGGGTAGGACAATGTAGCAGGTAACCGTAATGGACTGGTCCTCGTCCTATAGTGGTAGGCAATAGGCGTCCCTTGTACATCCACATCAGTCTGTATTTATGGATGACACCAGCCAATCATATTACTGTGAGGGGGGAGCCCAAGTGTATGCATATTCATTACATCATATATAAAAAAAGAAACCCATGTTATATTTTTCAATTATTTTTGACTGACAAATCCCCCGCTGAACAGTATTAGATAAACATCCATCTTTCATCAAGCTCTCAACACGTGAGCACTTTAATAGCTACTGCTCTGCTAAAAAAATGCATTTCTGCGGTATTTTGAACTTAAAATAAATAGTGATTGTTTCAAATCAGATTAATTGTACTTTAAATCAGCTAATATTCCTCAAATAAAATTTCAAAAAAGTATATTTTATTTTTGTAAGATTTTTTAATAAAGAAAATTGCATTTTGACAGCAGGTGGTTAACAATAGCGCTAAAATAAAAAAGAAATAGCAAATGAAATCTTCTTCCAATCAATTTAAATTCATTTTGAAATACAGTAAAATATTAGGTTGGTGCAAAAATAATGACGTAATAATGTCGTTTTCTGACGTTAAAAAATACGTCAAAAACGACATTATTACGTCATTATTTTTGCACCCATCTAATATTATGGAAAATATTACACTTAATCTATTAGGCTGGTGCAAAAATAATGTCGTTTTCTCACATAGTAACATATGTAAGAAAACGACATTATTTTTGCACCAACCTAATATCAGTGTGAAATTAAAACAAAAATAAAAGCTTCAAGAAAGATAGTTTTTTTTTATTTTTAAAAATACATTTTAAATCGTAGGTATCACGAACCTGTGTAGCTATCTGAATGGTGGACTGTACCGTCGTATTCGACGTATGAGGGTCAAGCAGCTCAGTTTCTAGGAACCGACGGCCAGACACAAGCAGATATGATTTGATTATAGTGGTGAAGGTTTTGTGCAGAATCAACCACTTTTTGAAGAACCGAATACAGAGCATTACGTGCCACAAGGTCCTCATCCACAGGTTTTGAATTTAGAGTTGTTCTTCTCCTAGACCAGTTGCCATCCAAGGCTATAGAACCCAGTCTGTCTTGCTATTTGCCCATAGTAAATAAGGAGAAGAAGAGAACATTTCCCAGGGGTATCAACACGTAAGTGAATGTAATGGATTCGACCGGAATCTCGAATCTGGGATTCCTCCATCTGTGCCGTTATCCACTACTCCAAAGTGCTTACTCTATACCTATATACGTAATACATATATATTTTTATATTATTTTTCACCCAATAAAGGCCCGAGTGCCAATCAAGGTAGAGGATTACTGTGTCGTATTACATGAACGTAAGGCAAGGCAAGAAGTGAAGTCCATGGGGCAGTGCACGAAAGAAAACAGTTAACCCGACATATGAAAAAGTTCAGATTGTAGTAATTGGGAAAACATCTTGCCAGGAGTCTATTTTACAAAACAGCAGTTCTTGGAAAGAATCTGTTTGAATAGAAATTTCTTCTTACTATAGAAATGCGAAGGGAATTGGAAATGATTCAAAATTGGGTAGGGGGCATGGCGACTTCCAGGTGTAAAGGTCATGGGTAGTAATGAAGGTGATTCAACCCTGTGGACGTGGCTAAGCGCGATTTGGCCATAAAAATCTGAGAAGTTGTTACTAAAGAATGTAGTTTGTTTAAACATTTGCCACGGAGAAGAGGATGTAGTCCTGGTGATTTGGCTGTGGTAGTCAGAGTGGTGGAGTAGACAATAACATATATTTTTGTAATGGTAAAATTTCCCAGAATAATTCTATGGATAAGACAAATTGGTATAAGAATAACAATTGTAAAAAATCTTAGATTTTGCCGACGCGTTTCGTCTTCCGACTTTATCAAATCAAACAATGAAAACGAAATGTTTTTGTTGTCATAATTACATTAAATCCAAAATTTAAAAAAGAGAGACGCTCCTGTGTAAGCCTCTTTCTGGATAATGGTAACTTCCTTTATACTAAGAGTTTGTTTTTTTTTTTTTTTTTTTTTCATGTCGACAAAATAGTAAAATTTCCCAGAGTAATATATTGCGGATATGAAAAACAAACTCTTAGTATAAAGGAAGTTATCATTGTACTATTGTCAGTTTTTTTCTTTCCCCATAGCCATATTATTTATTTTATCCTTCCCTCTTCATTAGCGAGAGAGTTTCTTGATTTCGTCTAAAGACAGAATACAACAGCTTCTCTTAATTCTTTTGGGGGCTTGACAGGTCCAACTAATATCAGTTATCTTTTATTTTCTGCATTTGTTTTGATATTTTACTTTGTTTTGGGGTTCTTTTCCTCCTCCACCCGTCATTATGTATCACTGACAGATTTTTATATACAGAATTTTATAATCGTTAATTTTTATGTCTTGGAATGTTTTTGTTAAGTCCCCTGAGTATATGCTATTGTGGTATATGGCGGATTGAATGATGAGGAATAAGTTCTTTTAGCGGATGTTCAAATTGTAATGAATGAAAGGGTCATGAATCTGATTAGCCCGGTATAAGATAGTAAGTAATGACGAGTTTCAGCCCATCACCCCGATTTTCGGCCTTTTGCCACAATTGTATTTTACAGAGAACCCCCGCGTTTCAGCATTCGCGGTTTCACATATTCGTGGATGTTTCTTTAGAACATATTGTGCTTGTTATTCGCGGGAACGCCGAATATTCGCGTATTATTTAAGAACATATGTACAAATTATTCGCTGAGAATTTTTTTCGATAGAACATATTAAAAATATTCTTGTATTATTTTCCCGTTATTTAAGTGACTTAAAACATATAACAGGCCATTTTTATGATAAAAATTGGCAGTGTAGTGCTTGGGCTTTGTTCTTTGTTAGGGGCTGCGGCTGGGGTCTTAAAAGTGGCTTATGCTAATTCTGGGGGCATTATCACAGTTCTGTTTTTAGAAAATATTTTAAACTTTATATTTTATGTCGTGTTAAGCATATTTTATGCAGTATTTTCAATGGTTGCATCGATCTATCAGTAATTAAAAACGATTATTGTACATTTGAAAGAAAATTTACGCTAAGTGTATGGTCACCAATGCTACTTTTCAAAAATTTTATTTAAAAGGGTCTCAAATGTTTCTAAAGTGTTTAGGATGAAATTTTAAGGCATATGGGGTTTTAACAATCAAAATAGGTACTTATAAGCATTTTTAGTGGGGGGGTACAAGTATTCACGGATTCTAACTATTCACAGATGGTTATTATCCCTAACTCCCGCGAATATGGAGAACTCACTGTATATACAATAAATCTTGACTACAAAAACATTTCGCTTTAATTGTTTGCCTTGATAAAGTCGGAAGACGAAACGCGTCAGCAAAAATTAAGATTTTTCTTTTTGCCAATTGTCTTCTTTACACAATATTTTTTTTTTGTCTATGCGCCATTATCTCTTGAGAACGTGAGCGATTACAGCTTCACATAAATTCCTGTCGTTCTTCAGCTCCGTCTTTGTCAACGTGTTACGAGCGTCCGCTATCCATTTGCGTTTACGTGTGTAGTACTTTTTTTACCCGCTTTTTTTTCTGCTTCTCTTCCGTCCGTTCCCTGAATGTTAAATTCTCGAAGTCTTCTTTCATCATTGCTTTTCCCTAAAATTTCAGGTGACTCTTTCTGGTTTCTAGCAAATATTTCGTTTTAGTTGGTTTCGTTTCGTTTCATTTCGTTTCGTTTCATTTCGTTTCGTTTACGTTATATGGGTTATTTAATGCCGACAACATTTTCATTGCTGGTAATATTTTGTTTTGTCAAAAAACTAATGCTGGTAATATTTTTTTTTCTTCAAAAATATATAGCTGGTAATATTTTTTCCCCAAAACGTATTGCTGGTAATAATTTTTTTCGAAAACGTATAGCTAGTAATATTTTTTTTCAAAAGTATATTGCCAGTAATAGTTTCTTTTTTGTGTTTTCTTCAAAAATATATTGCTGGAAATAATTTTTTTACAAAGTATTTCTGGTATTAAAACATATTTTTACACTTGCATAGTGTTTTTACCCCAGTTTTGGGGTTAAATATTTGCCCATAGCTGGGACCCTAATACGTGCTATAACCCCGGGTCAGGTCGTTCCTGGGAACACCAGCAATTAAGAAGTGGTACTACGCTCCTCAAAACCTCCTGATCAGAGTCCTTGCTGTTGAGTGTAGTTTATCGTGTTACCCAGGACGCGGATGCAGTTTATAGTCTTACCCAGGACAGTCTTTTTATTTACTATTCTCCTTTGTGCTTTGTCGTTTTTCATACATAATCTACAAATGATAAATAAGTAAAAAAAAAAAAAAATTCTTAGTATAAACTAAGTTAGTGAAAGTTTCTGGCAAAGAGCGTGTTATCTAGTGTGATCAACAAATTGAACCTCGGCCACGATGACTTGTGACTTTGTGCTAGCACAGCTATCAACAAATCAACCATGGTGAGATTCGAACCCGGGTATCATGGTCAGAATGAAAACCTGCTTACCACTTTGTCACGTGAATGTATATATAAATATGTGTATCTGTGTGTATGTATGTATGTATGTAATCGTGGCATACGCAGGTGCCCGTACACGCACGTGAGCGCACGCGCGCGCACACACACACACACACACACACACATATATATATATATATATATATATATATATATATATATATATATATATGTGTGTGTGTGTGTGTGTCATTAAAGACGACAGACAATGTACTGTGATTAAGCTTTTTTATTCATTTTTTTCTTGTGTTTGTTTTAGTGTTTTCTTTTCTGAACATAAAGTGTTTAAAATCTGTCCAAATGTTCTCTGTTTCTGTGAAATTTCGACTATTCTATTAGCCATTATCAAAGATCATTTCTAAGGGTCTTGCTGATCAAGTAAAGCTGAATGCTGCCATTAAACGCAAATTTCTTAGAATATTCGCGAACATAGACAAAGCAATTTCTAAAGAAGTAAAACGGAGCGTCTACATAAATATCGGGCATCCACTAAAAATAATGTTTAAGTAATAATCTCTCTCGGGTTAATAAAAAAAAAAAAAACTCCATTACTTCTTTGGAAGTTGCTTTGTTTACATTAGGCTACAAAACTGAGCTTACACAAAGGGATAGCAGCAAAGAGACTGAGATGGATAGTAAAGTCAAACATTGCGAAGAGCTACACAAAACTGGAAGTTGTGGAGAGCTATTAACGCTCACCTCATGAAGGGAGACGGTTATTAGTAGAAGGAGAAAGAAGCGAAGTCATTTTCGAGACAGCCGAGCTAATCATTGTGCTACGGCACGCTACCCTATGTTTTATGTTTTATTTTTTTTATCTCCAAAAATAAAATTGATTACAAGCCTAAAAGTCTCTTGGATTGACCTTCTTAGCAATCTGTCAGAACGACCAATCGATAGAAAGTTGTAATTGGCGGGTGGCCGTCTCTGTTAGTTTGACCCGTGCCACCCGTAATTTTTAACGCGTACAAAACGGGTAAAATTAAAAGCACGAACAATGAAGTCCGTTAGAGAAACAATGAAACGGTTTTAAAGAGAGACGGGAAGAAAAAAAAAAAAAAAAAAAAAAAAAAAAAAAGGAAAAGTTTTGATTCTTTAAATGACGCACTGCAAACTGGGCCCCTGCGTTCGGATCGTTGGGTGGGTGTGTATAATACTACCTGGCTGGGAGTACTTGGTCGATGAGCTGATGCAGACTGGTGGCCAAGTCGATAATTACGTGACCTGTGACCCCAGTTCGAAATATTACCGACGCCCTCAATCCGACTCTCTCCCCAGTCGGTCGCTGTGTGTCACTGGCGAGATGCAGTTTTTAATTGTAGCCGACGTCGAGACGGCCACGCTGCCTGTGCGCTTAATTGGTCAATCGAGTACACCCGGCAGTAAATGGCGTTTATTATTATTATTATTATTATTATTATTATTATTGGCTTCCCTATTATTGTGTGTCTATTTAAAGATTTGCTTTTTAGGAATTTCCAACCCAGCGTCAGACTAAATATTTTCCAATGCGATTTCAAATGTTTATTTTATAATTGTTGTTTTCTTAATAATTGTTTGTTTTTTTCCTTTGTTGTTAAACAATTTTTTTTCATTCTCTTCCCTTTCTTAGTTTTCATTTTTCTTTCTTTCTTTCTTTCTTTCTTTCTTTCTTTCTTTATAGAATGCGATGTGTAAATTGTCGCCATTTTAGATTTTTTTTTATTTCGCGCATGCGCATTGATTGTTTTTTATTTTGTCGCCTGCACAGTATAGTAGGGTCAGTTGGGCACCGTCTCTAAGAAAAAGAACACCATGACGCAATTTACTCCGTCAGAAATTTGGAAACCGCCGGAAGCTCCAATGCGAAAATTTCGGAGTGTTTGGGTGTCAACCTGAGGATAGTGCAGAGGATTCGGGAAAAGTTGGAAGAGTCTAATGGTGATTACGAAGGTATGGCAGGTCGGAAAACGCACTCTGATCGTTCTGATATGAAAAGAACTCCTGAATTCGTTGGTGAGATCCTCGGACTCAACACAGAGGCCTACATCAAGTCACTTGATGAGGTAGTGCAGCCCTGGGTCAAGAGTGTGGGTGCTGGATGTCACTATGTCTGTCAACAGGACTCTGCACCACAAGCAGGAGAAACCAGTCATAGATGTTAGACAATTTCTGCGACTATATCAACCCTTACATCTGGCCACCTAACTCCCCAGGTTGCAACCCCCTTCATTATTATGTGTGGGGCGCAGTTGAGCGAGAGACTAACAAAACTCCTTATAACACCAAAGATGAACTGAAGGCAAAGATTATGGCAGCATTCATCAACTTAAACAAGTAGACCGCCCGGAAGAGTTGTAGGAGATTCCGAAGGCATCTGTAGACCGTGATTGAAACCAATGGCGATTTTATCGAATAAATTTACTCTTTAATATTTCAAGATAATAAATATATTGGTTAAAGATGTCGGGGTTATTTTCACTTTTGAGTAATTTAGACGACAATTTTTCCATCGCACCCTGTATTCACTCAAGATCATATCCAATGAGTTTTCGCATCTAGTTAATAATAATGGTAATATTAGCCGTTTACCTAGAAGGAAACATTCAACATTAATTCACAGATCAGCCAGTCCTACAGTAGGTTGTATTTTTATAAAATCTTTCTATTAAAACAATTTTCTAAGAAAACAGGTATCTCAAGTCCATTGTTATTGTCCTTTCCGGTAGTGATGGAACGTTTTCTTCCTAAACTCTTCTTTGAAGTTATTTAGGATAACGATATATATATATATATATATATATATATATATATATATATATATATATATCAAGAACAATTTGAGAGGGGAAAATGTATGACAAAGTGGAAAAATATTTTCTTGTGATGCGTTTTGTCCTTTAGGATTTCATCGGACTATGGTCATGTTTACGTTGATACGACAACGCATGCGCACAAACGAGAAACGCAGGGAACTTTAAATTTAAAGATATGCGTTTTTGGGCATATAATCTAGCGGATTTCTTTAGAACGTCAGCATATTGATTTTGTGAATATTTTCTCTTCGAGTTGCATGTGCTATCCATTTTAGTTGTTACTGTTGTTTAAAGTCCAGAAGTGACGCGGTTTCTGTTACAGTTCTTTGTTTGTGGTTATGTAGCGCAAGGCTTGAGAAAGTATGGTCCTCATTAAGAGCTGCATGCTTCCCTTGCTCGATGCCATTTTTAACCATTTAACTTAGCAGGTATACATCATGCATTTCAGACATTTCAGAACGAGTTTGGCACCAATCATGATGTCCATATATAACGATTTTTAGGTTAATGTTTTGGTTTTGTAACATCTTGAAATGTTATGCCAAATTAACACAGGCGAAGAGAAATTTATGTTCAGTTTTATTATTTCTTTTACTAATCTTAAGACCAAGTCTCCTCCATACTGCCGAATTTTACTCTGTATTTGAATTGAATGTCTTCAGTTCTGTCGAACCAGTGTTCCAATATCACTCGGCATAACTTCAGATTCTTAGCGATCTGCTTAATACGACTCTGGTATTCTGATTTTATTTATTCTATCATTTGAATGCTGTCGTACATTAGACAATCGTTCTAATCATCTCAGTGTTGCTTTTCTTATTCTAACCGTGATATTCTATAACGTCCGTGTGTCAGATAAACGTTCCGTCTCCCGTTTTGGTTAATTTTTGTATTTTTCTCCATTGCTCACGATCATTGACGTTTGACTATTCAGTTATCCGACTCGGCACATTAGCCGTCGTCATCTACACAGTGATACTCAAAATGTGGTACGCTCACAGATGTCGGTACGCGAGCCATCGTCTGCCGGTACTTAAAGAGTCTTCAGGAAACAAACAATAGACACATTCCACGCCATGGGAGACTGCTGGGATATCTAACTTGTTTTTGTTGCTTTTTTTATATGTCTATTTTAGTTTTATATTTATTATAGTTACATTTTTGTATTACTTATTCATGTTAAACATCATTACGATATACAGCCAACGAATTTGATGTAATGAACAGCAAAACAGTGAACTAAAATACGTATGACAACAGCATTAGATTAATGTGGTGTGTGACTATGTGAGTACCACACCTTGGAATACCAAAGAGCCATTTTCATAGATATATATTTCTACAAAATCAATATAAATAAAAACTTTTATTATATTCATTATATTTCTCTGGTGTCTGTCTATATTTCTGAGATGATGTATTATGTACACAATTTGCATTATTCGGACTCCTGAGCCGACCAAGCATAGAAATGAATACAATATGGGAACCAGTAATAAGGAGTGCCAGAGATAAGCGATAATAACAACAAAAATTGCAATATGAGCTCTGGTAAAATAAAAAAATACAATAACAACAGCAAAAATTGGTAAAAATGGTTGCCGAAGACATTAAGTTTATAAGTCCCAGAAATTCATGGATATATAGCACAGTGGATAAAGGCGTTGGTTAGATCCAGTGACAGGGCCCAAAGAGTTGTGAGTTCAATGCCTGGTTAAGGCAGTGGAGAACTTAGAGAGGGGAATTAAAAGGAGATAACTGATAACTGATATCCATTAAACATGGCACAATGGAACTAGAACAGTCTACCCCAGTGAGCGAAATAAAGGGTCAAGTTCGACATTTCAAGCAGAAGGCCGGAGTGTACAACGGCAGGAACTTTATGATAAATATGGCAACAAAGATGAGGACCATAGTCCGAATAATGTTAATAGTGTCATTATATTTTTCAGATATATAATACATTTTTTTTATCCGGTGACCCCTAGGTCGTAGGGACACCATGTATACTGCCGCCACATTAGAAGTGGTGTTTTGTGGGCAAGATAGCCTGAAGGTGTCCAACCCTCACAAGGCCAGTTTTGAATTCAGAATTTTTCCTTCACCTAGACCGATTGCTACCCAAGGTTGTAGAACCCAGTCTGTTCTGCTATTTACCAACTGCTGGGTGGGGTGGGGGAGATGAAGGGGGTTAATAACTTTCTCAAGAGTACTAGCACGTAAGTGAATGTAATGGATGCGACGGGAATTCGAAATCGGTTCGATTCCTTTATCCATTACTCCACCGCAACTACGAATGCTTAAATAATATTTTCTTGGATAATTATTACAGAATTATATGGTCCGAATATGGTACCGCTCCCTTGCACACTCGGAAGACTTGTTACGTCAATAATGCCTGACCTTACAATGAATAAAACATCATGTCTTCATGTTTAGTATAGATATTCACAAAATGACCCTGAAATAGGACATAACTAAAATAAAAAAAGCGAGAGAGAGAGAGAGAGACGGCTAAAGTTTGAAATGCATTTTAAAAATGATAAAATCTTTTCTTAGACCTTTTAATTTAATTTTAATATCAAGCTACTAGATTAAATTTAATATTTCCAATAAGGAAATACTTTACTTCATTTCAAACCGAATTTAAATTGATTGTAATGTTTTTATTTTTGATTACTAGTAAAATCGATTTAAGAGATGAATCCAGGTATCATTGCAAAGGTTAACGAAATTTGACGGGAATTTGAACTCGAATCGCCGATTCCACTGTAACAACTCTTTCTCACATTAACTAGATACACAAAAACGGGTCTATCCTGACCAGGGGAGGGCTCCACAGAAAACCACCCAGATGTGATCTTAGGTGGACGTAAACAAGAAAATCAAGGCTAGCCATGTTCGCGCGAACCAGGTTCGCCTCAATCACCTACCTTTGGTTGAAATCTGTCGAAACCGATCGCTTTCTATCAGTTCTAATCTTGAGCTGATGCTCAAAAAATCGGATTAGATCCGGATGAGAATAACGGTTAGCTCGCCAGACTTTCTCCAATCGTGTTGTCCAAATCACCATTCGGACCGTGGCCAGCAGCGATAGAAACATCATCCGCTTCATCTCAGTATACGGGGACGACGGACTGTCACGCGCATATGCGTGATCAATGAGCACAAGCTTTTCGGGAGCGATACGAGCTGTCAACTCACCGATATGGCCCCATAGGGGGCGGAGCCGAGGACAATGTTAGAAGGGCGCGCAAAACCGTTTACTCTAAGCCAAGGCCACATAGTTTGACTTGTCTGGCAAATCCGCCAAGCTTTGTCTTTGAAATACAGCCTATTCCGAAACAATCGCCAGATAAGCGAAAACTCAGAGTTGCTGAGGTAATCCGCTGCTTACGCCCGAGATCAAAAGGATCGAAACCCGTCCGCCGACAAGCCGAGCAGGTCACGTAGTGGCTTCTTCCCGACCCTCTCCACTAGTTCACGGTAGAAGACTTTCCTAGGCCGAGAAAGTTCACTGGACTGAGCAATGACTCTCAGGCCGATCGACACTCGAGAAGGAAACTCGATTAATCCGGGGGCTATGCTCTCAGCCAGTGCTACTCACAGTGTGATACTCGTACCGGAACTGATACGCGAATCATTGTCAGCTGGTACGCGGAGAGTTTCAAAGAAACAGAGAAACAGTGGTTACATTCGACTCCACGGGAGATTTTGTTTGTTTTTTTTTTAAATTTTCTTTTTAGTTTTTTGAATTAAATAATTACAAAATCAATAGAATTTTTTAAAAAATGATGCTGTTATATTCATTATATTTTTCTCATATGAATGAATAATACTACGAATGTTGAAATGATATTTTCTCGGGTCGTTATTTTATAATAAAATGGCCACAAATATGGTACCGACTTGTTACGTCAAAATTGACTGCCCTTACAATGAATAAAGCATCATGTCATCATGTTAAGTAC
The DNA here is from genome assembly GCA_963932145.1 of Acanthosepion lycidas. Classification (NCBI taxonomy): domain Eukaryota; kingdom Metazoa; phylum Mollusca; class Cephalopoda; order Sepiida; family Sepiidae; genus Acanthosepion; species Acanthosepion lycidas. The sequence continues at coordinate 101,799,390 of OZ010581.1, forward strand.
AGATAGTCTCAAAATAACCCTGAAATAGGACATATCCGACTGCTAGATTGAAAATCTTAGCTTGACGGTTCCTCGTAAATGGGGAAAAACTGCCGGTACGCCACTGTCCCCTCACCGATAACAATTATGCTATACACATTTATACAGTGGCTGCTTAGTAGAACAGAAGCACTCAGTTGATGCTCTCAGTCAGTGGTACCAGAGCCGGTACGTGAACCATTGTCAGCCGGTACGTGGACAGTTTCCAAGAAACAGTAGTTACATTCCACTCCACGAGAGACTGCTGGGATATCTGACAAGTACTTTTTTTGACATTTTCTTTTTAGTCTTTAGAATTATTTAATTACAAAATCAATATATTAAAAAAAATATGATGCTGCTTTTATTATATTTTTCTGACATGAATGATTAATATTAAGAATATTGAAATAATATTTTCTCGGGTCGTTATTTTATAATTATATGGCCACAAATATGGTACCGACTTGTTACGTCAATGATGACTGCCCTTACAATGAATAAGGCATCATGTCCTCATGTTAAGTACAGATAGTCTCAAAATGACACTGAAATAGAGCATATCTGACTGCTAGATTGAAAAGTAATTTGATAAGCACTACTGCAAGGTACTATGTGTGCCAACCCTGTTATATGGTCGCGAATTCGGGCTTCCATATCGCTTCAATTCGCGAATTCTTAAACGATTCGACTTATCATGCCTGGAAAGAACCCTGCAGTTACAATGGGAGTGGGGATAAGGTGCCGTATGTTGAAATTCGGAAACGTCTACAATCAACGTCTATCAAAGAAATGTTGTTCTTTTCTTTTTGTTTTCTTTGTTTGTTTTTCATTTCAAGCGGTATTCATTGCATTTCCCAATATAAAAAAAGCATATATTAAAAATATTGTCAAATTTTCTTTCCATTTTAATGCAAATATTGACAAATTTAAAAAAAAGGTATGCTGAAAAAACAAGAATATTTCAATGAAAAAAGATCTTTGAATGAATTTAGTTAAAAACAAAACGTTTTAAATACGATCCAGCGACACACATGGAAGACACTTTTGAACCAATCCAGTATAAGATAAACAGAGAAAATTTTTTGACCAATCCAGGATAAAAAAAAAAAGAAGAAAATTTTGGACCAATCCATTTTAAGATAATCAAAGAAGAAATATTTAGACCAATCTAATATATAATAAATAGAAAAGAAAAATTTGAACCAATCCAGTTTAAAATAAACAAAGAAGGATGAAAATTGTGAACCAATTCTGTATAAGAAAAACAGAAGAAAATTTTCAATCAGTCCTATAATATAATACAATGATTTAGAACCCAAGAATTACTTTAAATTCAATTTTGATCGAAATATCAAGGCTAAAACATTTTGTGAATTAGGTACTTTCTATTTCGTTTTTGATAAGGACAGGAAGACAAAAAGCTGAAGTCGGATGCCATTTAACGCAGTAGAAAGTTCATTCGATGGTGTTTGTGTTACAGGAAGTATAGCATATGGTAAGACAAGCGCTTTCGAAATGCGAGTCGATTTCAAATTCCGTTCTGTTCACTTCTACATGGAGACTCCAGAGGAAAATCAGAAACGTATCTCTTCTCATCTCCATTAGAAAAGGAACTGGTTAACAGTTATTCTCGAAGAATAAAAATTCTGATTTCAGAACCTTTTTTACTTGGACTAGCTACTCCCAGAGATCGAAAAAGATAAAAATCGGTTGAGTGCAAGGTGAGGTTTAATATGGTGTCTGGATTAGAACAGACCAGCCGAGTTCCACGTTTTTGTCCTGTGTTATCCTTGCGGCATTGCATTATCATAGAGGAGAGCAACATTTTCCTATAAATCTACTGTATACGCTGCTACTGCCGTGCAAGAACTAAGGTATGTTAGTGCGCTATAAATTTTATTCTAAACTACTTTGCATGATAGGTTGATACATTCTTCATTACAAATGACTCAACCTACTTTTTGAGAAAATATATATTACTCGTATCTTTCCTGAATAAAGACTGAACTGGCCGAAAATTAGTCATAAAAACAACAACGAGGAGGATATTTTTGAAACAAGATTTCTTTTTGATTACGAAATTAATCGTAGAGCACTTTTATAAGAACAGCGAATGTCTCAAAAGCTGTAAGTGTTAGGGGTTTTGAAAAATGCTTGCCCTGAATAAATGTATTTTATTTCAACCCCAGCTTAAATTAAGGGCATGGAAATGTCGTAACTATTTTTATACCGTCATTATCAAAACATTGTGAGTGTCTGAGAAAACCATTTGTATCATCCATCAACATGGCTGATGCTAAACTCCAGCAGAGTGATTCGTTGCACCTTCTTAGACTAAGGTTTTCCGATGACATGAAGTGGAAAGATTATATTGAATCAATTGCTAGGTACACTGCTAGGAAAGTTTGTTCCCTGTGCCGTGCCAGACATTTGTTCTCGCCAGAATCTATCTGACGTGTTTATATACGTGCTATTTATCCTTGCTTTGAATATTGCTGCCACACCTGGTCAGATGTTTCTGCTATATATTTAGAGATTCTTGATAAAATCTAAAGAAGAATCTGCAATGTTATTAATCCTGACCTGTCATCTCGGCTTCAGTCACTTTCCCACTGCCGAAAAATATTTTCCTTATGTCTTTTCTATAAATACTTTCATGTTAATTGTTCGGATGAACTTTCCTTTCGGCCAGTGAACTGATGTTTCTGCCAAATTTAGTAATTGTGGGGTGTTTTATTACTAATATTATTTTCTTTAGTTTCTTGTAAATAGTTTTGTATTCATATTGGGGCTAGTTTTTAGAATTGTTGTTTTATTCCCCTCCCCCCACAGACAATGAATTGTAAATATGGGGACTAGTTAGTATTTTCATAGAGACAAAGAGGTATTAGGGTGACTGCAGTAAAAAAGGTACGTATGAATGTGTTGTTTTGGTGTAAAGAATATTGTTTGTGAGATTGGATCAGTGTTTGTGACTAGCTAAGTTATATTTAAGACAGAAGAAGACCGTCCTTTTCCCAATCCCCCCTTGTGCCACATTTCTGTATTTTAACAGAATAAATATCACTTTCCTTTATGGCATCCAGACTTTATGAATTTAAGCAGGTTACTAGATTGGCGGCAAGGTCTCATCACTTAAAAGAGAAATGGCTAGATGTAACCGTAAGTTCTATGCTAACATATTCTTTTCTTGCACTTCTCGCTCGTGGAACTCTCTTCAGGCTCCATGCTTTCCGGCCAACTTTGAATTTCAAAAATTTAAATTTAATGCCAATAATTAACTTTTGGTTTCTTAATGCCTGTTTTTTTTTGTTTTTTTTTTGTTTTTTTTTTTTCATATTCTGTAACACTCAGTAACCGCATTGCGTCTTAGAGACTTTATTGCCTTGCTTGGGGTGAAATGATTAAAAACCAAAGAAAACGTTCATCGAATATTGCTGTCATATCTGTTCTGGTGCCCTTGATATATATCTCCAGATTCTCGACAAAATCCGTAAAAGGGTCTGTAATGTTATCGGTCCTGGCCTGGCATCTCGACTTTCGTCACTAACCCCCCCCCCCACGGTGATCTGTCTTCTCTCTCTCTTTTCTATAAATATGTTCATGGAAAATATTTTAATGTAGTCTGGTCTTTGGTGCCTCAACCGCATTATGCTAGACGTACTACTAGATTTAATTTCAAATTACTAGTAAATTTAAATCTGTTACTTTATTGTCCTTTCTCTTCAGATTCTCTTTGACTGTCAGCGTTTTTTGAGTCTTAGTGGCATTATCGCCTTACTTAGTGTGATACAATTAAAAAAATAGTCAAAATTGTTTATGACGAATTTTGAATCTGGTCTTTTTAAAAAAAATTTTTTTCTTTTTCGTCAGTAGTTGGCATTCGGCATGAAAATGACACCGGAAAATACCCCCCAACCCAACAAAAGCAAAAAACAAAACAAAAGACTCCCTGTCAGGCGAGTTGGTAGTCTTGCACCTACCGTAATTAAAAAAACATAGCTAATTAAGGGCACTTGTTCTGATTTGGAAAAAGGAAGAAAACACAAGAAAGAAACAGAGAGAGAGAGAGAATGAGTGAGAGAGAGAATGAAGTTTAGATATAAGCAACAATAAAATTGAGGAAGAAGAGATTAACAGAAAGTAAGAGAGAGAAAGAGAGCAGGTTGTTGAGAAGGAGTATTTAAAGGAAGATGAAGGGGAGGAAAGGCTAATAGAGAAAGAAAATAAGAGTTGAGCATGATGCTGAGGTTTAAAAGAAAGAAATAAAATAGAAAGAAAGAACGAACGAAAGTAAAAAAGAAAGAATGAATGACAGTAAAAAAGAAAGAAAGAACGAACGAAAGTAAAAAGAAAGAGAGAAAGAAAGAAAGAACGAAAGTAAAAAGAAAGAAAGAACGAACGAAAGTAAAAAAGAAAGAAAGAAAGAACGAACGAAAGTAAAAAAGAAAGAAAGAAAGAACGAAAGTAAAAAAGAAAGAAAGAAAGAACGAACGAATCTAAAAAAGAAGGAAAGAACGAACGAAAGTAAAAAAGAAAGACAGAACGAAAGAAAGAAAGAAAGAAGGAACGAAAATAAAAAAAGAAAGAACGAACGAAAGCAAAAAAGTAAGAAAGAAAGAATGAATGACAGTAAAAAAGAAAGAAAGAATGAATGACAGTACAAAAGAAAGAAAGAACGAACGAAAGTAAAAAGAAAGAACGAACGAAAGTAAAAAAGAAAGAAACAACGACCGAAAGTAAAAGAAAAAGAATGAACGAACGAAAGTAAAAAAGAAAGAAAGAAAGAACGAACGAAAGTAAAAAAGATAGAAAGAAAGAATGCATGACAGTAAAAAAGAAAGAAAGAACGAACGAAAGTAAAAAAGAAAGAAAGAAAGAACGAACGAAAGTAAGAAAGAAAGAAAGAATGAATGACAGTAAAAAAGAAAGAAAGAAGGAACGAAAGTAGAAAAGAAAGAAAGAACGAACGAAAATAAAAAAGAAAGAACAAAAGTAAAAAAGAAAGAAAGTTAAAAAATTAACATCGAACGAAAGTAAAAACAGAGAGAAAGAATGAATGACAGTAAAAAAAGAAAGAACGAACGAAAATAAAAAGAAAGAAAGAACGAACGAAAGTAAAAAAGAAAGAACGAACGAAGGTAAAAAAGAAAGAAAGAAAGAACGAAAGTAAAAAAGAAAGAAAGAACGAACGAAAGTAAAAAAGAAAGAAAGAACGAACGAACGAACGAAAGTAAAAAGAAAGAAAGAACGAACGAAAGTAAAAAGAAAGAAAGAATGTATTACGGTTTTTTGGGTATATATGTATATATGATTAGTGAGACAATCCAAAAGGCTTAACTTCCTTTATAGTCTACCAATAGAAGGTTAACCAATCAGAAGCCGCAGAACATTGTATTCGTCGTGTATGAAGGCGGCCATCTTTGTTTACCCTCCAGAAGGACCAGTGCCAACTTAACAGGCGAAGATGATAAAAGGAAGAACTACGCTCTGCTACTTTGCTATGATATCCACTGCGAACCTGAACTACGCCTTCCTACTGTCTCCGAAATATCCACTGCCAACCTCTGGATTCTATACTCGAAGACGACCGTCATGAAAATGTCTAACAGAATGAACGAAAGTAAAAAAGAAAGAAAGAAAGAACGAAAGTAAAAAAGAAAGAAAGAAAGAACGAACGAAAGTAAAAAGAAAGAAAGAAAGAACGAATGAAAGTAAAAAAGAAAGAAAGAACGAACGAAATTAAGAAAGAAAGAAAGAACGAACGAAAGTAAAAAAGAAAGAAAGAACGAAAGTAAAAAAGAAAGAAAGAACGAATGAACGAAAGTAAAAAAGAAAGAAAGAAAGAACGAACGAAAGTAAAAAGAAAGAAAGAACGAACGAAAATAAAAAAGAAAGAAAGAAAGAACGAAAGTAAAAAAGAAAGAAAGAACGAAGGAAAGTAAAAAAGAAAGAAAGAACGAACGAAAGTAAAAAAGAAAGAAAGAACGAAATTAAAAAAGAAAGAAAGAACGAAAGAACGAAAGTAAAAAAGAAAGAAAGAAAGAACGAACGAACGAAAGTAAAAAAGAAAAAAAGAACGAACGAAAGTAAGAAAGAAAGAACGAACGAAAGTAAAAAAGAAAGAAAGATCGAACGAAAATAAAAAAGAAAGAAAGAACGAACGAAATTAAAAAAGAAAAAAGAACGAACGAAAGTAAAAAAGAAAGAAAGAAAGAACGAAAGTAAAAAGAAAGAAAGGACGAATGATAGTAAAAAGAAAGAAAGGACGACCGAAAGTAAAAAACAAGGAAAAAACGAGCGAAAGCAAAAAGAAAGAAAGGACGAATGAAAGTAAAAAGAAAGAAAGAAGGAACGTAAATAAAAAAGAAAAAAAAGAACGAACGAAAGTAAAAAAGCAAGAAATAACGAAAGTAAAAAAGAAAGAAAGTTAAATAATTAAGAACGAACGAAAGTAAAAACAGAGAGAAAGAATAAATGACAGTAAAAAAGAAAGAAAGAACGAACGAAAGTAAAAAGAAAGAAAGTAAGAACGAACGAAAGTAAAAAGAAAGAAAGAAAGAAAGTAAAAAAAAGCAAAGAAAGAACGAAAGTAAAAAAGAAAGAAAGAACGAACGGACGAACGTAAATAGAAAGAACAAATGAGAAGTAATAAAAAAGGAAGTTGTTGATACCCATAACTTAAACAGGGAGAAAAAGTGGGCGACTGATAAGAAGGTAGAGGGTTTGTTCGATCCTTATTAGGTGCACCATACTTTCGGCCTTGTGCCACATCTAAGGTACGCTTAGAAAATTATGATAAAGCAAGATAACGACAGAGAAAAAAAAGGAGATAATGGTAGGGATAAACAGAGAGACGAAGAGAGATTAAGAGAATGAAGAGAGAGAAAGAGAAAGACACACAATGAGAGAGAGAGAGAGAGAGAACGAAAGAAAGAAGTAGTTGTTGATAAGCAGACCATTAAAGAGTGAGGGAGAGAGAGAGGGAGGATGTATGAGCAAAACAGAGAGGGAAAGAAAGAGAGAAAGAACGAGAGTGCTAAAGATTCTATAATAATATGTCAAGGGAATGAAGGAGTGACTGAGGCTGTCGTTCGTGGCTTTTATCACGTAATTTAACTAATCAGGAAAGACTAGCAAACGATGAATAACGTTATATTTATTTCATTCTATTTTATTGTATTTTTATTTTCCGTTGGCTGTTATTTTGGGAACAGCAAATTACCACCTATTCTGGCGGTCTCATTGTATTCAACTCGAATATTAATTTCTATTGACGAATAGGCAGGTTGACTTGTTGCGAGACTGAAGATGACGTTGTCGAACGCCTGCCTCGGCGTGTGGCTGTTCGGAAAGCTTCTATCTTGTCCCGATCTCTATTTAAAACTGGTTCGTCTTCCCCGACGAAGACGTGCCGTGAATAAAGTACCCGAAACGCGAATAATATAGGAAGTGGCGATTTTACCGGTTTGGGTAAAATAAGACCCCCAGTAAATAATTGCCGGTAAATATTTTTATTATTGTGAAGACAAGTGATGTTAAAACTAACAACAATCAGATTTAAAACAGAAGTTTATCCATTTTCACCATCAATTATTAAAGCAATCTAAAATCTTATCCACCATCAATTCTTAAAAAACAAGATAAAATCATTTATTTATCATCAGTTATTAAAAGAAATATAGAAGTCACTGAATATTTTAAGCACTTCAGGCATAACAGTCTCTGCAAATTCAAAACTTGCCCTTCGATATTGTTCTCTTGGCAATACACCTCAGGTACACCCACTGAAGACAGCAGAACCCATGTTGTTCAAGTCTTGCCTACACAGCTCACACAATCGCTGCGCTGGTGATCTCAAGGCTGCACAAACATTTTGCACAGCTTTCCATCTATCTAGATCAAAATGACTCCAGATCTTCAGGACTGACACATTTTCATCCACACATACTGTTGATATTGCAGAAGGGTTTTGTTTCCCAGTATCGTCATATAGAAGTTCTCCACACATAGCACGAATGGCATCTTTATCACTGACAAAGTAGGCAATATCTGTATATCCCTGATACATAAGTATAAGTATTACCAGTTTATGACTGGTAGGATTGATTCCAAGGAGGATATTAACCCAGGGAGAGCTCAATGTAGACTACAGAGCATAATAAAAAAAATAATAATAATCACGAAGAAAAAATGAATTATCCATTTTGGTTGTAATTTATTTCGTGAATATCGAAAATATTCACTATTCAGGCCAAAGTCTCTTAGTAAATGCATCGTAGAATGGTAGTAAGAGTGTAAAGGTATGAAGACAGAGTAGGCGAGAGAGGGGAAAGTGTAAGTGAGGAAAAAATGGGGAAAAATAATTATTTTATTTCGCTCATCCGGGTTCATAGGTATCAAAAATATTTACTTAAATGCCTGCACCCTGACATAATCTCAGTTCTCTCATTTGCTACGACACCTTTATCAGGATATATGTGTGGCAATGGTCACTTTGTTTTCAGTCTTTCAGTCTTGCTTTTACATTTCTACCCGTATATATATATATATATATATATATATATATATATATAGAGAGAGAGAGAGAGAGAGAGAGAGCACTAAGAAAATGGAGATTTAAACTCCTTTCTAGAATTAGCGACAGATTGAGAAGAGAAAGTTCAAAACATAAAACAGCACATCCACAGGTTATGGTAACCCCCACAAAAGTGCATTAGAATTTTTTTTTATCCTTAATAAAAAATATGTCAAAAAAGGGTGAGTGCCCGTATGGTTATAACGTTAGCAAACCGACATGGAGATACGGGTTTCGATAAGTCCCTGCGAGCAATATGTCAACCTGCTGATTCGTGATAATATTGTCCTGGGGAAAACGACCTCATCGCATTACCATTGGGAGAACCTGAAAAACATACCGCGCATTGATTCCAGCCTATTAAAACTGTTCGATAATTGTCGACGGTTGTGTTAGCAAGAAGTTATAAGTCATCGTGACCGAGGGTTTAAAAGGACTGTCATTGTTGATCATCAGTTTTTTTGATTATCCCAGATTATGTGCTCCCTCTCAGAAAATGTAACCAAAATCCGCTAAGCGTTATTGCAGTATAAACCACAGGTATTGAACAGGCATAAGCGTGTCTGAGAAAAAGTCTGCAACGGGGATTAACAAGCCATGTTAGCAGAGAGTCGAAATGCCTTT
>OZ010581.1:101813612-101838612 GCA_963932145.1 Acanthosepion lycidas
TAATTTAATTACAAAATTAAATTCGGGCCTTCTATTTTTGAAACATGGTTAGAACTGTGTAGCGGAAAAAACATATTTTAAATTAATTAATTTATAATATTAATGCTCTGTAAATTTACATTGAGCACTATTTTGTAAAAATAAAAATATCTATAAGAACACCAGATTATATATCTTACTGTTCTTTCTTTTTATTTATACACACACACACACACACACATATATATATATAAACCTTTGGAACAGAAGGAAATTACACGGTGATTGCTATTGAATAAGATATCCGTGTATGTGTCGGAATAATGTTTCTTGAAAATTATTAGAGTCATCTTTTTAGCACGCATAGGATAATTAAACACATTGGGACCCACAATAGTTAATTATAAATTAGATGTGTAAATAATAATAAATCTCTTTCTGTGTTGTGTCTCTTGAAGATGTGGGCGATCATGCTCTCCACAGCTTCTTATTTTTGGTTCTTCTCAGCAATATTTTCTATTTTATGACCTTTCTTCTCTATTTAGGACACGTCCACCTATCCATTTTCTCGTTGATTTCTTCAGCTTCTCTTGCATTTGAAGCGTCTTCTAAGTGTTATATTCTCTAAGACGTTTTCCTCTTTAAAAAAAAAACAAAGCAAACATGCTTCTTCAGTATTTAGGGAATCATGTACATGTTACCTGCAGATTTTAATGACATCATAAAACAGATAGTGGTATAGTTTTCCTTGCTATCTCCACGATTCTGAATTCAGACTATCTTTCTTCTAGACTGGCTGCCACTCAAGGCAAGAGAGCCTAGTCTACCCTGCTATTTTATTCATAGCTGAGGGGTCAAGGAAAATAATGGATTGATGACCGAGGACAAAAAAAGCGAAAGGAAATGCAACAGACTGGACCGGGATTTGAACTCTGCTCGTCTATTCCGCGCTCTGCGCTGATAACCGTTGCGCTACCCGCGTCCTCAAAATTCCACCCGTCCCAGTCCGATCGTTAGCAACACGTTCTTTGGTGTTACTAGTTCCTCGTCGAGCTTCATTTGAGCGAGCAAAGCCCGTGGATCTCGGCGAAGACCATACTTATTGGAACATTCGACGCTACACAATCATAAACAGAGAGAAGTGCCAAATAAACAGAAATTGCGTCACTTTTTGACGTTAAACAGCAGCAACCACAACTAAAATGGATATCACTTGTAACTCGAAGAGAAAATAATAGCATAATCAAGATGTCAACATTCCGTACTACATAAGATAAAAGGCTAGCAAGGAAAATCTAAAGAGCGATAACAGCTACCGGACTTGAGAAACGATACTTCCCGGAGAAAAATTATTTTAAGACAAAGATTTTATAAATTTTAGCTGACGGCATTACTGGTTGATTAGACATGAATGCCAAATGTTTCCTTATAAAGAAACGGCTAATATTACTGTTGTGGAGTAGCTGAACACCCCCACAAGATGAACTAAGTCTAAGACTATGAAAACAGCACTCTCACTTACTGAGGGGGAGGAGTTAACGATTAATCGTTACTATGCTTGTCGTCTCTCCGCCCGAAGGCGGAGATGAACCCAGACGAGGCTATGATTACGGGCAGAGTTTCGTCTGATGAAGTAGACAGCTGCCTGACCTCTTGTATGCTAGGTCTACGGGGAATTTTTGTCAGTGCGTACCCGCTCGGAAAACCCCACGTTAAAAACCGGCTTTTCGCCACACCTCGCCTTGTGGGGGAGGTCTCGGGTAAGACAGATAAGGATATGCCTACGGGCAGAGTCTAGTCTGGTGAGGTAGGCAGCTACCCAGCCCCGTATATGGTAGGTCTACGGGAAATTTTTGTCAGTGCGTAGGCGCTCGGAAAACCCCACGTTAAAAACCGGCTTTGTGTGGGAGGTCTCGGGTAAATATCGAGGATTTAACGATTAGATTTCGTTAAAGCTCTGTTAGTCGACCTCGCTGCCTTCGGGTAGGGAGAAACCCAGACGAGGATATGCCAACCGGCAGAGTCTCGTCTGGAGAGGTAGGTAGCTCCCCGACCCCGTGTATGCTAGGTCAACCGGATACCTTATTACTATCTGGTATAAAGTACTTCGTATTTTCTATATGAGTGTCCCACCTTTCTATTTACGACACAACAATTACAATTGGTATTATGTTTATGTTAATTACAACATTAATCGATAGAACCACATTTTGCTTGCCTCAATCTTTATTTATTTTTTAAATAAATTAACCAGACTATTGTCTTCATCTTTGTTGTTATTATCCCGATATTTAAACAATTGAACTCTCTGGTTTTCATCCGGTGAACTCTGTATTTAATGTGTGGGGTTAGATTGTTCTCGTTCCGCTGTCCACGTCTCGAGATATCTAGTCAAGATATTATTTTAGTACTGCTCAGTTGTTGCTCGCCTCGTTTCCACTGTATTGAAGTATACACTGCCTGCCACAGGGATTGAACTCACAATTTATGTACTATCCCAGAAATTCAGGCATCCATATCACAAATGGTGGGCACTTACTTTTTTTAATTTCTGTTTCGATGCACTAAGGAGGAAAGCTCATCGAAACAGTTGCCATGAAAATATTTGTAGAAAAGGCAGAGGGAAGCCACATCACGTCGGCGAGAAAGTGAATGGAGTTGAGATGCCAAGTAAGGATCGATTACATTACAGATTCTTCTTTGAATTTTGCCAAGAATCTCGAGATGTACATCAGAAGCACGAGAACAGATATGGCAGCAGTATTCAATGGACGAATGGTAGATTTGTAAATGTGCAAGATAGATTCTGATGAGAAAAATTGTCCGGAACGGCACAGTGAAGCAACATTCTTGAAGACTGTAGAGTTCAAGAGAGTATCCAGGAGGGAGTTTTTTTCTCCAAAGTAGTAGTTCTTGAAAAAAAAAAATGTTCGAGCGGAACTATTTTCTTAACTTCAGAACACAGGGGAAATGAGGCTGATTCACTTTTGTGGATGTAACATTGCAGTTAAAACCTGACTGATTTGTTTTCACAGATTATCAACATTGCAGGTTATATTTTGTTTTATATTCAAAATATTTTTTAAGATAATGATTTATGGATATGAGTCTGACAAATTAAACCATAGGTGGGGGTAGATGGAGGTCGATTCATACCTTTTACAAGGATATTTGCGCGTAAATGCATATGACGAATCCAACGGGAATTGGAACTCGGCTCTCCGACTTCCAATTACGAGCCTTTACCCATTATACCACACACACATCCAAGCTTACAGCGCCTTGTATTCCCAAGTGGAAACCCATGTAGGCATTGACCAGGCTCGACGTTGCTTAACTTCAGTGATTATACGAGAATACGGGTTTCAATGTGATATGGTCGTAAGCATTTGCATTCAAACATAGCAATTGATTCAACATAATCACTCCACTTCATAATTGGGAAAAACTTCGGCCTAAGAAGGCGCAAACTGTTGCTCCCCTGGTGGTTAGCAGCAGCCATGCCGATGACAGACAGAAAAAGTTCTCTATGGTGCTTAAATAAAAGCAGTTTTTTTTTTACGAGCCATTCTTTGCCCCAGTTAACTATGATTGAGTGTCTTTTTCGAGGGCAGTTGTTAGTTTTGTTTTGTCAGACCTGTCGGAGTTGCTTTTAAGACAGGAGAAAATAATTGTGTCACCTGCATACTTACCTAGCTGGAAACTGATGACACCGGGAAGGTTGTCGGTGAAGATAAGAAACAACGTGGGTTCAAGGATTGAACTCTAGGAGACTCCTGCATTAATGTGAAATGATCTAGAAGCGTGTCCATTCAAGCGGTGTTCATTTACACGAATTCTTTTACAAACGATTGGATTAATCAAAATATGCGTCCAGAGACACCGTAGCCCTTGAGCCTGCGGAGAGGACCGTCATGCCAAGCACTGTCGAACGCCTTTGAGATATCTAGAACGACAGACCGAGGTCCGCCGTTTTTAAGTAATGTTTGATAGACAAATTCAGTGATAGCCGTTAACACATCGGCGGTAGACCTGAAGAAACGGAAGCCTTACTGTTTATGCAAAAGGAAGTCGTGCGAAGTAAGATGTTTAACCGATTCGACGTCGATTAAAGCGTCTAGTACTTTGCCAAAAATTGGTAAGAGAATAATAAGGTGATAATTCAAGAGATCTGAAAGTCTCCCAGAGTTTTTAAAGACATGAACTATAGAGGAGGATTCCAACAATCTTGAAAGCAAGAATCGCCTAGGAATATATTGTAGTTTGGAGAGAACTGGAGGCAGTTCAGTAGCACATTCCCTGAGGACAATTGCAGAGATAACGTCGTATCCGCAAGCCTTGTGAGGATCTAGATTAGAAATGATAGCAGAAACCATAGACGGGTTATGTATATATCACTCAGTAGAGACACTATTCTAAGGGGAAAAATCAGAGATATTCCAGATGAGTCGAGAGTATGGTTAGACGAAAATATCTGGGTAAAGCACCTGGCTGTATGTGCAGTATATACAACACTTCAAATTGAAGAGCGTCCTGTGTAAGATGATAAACTACATCCGCTTCTTGGGTAAGACGATAAACTACATGCGCATCCAGGGTAAGTCGATAAACTACATCTGTGTCCTTCCTGGGTAAGACGATAAAGTACATCCGCGTCCTGGGTAAGACAATAAACTACATCCACGTCCTAGGTATGACGATAAACTACATTTTCTTCCTGAGTAAGACGATAAACTACATCTGCATCTTGGGTAAAATGATAAACTACATCCGACGTCAAGGCCTTTGATCAGGTTTTGAAGGGTCTTGAACCACCTCCTAATTGCTGGTGTTCCCAGGTCCACCCTAACCCAGGGTGGTAGGATTTGTTAGGGTCCCAGCTATAGGCAAATAGTTACCCCCCCCCCACACCAAACTGGGATCAAAACACTATGAAAGTGTAAAAATAGGTTTCAATACTAGCAATAGGTTTTTGAAACAAATTATTACCAGCTCTAAATTTATTGGAAGAAAAAAATTTTACCAGCAATACATTATTTCCAGAAATACTGTTTTGGAAAAAAATATCACCAGCAATACATTTTTAGAAAAGATATTACCAGAAATACTTTTTTGAAAAAAAAAAACATACCAGCTATAAAAATCTTGTAGATATTAAATAACCTATAGAGTTACGCCGTAGCATAAAACAAACGAAACCAAATCAAATTGAAGAGAGTAAGGACTGAAGATTATCTCTTGTTCAATGTTACAGAGCCTCCACTAATCTCTAGAACCAAACTTGTGAGAGGCTATACGGTGTCTCATTCCATCAGCTAATAATGACATTACCTCTTTGAGTATACACTCATTACGAATCGTGACATAGAGACTTCAGTTACAATCGAACCTGTCGCTCTAGTATAGCCGGAAGTAGTGATTTCTGTGGGTTATCGCGGCTGAACAGTCAGTAGAGAAGATTGTGGTTTCAATTGGTATTTCCGTCAGTTCAATTATGTCATGCATGATACACGCTTAGGCGATTATGTATCTTTCGATACATGATTGATGAGGTAGATTTTTCCAGCAGTAGGTTGCCATTCCTTTCTGCGTTAGACCAGTTACCATCTATATTTACCCATATCTGGGAAGAGAATAAGAGGATTCATACCCTTTCCCAAGGGTATTAGCATTTAAGCGAATGTAATGGATTCGACTGGGATTCGAACTCGGCTCTCCGATTCCTCTATCCGAGCTGCTATCCAGAAAACTGCCAACCCAGTACCATCATCACGAAGAGTTGTAGATTTCAGCCAGTCATATCACTAAAAAGTCATGACAGCAACCCCTATTAAGGCCTGAGAAGAAGCAACCCCATACTGAACAAGAAACAAGATATGAAACCTCTACTTCTGTATAGGCCGGGTGATAAGCAGACATATTTAATATTGGAAAAAATATAATAAATATAAAAATAAATTAATGGTTAAAACATAAGTAAATGAATTGATTAGAAGATATCTATCACTTTGTAAAATGCGGAGAACAGATACTTAGCATTGATCCCGACATCGTCGAGACACGTCTAACGTTAGAAATTTAAAAAAAAAAATAGCTTTACCGTCATCGTTTATTTTTGGTGCATAATTATAAACGATGCTTTCGTTTATATCCCCAATATTTTTTCAGATTTCGGGGACATTTGGGTGATATTATTTTCCCGAAATAATTGCCATAACTTAAATAACATGATCCATTAGAGAAATAAATAAATGTTCACCAATAACACTGATTTATTTACTGCGGACTATGATCCTTCTTAATGAAACACCCTTATATATAATGCGTCTTAACGAAACACTCTTATATATAATCCGTCTTAATGAAACACTCTTATATATAATGCGTCTTAATGAAACACCCTTATATGTAATCCGTCTTAATGAAACACCCCTATATATAATGCGTCTTAATGAAACACCCTTATATATAATCCGTCTTAATGAAACACTCTTATATATAATCCGTCTTAATGAAACACCCTTATGTATAATGTGTCTTAATGAAACACCCTTATATGTAATCCGTCTTAATGAAACACCCTTATATATAATCCGTCTTAATGAAAAACCCTTTTATATAATCCGTCTTAATGAAACACCCTTTATATAAACTTTTACTGTAAGTTATTTTTCCCGAGTATTTTGGAATGTTGCTCCATCCGTTTTCAAGGATTGTTCTGTGTGCAGTTACGCAACCGTTTTTTTTTTATTTTATTTCGGTTTTCTCACGCAGGAAGGAACTAATTTCAAGTCAATCAAGTTAACGTCATTTAAACGGTCAACCTGAAATTTTTATGTATATGTGTGTGTGTGTTTTAATATATTAAACACATTTCAATATACGGTCCCCTATGGAGAAACACCACTTCTTAAATGTCTGCAGTTTCTCTTTTATTACATCAACCACCAGAATTTGGAATCTTTCTTTGCACTGCATCCTGTATAAAATGTTCTTATCTACTAAAATTTGTCTAATGTAAATAAAATTTTCTTTATTTGTCATATGCTCTAAAGTATTCAGGGAAATATAATATAAGATAAAAAGTTAATATGAATTTCGATAAATTTACAGATAACACAAAACAACTTCTTCCATTTTGTTGTTCGGATCGACAACGTCTGCGTCTCTTGTAATAAATCGATTACCTACATTGGATACTAAATATACGTCAACAACAATAGGCAGAAGAATGCCAAACCATTTAAGTAATCTCAGTGCTAATAAAAATCAAGCAAGACAAAAAACAGTCAATCGCCATTAGAACCGCCATCCATTTACTCAAGCTCACTATGTTATGTGTTGTTTTATGCGTTGTTTAGAGTGAGTGAGAGAGAGGAAATAGATTAAGCGATTGAGAGAGAGAGAGAGAGAGAGGGGTGGGGAAAAGATTAAGCGATTGAGAGAGGGGGGGAATAAAGTGAATGAGAAAGAGGAAATCGATTAAGTGATTGAGATTAAGAGAGGAAGAGGGGGAATAGAGCGAGTGAGAGAGAGGAAATAAAATTAAGCGATTGAGATTAAGAGAGAGAGAGAAAGGGAGTAAATAGAGTAAGTGAGAGAGAGGAAATAGATTAAGCAAATGAGAGAGGGGTAATAGAGTGAGTGAGTGAGAGAAAATAGATTAAGTGATTGAGAAAGAGAGGGGAATAGAGTAAGTGACAGACGAAATAGATTAAGCGATTGAGAGATAGTAACAGAGTCAGAGAGAGCGAGCGGAAATAGATTAAGCGTGTCTGTGAGAGAGAGAGAGAATAAATAGAGTGAGTGATAGAGAGGAAATAGATTAAGCGATTGAGAGAGAGTAACAGAGTGAGAGAGAGAGCGGAAATAGATTAAGCGTGTGTGAGACAGAGTAAATAGAGTGAGTGATAGAGAAGAAATAGATTAAGCGAGTGAGAGGGTGAGAGGGGGAATAGAATGAGTGATAGAGAGAGAAAGGAAATAGAATGAGTGATTGAGAAGAAATAGATAAAAAACAGTCAGAGAAAAGAAAACAGAGAAAGAGAGAGAGAGAGAGAAAGAGTGGAACTGGTGAAAGAGTGGAATCGTGTGAGTTAGAGATAGGAAAAAGGAGAGAGAGAGGGGCGAAAAAGATAGCTCAAGTGAGAGTGAAGAAAGTAGGGGCGCGAGTGAAAAGTGTTCGAGGGTGTGTGAGAGAGAGAGAGAGAGAGAGAGGAAAAGATTAGAGAGCGGTGAAAGAGAGGGAAAAAGGGGAGAGAGATGTAAGAGCGAATGAAGGAAGAGGAAAAAAATGAGAGAAAATGGAAAAATTTCGATCGAGTGAGAGAGAGGAGAAAAAAGAGGAGAGAAGGCGGAAGTACAAGAAAAGAAAAGAAAAGGGAAAGGAAGAAGAGATTGAGTGAGTAAAAGAGAGGAAATAGAGAGAGAGAGAGAGAGAGAGAGAGAGATGCGGAAAGTGGTAAAGCGAAACGTGGTTGAGTGAGAAAGAGAGAGACAAAAAGAGCGTATATGGTCGAAGAGTGGGTGAAAGAAATATTAGGTTGGTGCAAAAATAATGACGTAATAATGTCGTTTTTGACGTTAAAAATACGTCAAAAAACGACATTATTACGTCATTATTTTGGATCAACCTAATATACTACTTGATATTCAACTAAAATAGAGAAAAAAAAATCATCCAATCATACGTTCCACTCGAATAAAATCCCGCGAAAAAACAACAAAAAAACGCCATTACCAAATATTTAATAGCGTTTTCGACCAGCCTATTACTCTGGTAATTTCATATTCTCTGCACGATTTGTGCTATCCAGTGAATCTAGCTGTAGTTGATGCGTCAGTAAAAAGAAGACACTCGAGTTTTCCCTTACCCTACCCTAGAACCTTACTATTTTGGGTCGTGTCAGGATTTTTTCTCTCTCTCTTTAAACCCGCCAACACCATCTTACCTGTTGCTTGGAATACGAACACTTACGGGATTGGCTCAAGTGTTAGTGAAGTGTTTAATGTTGAGCATAATACTTAAACACCTCGGAATCATCAAATAAAATAGAAGATAAAGTCAATTACAACACCGTTATATACTGCCATATACGGCCTTAATTTTCCGCTCCGAAATCAACTTGCATCTTATAGCCCGATGGTTGGCCTACCGAGTGTTATACCTATGGTAAAACATCGGGGGCTCACTGTGTGCCCCATAATTTCAGCACAAGTGCGGATCGAACTCAGTCGTAAGTAATCTAGCGAGGCAAGCTTGTTAACCATTACACCACATAGAAGTGCCTAAATGACTTACTAACTGTAGTTTGAAACTAGGGATTACTCGAAGGCGTCTAACAGCAGTATTGTTCAATATAGTTGTATCTGCGATTACAAAGTCTCTATTACGAACGAGCAAGACAACGAGTATTCGTTGGCATTGCAAAAGTGGCAACCGGTGTTCGTTGACATCACAAAAAGGAGTCCGGTAAATTCTGTGGCGGTACAAGAAAACGACTTGTTTTTACCAGCATCTTTAAGGAATGCCTAAATGACTTACTTTTACCAGCATCTTTAACGAATGCCTAAATGCCTTCCTTTTACCAGCATCTTTAACAAATGCCTAAATGACTTCCTTTTACCAGCATCTTTAACGAATGCCTAAATGCCTTCCTTATACCAGCATCTTCAACGAATGCCTAAATGACTTCCTTTTACCAGCATCTTTAACGAATGCCTAAATTCCTTCCTTTTACCAGAATCTTTAACGAATGCCTAAATGACTTCCTTTTACCAGCATCTTTAAAGAATTCCTAAATGCCTTCCTTTTACCAGAATCTTTAACGAATGCCGAAATGACTTCCTTTTACCAGCATATTTAACGAATACCTAAATGCCTTCCTTTTACCAGCATCTTTAACGAATGCCTAAATGCCTTCCTTTTACCAGCATCTTTACCGAATGCCTAAATGCCTTCCTTTTACCAGCATCTTCAACGAATGCCTAAATGACTTCCTTTTATCAGCATCTTTAACGAATGCCTAAATGCCCTCCTTTTACCAGAATCTTTAACGAATGCCTAAATGACTTCCTTTGCCAGCATCTTTAACGAATGCCTAAATACCTTCCTTTTACAAGCATCTTCAACGAATGCCTAAATGCCTTCCTTTAACCAGCATCTTTAACGAATGCCTAAATGCCTTCCTTTTACGAGCATCTTTAACAAATGCCTAAATGACTTCCTTTTACCAGCATCTTTAACGAATGCCTAAATGCCTTCCTTATACCAGCATCTTCAACGAATGCCTAAATGACTTCCTTTTACCAGCATCTTTAACGAATGCCTAAATTCCTTCCTTTTACCAGAATCTTTAACGAATGCCTAAATGACTTCCTTTTACCAGCATCTTTAAAGAATTCCTAAATGCCTTCCTTTTACCAGAATCTTTAACGAATGCCGAAATGACTTCCTTTTACCAGCATCTTTAACGAATACCTAAATGCCTTCCTTTTACCAGCATCTTTAACGAATGCCTAAATGCCTTCCTTTTACCAGCATCTTTACCGAATGCCTAAATGCCTTCCTTTTACCAGCATCTTCAACGAATGCCTAAATGACTTCCTTTTATCAGCATCTTTAACGAATGCCTAAATGCCCTCCTTTTACCAGAATCTTTAACGAATGCCTAAATGACTTCCTTTGCCAGCATCTTTAACGAATGCCTAAATACCTTCCTTTTACAAGCATCTTCAACGAATGCCTAAATGCCTTCCTTTAACCAGCATCTTCAACGAATGCCTAAATGCCCTCCTTTTACCAGAATCTTTAACGAATGCCTAAATGACTTCCTTTTACCAGAATCTTTAACGAATGCCTAAATGACTTCCTTTTACCAGCATCTTTAACGAATGCCTAAATCCCCTCCTTTTACCAGAATCTTTAACGAATGCCTAAATGACTTCCTTTTACCAGCATCTTTAACGAATGCCTAAATGGCTTCCTTTTACCAGAATCTTTAACGAATGCCTAAATGACTTCCTTTTACCAGCATCTTTAATGAATGCCTAAATGACTTTCTTTTACCAGCATCTTTAATGAATGCCCAAATGACTTTCTAATTGTAGTTTGAAACTAGGGAACACCAAGTGAAGGTCGAACTCACAACGCAGTCGCAATTGATTGAATGAGGCAAGCTTGGTAACCATTACACCATGTCGGTGTGCTCAAGTGATTTTCTAAGCGTAGCTTAGATGTGGCACAATGCCAAAAGTGTGGAGAACCCAGTAAGGATCGAACTCACTACTCAACTATAATTGATCTAGCGAGACAAGTTTGCTAACCATTGCACTATTTTCTAAGATGTGGCACAAGGCTGAATGTAGAGAGCACTAAGTGAGGGTCGAACTCACTAATCAGTCGTAACCGATGTAGCGAGTTAAGCTTGCTAACCCTTATACCATGTCTAAGTACCCCAAATGATTTTCTAAGCGTAGATTAGATGTGGCACAAGGCCTTAAGTTTGGAGCACCTAGTGTGTATTGAAATCACTACTCAGTCGAATTTGACCCAGGGGAGTAAGTTTGTTAACCATTACACCGCGTCTAAGTGCCCAAAGTGCCATACGGTTTGACAACACTGGTGTGTTATCTTCAAAGGAACGGTACGCTTTCTTCTTTTTTATCTGTTGTGTACTTTTGGGAGGTAGGTGATAATGGCTCTCTACAACTTCCTAACTTTTGTAATTCTCAGCAGCGTCCATATCCTTACTATAGCTCTACTTCCTGCTCTATCATTCATTTATACAATCTCGATACTTATCTTAATCACTGTTTTCTTTTGACCCTTGTGCGCTCAATATGTCCAGTGAGTGTCTAAATCTCCAAGTCTTCTTTCCTCGTGTGTCCCAGAAATTTCAACTGTTACTTTCTGATTCTACATACAAGTGTTCTTTTTGTCCCTATTTTCCTTAACACTTCTCAATTGTTCGAATCCTTCTAACTGTATATGCAGACGATGACGCGGTATGTGGGTGCACTTTTAACAATTTAGAGGATCAGAGCCTTGCAGCTGATCTCTGCTCTGATTTAGCTCTAATGGATAGTAAAACCGTCTTGCAACTTCCATTCCTCCAAAATAAAGGTAGCAACGTTTCAGCACCACCAAGAAGACCCAAGTTTATTCCTGTAATGATGAAAGTTTGAATTATCAGTAACTCCTTGCTGGGGACGCAAGCTCACTCCAGACCCCAAGTAGAAACTCATATATACGAAACATTCGTTAAAGTTGCTGGTAAAACTAGCTGTTTTCTTGTACCACCACAGACTCCTTTTTGCAATGCCAACGAATACTCGTTGTCTTGCTCGTTCGTAGTAGAGACTTTGTAATCGCAGATACAACTATAGTAACGCCGTTGAGCAATACTGGTGTCAGACGCCTTCGAATATCACTTGCATTAATAGTACTTGCTCGAAAATACTCGCTCGAAAAGCAATCCGTATAGTGATCCGAATAGAGAAGTAGTATTGTAAATAGAGTAGAGAATAGCGGTCTTTATAGTAATCTTATATTTATAATTCTCAAAATGTGTGTGTAAGTATGTGTGTGTGATGGGATGTTGTTTATGCGTTTCCACAGTTTTCATCAGATTTCGATGATTTTTTTTGTTTGATAGATAATTCTTCAGTGCCAGTTTAGAGTCTAAACTGACTGACAAAAAATTACAACTTTGAAGGTGAAAAATCAAGAAACTGATTTTTTACACTTTGCGCAAAAATCAAAAGCAAAATTTAATGTTTTTAAAAAACAGCGTACAATCAATTTAGAGAGTTGAAATCTAACCCAAAAGATTATTAGAATTATAAAAGAAATATATTATAAATAAAAATTATCGTATATTATTATTATGACGGTCCATGAAAGAGGTTCCTTCCTTGCACGATTGAGAATGCAAAAACGTCCCTTTTCAAGGCCACACCCCTTCAAATTGTTAACCCTCCATTTGGGGCTGTGCATCAGTTGCACCCAATTGCTGTAACTAATATTGATGTTCCGGTGGGCTGGCTTTAAACTTAGACGGCTGCAATTGAACCGCAAAAAATCCCAGTAATGAAACACCCGGTCGAAGATTGGTTATATTGCTAGTCGAGGGTAGAATAGAAATGAGATCCGAATAGTAATAGAGGTTAAAATAGGAATACAAGCAATTAGACGTCACGTGACTTTCTACTTATGCGTTTCCTCTATGGTCACGTGGTCTACTTAATTCAATAATGGGATCGACTGTGTTTGCTCACTGGCGATTTATGTTCAACCTCAAGTGTCGGCAGCGACACTTTATTCCTATATAACACTTTTGCACCGCTTTATATTAAAAAAGAGTCAGATGAAACCCAAGATGGAGTATTGCAGCCATACGTGAGTTGGCGCTGCACAATCTTCACTTTCCAGCTTGTATCACTTTAAAAAGTACCCGACTCCTCCTGATCTGCTATATCTTTTCAAGAGTCAGATGAGTCCAAAAATGAAGTATTGCTGCCATATCTGGGCTGGAGCTGTCCATCTTTATTTTTTTTAACCTTGCTCGGTATCAAAAGAATTTACGCTGCCTTATGGCTAATGAATTACTTTCCACCCTTTTGCACAGACCAAACGATATTTGCCTTTATCTTCTTTATCGCCATTACCATGGCAAATATTCAGATGGGCGTCATTCATTAGTACCACCAGTTCTGACATTTACATCTAGGATAAGCTATGCCACAAATCACACTCCTTTACTTCGTAAAGAGGAAGGGCTACGTCGACGTAGTGTAATGGTTAGCACGTTTGTCTCGCTAGATCGATTACGAATAAATAGTGAGTTCGAATCTCACTCGGTGTCCCATACTTTCGGCATTCGGTCACATATACGCTTCGATAATCATTTGGGTACTCGACTTGGTGTAATGGTTAGCTTTAACATTGATTTAATGATCTGTTTGTTTAACGATACATCAATTCTTTCATGGGTCATTTAATGCCGGATTTTTATTTTCTTGGAAGCTTTGAAGTAATACAAATATGATATATGTTATTCTGTTTTCACAATTGAATACATCGTAGATGATATTCAGCTTTTGTGCATATAAATGTTTATGTAGACATGGTCACTAAAGGCCGTGATGTGTGTCTTAAGTTGTTTTTTTGAAGTTACATTTTCGACTACAATGATTCCTTTAAGAAATTATGGGTTAATGCTATGAAAGAGTTTCTTCATATCGGTTAATTTTGTCTAGCGGCATATCAACAACTATATGGGTTATTTAATGCCGAATTCTGAATATTTTTTAAACAATTTTATGGCTTCAAATACAGATAAAATGTTGGTAATTTTACTACCAATAGGTATTGCAGGTAATTTATTGATATAAATATATATTACTAGTATTTTTATTATAAAAATGTATTTTCATACTTTCATAGTGTTTTATTTTTGCTTGGTTGGTCACTATTTGCCCATAGCCTGGACCCTTACAGGTGCTATCACCTCGTGTCAGGGTGGAATTGGCAACAACAGCAAATAAGGGGTGGTTTCACTCTCCTCAAAATTTCCAATTTTTCGATCAGAGGTTTTGCTGCCGCATGTAGTTTATCGTCATACCCAGAACAATGGTTAGCAAGCTTGTCTCTCGAAAACAATTACAATTAAATAGTGAATTCTGTCCTCGCTAGGTGCGCCATACTTTCGGCCTTGTGCCTTATCTTAACTACGCTTAGAAAAATTGCAGGCTACTGCCACATGGTGTGATGGTTAGCAAGCTTGTTTCGCTAGATTATGACTGGGCAGTAAGTTCGATGCTCACAAGGTGCCCCATCATTTCGGGGTTGTGCCACATCTAAGCAACGCTTAGAAAGTCATTTGGGCACTCGATTTGTTGTAATGGTTAGCAAGCTTGTCTTGCTAGATCAGTTAGAATTGAGTAGTGAATTCAATCCTCAATAGGTGCCCCATAATTTCGGGGTTGTGCCACATCTAAGCTACGCTTAGAAAACCACCATTGAGAAGGAGGAAGATGGCTTCTTCCTGAGAACTGCTATGCTGTGGAACAAAGGAAAATTTCCCGATCACTATAATCTTCACACCTTCAAGTCTCGAGTCAATAATTATCTGTCCTACATATTCTGCGGAACACTTGGCAGGACAGCATCATGAACAGCGATGTTTTCCGCGCAAAGATGATTTCAATGGGCCGGACATGTTACTCGAATGCCAGATATCCGCCTACCCAAACTATTCGGAGCTCGCATCTGACAAGAGTGCATATGGCGCCCCACGTCGTCCATCCCAGGATCAGCTCCAAAACACCTCGCTGAAGACAGAAATCGATCCGGTCAGTTGGGAGACGGAAGACTCATAAAGAACCAATTGGAAACACCAGAAGACAAATAGAAGAGATGAATGGAGCCCAAAGAAAAGCTATGTCTCTCTATTACCTGAATACTCCTACCCTACTACGCCATATCTGCGGCCATCTTTTCAGATCCAACATGGAGAAGAGAATAGCAGTTCACGAAAAACAAAATCCTTCGAAAAAATCCAGAGCTCCATCCTCTGAACCCGCCTACCCTACTATGCGGTGGATGTGGATGTTTCTTCAGATCCGATATAGGACAAATTTCACACAGAAGGAAATGTCGATGATCACCCCAGTACGCGTCAACGAGTTCCGCTCATCAAAGTTGCACTGTCTCTGCTTTTTACTGGACGTTCAGTTAGCAGTCTTTGAACTAGAATAAAGTTTACCTTGTAGTAATAAATAGCACAACGCGTATCGTCTGTATTGGATACTTTTATTGTCTCAGTAGGGAAATTTCGTCGACTCTCAGTCAGTAATGGAGTGGATGTAGTGAGTGATAATAACTCACTAATCCGAGCATTGCAGACACGTATACTAGGCAGTGAGAATTCTCACTGAAGAATTTTGAAAGAGTAAATTATTTCTTTACTAGGAAATCTCATCTTATCGCTAGTTGTTGATACGTCAATTCACGGACCAAGGAAAAGGCATCGATACATCCTTCTTTTTCTTTTTTTGTTTTATTCGGAACTTGTAACCATCCACTAACCCAATCAAATATATCATATTTCAGAAATACGGTATATTTCCAATAGCATGTATGGTAGTTTATAACGAGTTCCGCTCACGACAACGACATATCCTCATAACATCCACTTGTTATCTCAGCTTATGTTCAGTAATCGTCTACCTTGATTGCCTCTTCGGCCTTCTATTGGGCGGACGATAGTATTATTTCATTTGGTCGAGCTAGCTCGGACATTCACGAGTCTACCACAACAATCATCACTGTCCTGCATATCAAGGTCGGAAGGTCGTTAGGGTGGTATCCTGTATCATTACATAGTATGTCGATGTAGGTGGTTAATGGTCGACCAGCCCGTCTTGCGCCATGACTATGTGTCCAGGGCAGTAGATCACCCGGGGGTTCTTGTTTTTCTCGCCAGCAGTGTCATAAAAAGAACATTCTGTGTTCGCGTAAGATTGTAGAAATATCATGGATGGGTCCATAGAGTTGTGATTTAGATGGATGTTGTCTCCAAGGGATGTTAAGTATACCTCTCGGCATCAGCACCCTCATAAGAATTGTTTAATATATATACATATATATATATATATATATATTAATTTCAATTAAAGGTTCAATTATAATTTATAAATTCATGAATCATTCATACAAAAAAACAAATATAGAGGTTAATGATTTAAATGGCGAGAATACATCTTCGCAAACAATATAAATAAGATACACCAACCCCAAACCTGTATGTGAATGATATGATCCTTGTTTATAAATTCCAGTTGCATAGGTCTGTTTAATTTTTTACAAGCTTACCGAGAAGTAAAAACAAGAACAAAATCTATTTCCATACTCCAGGATGCCTGTAGGAACAGACGAAAGCTTGTAAAAAATTAAAAAGACCTTATGCAACTGGAATTTATAAACAGGGATCATATCATTCATATACAGGTTGGTGTATCTTATTTATATTCTTTGCGATGATGTATTCTCGACATTTAAATCATTAACCTCTATATTTGTTTTTTGTATGAATGATTCATGAATATATATATATATATATATATATATATATATATATATATATATATACATTCAAGTATAGGATTGATCTATAGGGAATAAATTCCAATAACCAACAAATACTATTCTTAAAAGAGTGCTCAATACAGAGTAGAGCAAATATAATTATTTATTCGAAAATTACAACATACTTATGTTATAAAATCACTACAAAAATAGCCATTTTGTTTCAACACTTCTGATCTCTTATCAAGTGAGGTTGTTGTCTATTTATTTTAAGCAAATTCCTTTCATGTTGTCTGATAAGCTTAATAACATTATCATTGAAAAAATGAAAGAAAAACACCATATTAATACATGTTTTTAATCCTATCCAATCTTTCGGCTTACATACGCCATTATTAAAGATGGCAATTATATTTCAATATATTGAGTCCATGCGTAATTTACTCCAGTTGGTCCGGGGTAGTTCTATCTTAGTTTATAATAGATGTCCTTTTTGTTGCTGTTAAGGGTGTTCACTTTTCCTTTGCCTATTTCAATTTGCCTTTTCACAAGGCTACATTTATAATTCCAGATGTTAATACTTTGGTGGGCTGCTGGATCATGTAGTTTAAATTGTGTGTATTTAGGCAGCATTTTTTCATTCATACGTTTTGTCTATTTATTTTAAGTAAACTCCTTTCATATTGTCTGTATCAATATGGTGATTTTTTTGTCATCTTTCAATACACACAAAGTTCAGAGCAAATAACATTAGAAAGATTTTAGAGTCCCCTGAAAATAAGTGGATACAACGTCTAAAAACAAAATATCCAGCCTGGCTAAACCATAAATTTAACAATATAGATAGTACCAATATATAACTCAACAAATCAACACCCACCCACATTTCTCACCCACACAAGACAGACATGCTTACGGAGGTGTGGAGGCCTCACACTTACACACTCACCCACACGAGTATACACACTTACACACATCATACTCACTCACTGCCTAACGAGCCAAATGATAACACACACCCACAACAATGCACACGCTTACACATATCATACTCACTCACTCCCTAAGAACCAAATAACACACACACAAACACTAAACAGAGACACATTCCCTCACCAAGTCCAATAAAACTGTCAAACTGACCAGAGAATTCATAGCAGCATGTATCTATCCAGCTCTTATCTCAAATAACAACTTCAAAGAGACTGTTTGACCAACACAAGGAATGTTAAAAGATTCATGTTAAAAAGATAAAAAAAATGAAAAAATCAAATGAAAACTACAGATAAAGGTTCATTTTCTCCAGCAAAACACTCATTTCTGTAGTTTACTGCTACCAGCAAGCAGAAATATTTCTCCTCCCGATGATGGCCATTTTGGACGAAACTAGTCGAGGAATCTACATGAAATAATAATAAAATAAACGAAAGAATATTAATCTACAACGTAATGTAAGAACGGTGGAAAAACTAAATGAAAAATTAATTAAATTTTCCTTGTCAGCCATACTTAACGAAACGTGTTTAAAAGAAAGGCTTCTGTCCATATACATATATATATATATATATATATATATATATATATATATATATATATATATTATTCATACTGATATATATATATATGTGCATATTATTCATACTGATATATATATATATATATATATATATATATATATATTATTCATACTGATATATATATATATATATATATTATTCATACTGATATATATATATATATATATATATATACATATTATTCATACTGATATATATATATATATATATTATTCATACTGATATATATATACATATATTATTCATACTGATATATATATATATATATATATATATTATTCATACTGATATATATATATATATATATATATATATATATATATATATTATTCATACTGATATATATATGTGCATATTATTCATACTGATATATATATATATATATATTATTCATACTGATATATATATATACATATATTATTCATACTGATATATATATATATATATATATATTATCCATACTGATATATATATATATATATATATATATATTATTCATACTGATATATATATATATATATATATTATTCATACTGATATATATATATATATATATATTATTCATACTGATATATATATATATATATATATTATTCATACAGATATATATATATATATATATATATATATATATATATATTATTCATACTGATATATATATATATATATATATATATATATATATATATATATATAGTTTATGCAAAACTAGGTAATCCGTATGGGTAGACCCAAGGAGGATGGTATCCGGAGAGCTCAATGTAAATTCAGAGCAAATACGTTTGAATAAAAAACAGGTCACTTTAAGGTTTCATGTAATAAATTATTTCACACCAAGCGGGGTTAGGGATAAAGAACTGAAATGGTACATCTAACTCACTCATGTCTTCTCTCCCCCTTCACTTCCTCACTTCGTCTTCTCTCCCCCTTCACTTCCTCACTTCGTCTTCTCTCCCCCTTCACTTCCTCACTTCGTCTTCTCTCCCCCCTCACTTTCTCACTTCGTCTTCTCTCCCCCTCACTTCCTCGCTTCGTCTTCTCTCCCCCCTCACTTCCTCGCTTCGTCTTCTCTCCCCCTTCACTTCCTCACTTCGTCTTCTCTCCCCCCTCACTTTCTCACTTCGTCTTCTCTCCTCCTTCACTTCCTCACTTCGTTAATTTACATATGCTTAATACGGCCCGTCAAAAATGTGTAAATTTCTTTTCATTTTTGATTTCAACCTTTGGAAGTAAAGTCTGATGATCCAGAGCCCTTTAAAAGGGCTGTGGTGAAATAATTTATTACATGGAACCTTAAAGTGGTCTGTTTTTTATTCAAAGAAACATATACATATATATATATATATATATATATATATATATATATATATATATATATAGTATTCACATTATTCAGACTGTTAACCTCATTGCTATATTCTCGTGTACTTTTTTCTTATTATTTTTCGTTTAATTGTAATCATGGCTTGTTTTACCAAAATAATACCTCATAAATATAAACTATTGACTATTTTTTTTTAATTTCGAGGTGCATCTTATATGCCGTCAAATACGGTATATGCTCTGTTATAAGAAATTCATTGAGCGGTCTTTGTGGATCAGTTTTAATATTATTAGGATTCACTTTGATTATACACACACACACATATATATATATTATTTACATTGTTCTGACTATCATCCTTGTCTTTGTTGCCATATTTATCACAACTTCTTCAGGTGGTTGGAATGTCGAACTGAGCCCTCGATTTCGTTTCGTAAATCTCGTTAATTCCTCTCTTCAAGTCCTCCTTAACGAGGTACTGAACTCACTTTTTGGGTCCCTGTCATCCACTGTGCTATGTGTCCTTGAGGACATCTGTGTATGAATTTCTGGGAATTAGAAACTCAATGTCTTCAGCAACCATTAGAAACTCAATGTCTTCAGCAACCATTTTTTACTAGTTTTCATATTGCAATTTTTGGTTCTGAGCTGTGGAAACGTAAAATAAATAGTTTAACAACTGTAAGCCTAATTTTGTCTCAGCCTACGAGTCAAGGTTTTATCAGGTGGCACGACACTGTTTGGAGCTACATGATCATATACTTTGCAGTATCACAACTCCCTGCTAAATAGCAGCATGACCTTTCTTTCCACAGATTAGAGACGTCGTCTAGAATATTGTGCGGTATCTATGAGATTTAATTTAAAAGATAGCTGTCACCGTGTCAGTTGTTTTGACAGGAGTACAATTTCAATGCTTACCATCGTCGCTATTTTTCGTAGATACGCCTCTGCTAAACTAATTACATACACATTCCTGTTTGTTACTCTCATCCTTTGATGACCCCAGAATTAAATATATGACTATAAAGAATTATGTCCTCTTTTTTCCTTTATACACCGGTTCCCGTACGATCGCCAAAGTTAAGCAACCTCGAACCTGAGTAGTACTTACATGGGTGACTGCTTAGTAATACAAGGTGCTGTAAGCTTGGTTGTGAAGATGGTTTGGTTTAGTTTAGTTTGTTTCACGGCATATCAACCTCAATGGGTTATTTAATACCGATAAAATTTTTATTACTGGTAATATTTGTTTTTCTTCAAAAATGTATCTCTGGTAATATTTTTTTTCAAAAATGTTTTCTTGGTAATATTTTTTTATCCAAAAATCTATTGCTGGTAATATTTTTTTTTAAAAATATATTGCTGGTAATAATTTTTTACAATGTATTTTTGGCATTAAAATTTATTTTTACACTTTCATAGTGTTTTGACCCCGGTTTAGGTGTTAACTATTTACCCATAGCTGGGACCCTAACAGGTGCTACCACCTTGGGTCAGAATGGACCTGGAAACACCAGCAATTAAGAGGTGGTTCCACGTCCTTCAAAACCTTTTGATCAGAGGCCTTGCTTTTTGACGTAGTTTATCGTCTTACCCAGGACGCGGATGTAGTTACACGTCTTACCCAGGACGCGGATGTAGTTTATCTTCTTACCCAGGATGATGTGCAGATGTTGTCATGGATAATGGCTCGGAATTGTTAATCGGAGAGCCGAGTTCCAATTTTAGTTGGGTTCATTATCTTCATTTATGCGCGAATATTCTTGAGATCCCCCAGCTATGGGTTAATTAGTAAGATTTATATCACTAAATCGTTATTATCCCCAAAAAGAAAATGAATTCGTAAAGTATTTTTCTGGTTTTAAATAACCTGAAAAGGTTTGATAAATCGTAGAAAACGAATCAACCAATTTTCTTTTATGTACCGCGTACCGTGTCATGGAATATGCGAACATGGCTCTCCACAACTTCCTCTTTTTTGTAGCTATTAGCAATGTTAGCTTTTTAACGACTCCTTCTACTCCTTGATCTTCCATCTATTTACATGCAAATTTGTTTGATAGGTTACTCGATGTTAATCTCTGTTCCACCTGTCGTCAATTTGACCTGTGAGTGTCAAATTCTCCAAACCTCCTTCTTCATTGTATCCCGGGATGTTCAACTGTCTCTTTCTGTTTCTAAATATAGGTTACTTTCGTTTCTTTTTTTCTTTAAAGTTACCTCGATGTCGTATTGCTGACATAGCTGGGATGGAGCTAACCAATCTTCCCTTTTCAGCCTTAACATAGTTCAAAAGAGCTTTTATACGGCCTTGCGGGTGATTAATTATTTTCAACGCTACAGCCGCTTTTCCACAGTTGCAGCCTCTCGCTATTCTATCTTTATTTCACTGGCAAATGTTCAGACGAGCTGCATTCTTAATCGCACCCCTTCAGACCTTTCAAGCCAGCATCTGTAATTGCCACTTACACAGAATGGAACCATTCTCGTTCATTTTTCCAAAAATCTAAAAAAACAAAAACAAAAAACAGTTCTAACAAGCACAGACAATATTCCGTCGAGAAGGTTCACTATTTATTTATTTTTGTTAATGGCTACCAATGGTTTAAGTGGAAACAGCAATAAATCATATGAAAAATAAAATTTCTGATGAATTTTAATACTTTACTTAATGAATGAATATGCTCACAGTGAATTATACGATAAAAAATAACCGTAGAAATTTCCATATTGCATTGTTAAATATCAGATTTACAATTTTTTAAGAATTATTGCAATCAGGCAGTTATGAGCCAGGTTGATACACGCTTTAGGTGATCATGTATCTTTCGATAATGCAGATTTTTTTCAGTAGGTTGCCATTTCTTTCAGTTTTCATCCAAGGCTCTTAGAACCCGGTTTGCTCTGCTATTTACCCATAGCTAGGGGGAGAAGAAGAAGATTCATACATTGCCCAAGGGTATTAGCGCGCAAGTCAATGTAATGAATTCGACTGGATTTCGAACTCGGCTCTCTAATTTCTCCCTCCAAGCCGCTATCCATTACTCTACGGTGCCTAACAATCATAAATATGAATGCTGTTTGCTATTTTAAGAAGGGGGGTACAAATGAAAAGATTTCAAATTGACAATTTTAATTTCACCCAAACAAAGGTTAGATATGTTTATCTTCATTTCTTTCTTTCTTTCTTTTTTTTTCTTTTTCTCACTGAAACCAAGCAGTGTATTTCGCTTCTTTCCACGTGATCAAAACGGAATATTTAGGCTGTATTGGCAGGGCTAACGAAAGGCTGGACAAGCACAATTATAATAGGGTTCTTTACTTGCCCTAGGTCGGTAGTTATGTGATTATAAAAAAAAATGCAAGTCCAAAAGCAATGTTTTAATATAGTAATTTTAATAATAATCTTAATAATAAATCAGGTTTTCCTGTCCGTTCAAATAAATCTTCGTTACATAGTTTTATGAAATGAAATACGTTCTTTTTCCCCTTTGCATTGCTCTGATATCATTTTGATCAAGGAATTAAAAGTTGAATATTATCATAAATTTTTTTCTGTACATTACTTGTCGACTGATAGATACGCCTGTCTTTTGCCACTCTTCACTCCATCCCGATTCTAATTCAGACAAGATCGTCATTTAGGTGACTCGTTGCATCTTCATGCTCTTTTATCTTCGATATGACCCGTCAGTGTCAAATTCTCCAAGCCTCTTCTCCTCGTTATGCGTCCAAGAAATTTCAGCTGTCTCGTTTTCATTTCGAGTAGAAATGTTCTTTTGATTCTGTTTAAACTTAGGACTTTTTGTTTCCTCACGCGCTCCGGCTATATGCTATCTGTAGAATCATAGTGTAGAACCACATTTCTCTTGGCTCCTGTCTCCTCTTCGTCGGTCCTATTTTTCAAACAATTTATAGAAAAGACAGAGGGAAGCAACGTCACGGCAGTGGGGAAGAGACTGATGTCGAGATGCCAGGTCAGGACCTATAACATTACAGACCGTTCTTGGATTTGGGCCAGAAGCTCGTGATATACAGCGGGAGCACCAAATCAGATGTGACGACACGAATGCACGCATGAATGGTAGATTTAGAAATGTGCAATTCTGATGCGAAACATTGGCACAGTAAACCAATTGTTTTAGCAGCAAACGTAGCAATTGCTTCAATATGATCATTCCATTTGAGTGGTAATGGAAAACGTGAGACCACGCATGCGCAATGTTTTTTGTTTTTTTTCTTTTGGATTTTAGCCTTAGCCATGATGATGGAAACCAAAAATTGGTCAGCGGAGCCTGCTCGAGTGTCTAAAACGTTAAATTTCCGAACACAAGAACAGAATTTGAATTCATCAGAGTCGATTCGTCAAAAGGGTTACATATTTATAATATTAAATCAATGAAACGATTCCAGACTGTAGCGCAGTTGGGATGTGACTGAAAACCATATTATGGGTTGACTCGTTTTTCATTGGCTGTAAAATGTTTTTGTTTCGTTTTTTGTGACTGGGGGTTAATGCTGAGACTATTTCGAATATCATTCTATTTTTTTTTTTAAACCGGAAATGATTGTTGCTTTTTAATTTCCAGTATGTTAGAAGCCGCCAGAATAAAAACATTCGTTTTTTTGTGTTTTTTTTTTGTTTTTTTTTGTTTTTTTATTTGTTTTTTTTTTCAGGGACCTGACACAAGAAGGTAAAATTATTTTTACAGTCAGTCAAGTTGACGCTATCGGAAACTCTTGTGTATCAGAAAAACACATGAATATACTGTCAATTAGGACCGTTAGAACAACTGTCCCACCAGTTGTTACGAGAATACAGGTACCGGCACGATTAAATCCTTTCCTGCATTTTCTTACCCCCCACTCCAAACACCCGGTTATAGTGAAGATACAGCGTGCTAAAATATTTTTCTAATAATTTTCCTCCACAGAACAACTATTTTCTTCCAAAAATAAAAAAAAAAAAAACACTTTCCCGCTTATAATTTTAAAAATATCCTAGCGGATTGAGAATTTCACGCAACG
>OZ010581.1:101843612-101851112 GCA_963932145.1 Acanthosepion lycidas
TGACGTTTTCCAATAGGGGAAAGCAGGTTTGAATCCTGCCGGAGAGCGCATATTTGTCTTTAATAAGACTTCTCAAATATTCAGATCGTTAAATTGCTTTGTCTACGTGAGTATATATATATATATATATATATATATATATATATATATAAAGTCACCCGCTCGAATTTCTGCCATGCCAAGACACAACCATATATATATATATATATATATATATATTTATATATATATATATATATATATATATATATGTGTGTGTGTGTGTGTATATATATATATATATATATATATATATATAAGTGAACATAGAAGTCAACACTTAGAGGCGACAGTCTGTTTCATGCTAGATGCTTCTGACGATTTCATCTAGCATGAAACAGCCTGTCGCCTCTAAGTGTTGATTTCTATGTTCACTTTTATATTTACACACGCTCAATCTCTGATATTGAGCACTTTATCCCATAAATATAGCATATCTTAAGACTATATTTCTACATATATATATATATATATATATATATATATATATATATATATATGTGTGTGTGTGTGTGTGTGTGTGTGTGTGAGGTGCGGTGGATAATGGATACCGGTTTGGAATCGGAGAGCCGAGTTCGAATTCCAGTCGAATTCATTACTAATACATTCTTCTCCCTCTAGGACAGACTGGATTTTCAAATTTTCTCAAGTATCGTAAACAAATACACAGCCAAAACATTAAGTATGAACATGGCCACAAGGTACTGACCGTGTTTGGAAAATAAAACATCGCTATAACTTCACACACACACATACACACTCACACATATATTTATATATATAAATAGGTATATGTCTGAGGTGGTGGGGGTGTGTGAAACAAATAGTGGCTTTTTCTTATATTTTCTCTCTATGGGCTTGTACCTTTAAATAACCTAACGCTCTCGTCTATTACCGCTACTTATATTGTTACTGACTGTCTACGCAAATAGCCAGCTCTAGTATCATAAAAATAAATCACTCCAAGCCCTTTTCGCTTTACGTATGAATCCCAGGCGGTGTCTACTATCATCACCCACCCCCTTTACAGCCATTACGAAACTTTTACATACCCTGTTGTACATAATCGTCACTTGTACTGTCCACCCGAACATACCTATCCTACTCCGTGAATAGACGTCCACACCTCTGCCCTACCTACCCAGGTAAGTGTCGCCACATCTACAGGCGAATGGCAGTGGGGAAGATAGAATCCATTAGAACATCACCTGATCGTTTTTTTTGCTGTTATTTTTTTAATTTTTTTTGTTGCTATCTTTGTGATAACGAAATGGCGTCCCTGACCCCTAAAGATTACTGTAGTACTTGAGGTATAAAGGATGGTATCAGACAGGTTGCATGGCTGATGGCCACCTGATAAGTTGTTTTTTTTTTTTTTTTTTTTTGCTAACAATTATTATTATTGTTGTTGTTATTTTCACACAAAAAAAGATTCTCGACTTTCATTTCACGCTTTTTTTTTTTTTTAGTCTCGTTCGGATCTTCTAATAAAAGACTGTGAGTGGCGGCAACAAGTCAGGGTTTTGGGACGAGAGACGTAGTGCAAAGTGTTAGCTGATCCAGTAGAAGTAGAAGGTCCTGGTTTTCGCAAAAGAAAAAAGAAAAAGAAAAAGAAAGTAAAGCCCGCGAAAACGAAATCGGACGTTAGACGATACGCACCATGGCGGTGTTTCATGTGAAAAAATAAAAATACTCACGTGACTGGCGGCCATGATTATTTTGTGCTTTTATTCCATTTTTTTTTTTCGCATGAAACACCGCCATGTTATGTATCGTCTAACACCTGATTTCGTACCTATTTTTTGAAGAGTTGATTCTAAACAGGTCCCTCTTTTTTTTCTTTAATGTTTCATACGTGTTTCTCCTATTGTTCCTCAAATTCAAATGAACGACAGTCACACACAGGGGTTCAGAAAAATATCCCGCTATCCTGTACCCAAAATAAATTAGTATTCTTACATACATTAAGTAACCATGTACATTCACTGTGTGTATGTGTGTGTGTGCGTGTTTAACTAGTGTTGAGTTCTGATATTTTGTCGATTATTGTAATAAATAACCTCTCATCAAATAATTCTTTTCTGTGGTCTGTTGTGTCAATGGAAAGTATTATCATTTTATGCCTTCCGGTACATTTGTACCGCAAACAATATTTGGAGGACTCATGTGAGTCCTGGTAAAAAAAGTGGAAAAACAAAACAAGAGAATCAAACAAAGAGTAACTGATAGGTAAAAATGGAGCGTCGTCCCCGCAATAAAAGGAAATCTCAAAAGGACGGCTTTTACTATCACACCGTTTAATTCTAACTAACTTCCCAATTCGACAATGTTTATTGTTTAAAAATACGATGATTAGAATTGTAATAAAACCTAAACATATGATGAAAAACATAAAAAAGTATCAAACACTTTATATATATATATATATATATATATATATATATATATATATATATATATATATATATATATATTTATATATATATTATATATATATATATATATATATTTATATTTACAAAATTCTAAAAACTTAAACTAGATTGTTTATTTACAAGTATATTTTTATATTTACAAAATTCTAGAAACTCAAACAATTGTATTAAAACTAATGCAATACAATATTTATTATTTACCGATCTATAAAGAAATAGATACGAAAAAATATTTAATTCATAAATTTATAATTTATTACTAAATTATGAAAATATGTGAATCGGCTATAATGAAATCTTTATTATTTACCATTTTATAAAGTTTGAATCAACTGGCAATTAGCTGCTGTTTTACCAACCATTACAATAAATAATATATTAAGTAAATAGTGTAAATAATCACTCTAATAATAAATAAATAGTTTAATTTTTTATCAATTCTCGAAAACAAAGAAAATGTATGAATTTACTTTAATATATTTAGGTTTTATTACAATTCTAACCATCGCTTTTTAAACCAATAAATATTGCCGAAGAGTGAAAGTAGTTAAAAAAGCGATGTCATGGGAAAAATCGCCCTTTTGGCATTCCTTCTCATTGCGGGCACGAAGATCCTTGTTTGCCAATTAACAAATAACTAAACCTGTTACAGAAGTATACAGAAACAAAGTTGAAGTTATGAACAGTTCAATACAATCTTCGATCTAAATACTTGCTTCGTGTCTATCAGAGCGAATTCAAACATGTGACGTTCCAAATGCCAAAAGAAAAGGAATAGCGTTTCAAATATCGCGTCGCCTGCGATTATAGTCAGGCGGCGATAATCCAACAACTATCACTATTGTACAGCGTTCGATCGAGTGTTTCCGAAATGTTATCCTTGAGCTAGACTAGACTAAATATTATATTCACACAGGTTTATATGTGGTATAGTAACGGTTATCTCTCAGTTTGTTGTTACTGTCGTGAGTTCGATACTTAGTGCTGGCCTTGAAAGTCTAGGCCAGGATTAGTGCGTATGTACGTACGACCTCTGTCATAATGCAATTAGTAACGTTTTAAAAATATATCGCTGATAACCCGACGTGGAAAAAAATAATTTTATTCCACAAGAAATATATTCTACATTAGCGAGACGAAACGTGATTCGTGATAAAAGTCGAAACTTTGGTTTTACTTTTTCTATATATAAAATTCTGTAACTTCCGTTTGTCCGTCCGTCACACCCTCTAAAATACCTATACATTGACAGATAGAAACCGAATTTTGGGAAAACGTGCAAACAGGTAAGTGGGTACGTGTGCGTGTTGCAAAATATTCTAATTTATAGAAATTTATTGATTTGGTTGTTGATTTTTACAGCTTATCAAGTTTTTTCGGGTTACTTAAAGCATGGACTTACTTATAGATTGTAAGAATTTTCTTGGAGATAATAATGATTTACTGATTCATATTCTACTAATTAACCCATAGACAGAGGGAAAGGAGCTGGATTCGTACCTTTCCTAAGTGAATATAAAGCGCCCGACGGGAATTGGAACTCGGCTCTCCGATTAACAATTCAAAAACATTATCCCGTACACCAACCATATATCCCAGCTTACAGCACCTGGTATTCCCAAGCAGTCACCCATCTAGGTACTAACTTGGCTCGACTTTGCTTAACTTCGGTGATTGTATGGAAACCGTTGGCCTACAATCTTACGTGAACCCAGAATACACTTTGCAGGACACAGCTGGCGAGCAAAGCAAAAACTCGTGAGTGATCTACTGTTCTCGACACCTTGCCATAGCGCAAGACGGGCTGATCACCCAGCAACCACGTACATCGACGAACTATGTAATGTCACAGAATACCACCCTAATGACCTTTCGACCTTGATGCAGGACCGCGATAGTTGGCGTGACAGAGTCGTGAATGTCCGAGCTAGCTTGAACGAATATATCGGTTGTAACAGCAAAATTGTCCAAATCATGTAACAGCAAAATTGTTCAATTGTTAAATTAACCGTTGAACTGTTGTATCATAGAAATGATTAAAGATATCTTACTGGAATTCGCCGAGGTTTTTATAACTCCATTGGACTCTACTTCTAGCAATAAGAATGTATAATTATTCTCTAAGCTTAACAGAAGAATCATGATGGAATCTTTTATAAACGAAAATTACGCATTCATCATTGATTGGTCATAGCTAAGGATCGGTAGCTTATGAAGGATTGAAATAAAGTTCATTATATATATATATATATATATATATATATATATATATATATATTATTCCAGGGTCATTTTCCAACTTATTCAAGGCGATCTTCTTCATCTAACCTTCTAAACTTCTGTACTGGAGTAACAAGGTGCCTCTGAGGTCTCACGTACGATTTTTTCACTGCTCTTTGAACTGCCACAGTTAAAAATTGTCTATCACGTGCCAAAAGTCTTATGGATTGAGTTGGATCTTTTCTAATTTTTATGATCTCTTTAACTCTTTAAGTTAAAATGATCATCCCTCTTCCAGTTGTAACCTCCTCATCCGGTTTTCCTCTCTACTGTTCACTTTTTTTGAAACTATATTCTCCGTTCTATTGATGGCTCTTGATCGAAGCCAGAATATGAATGTTGGTACCATTACTGAAGACCTGGATGATCTTTTACTCTCACCATTGCTCAGTTGGGACAGTCTGACACAAAACGATTTTAAACTGTTCTCTTTCTAGCTGAATAACTCGAAGGTTTTTTCAATGATTCTTACGACAAATGGTGTCAAGATGCCTAAACGTTTTATCTGAAAACCTGGAAAAAGAAACTCAATAAGTTTAGTGTTTTTTTAGATATGAAACATTTTGTGGGAAAGACAATTATATTGTTACACGTCTTGGACAATTTTGCTGTTACACGGATTGGACAATTTTGCTGTTACATGACTTGGACAATTTTGCCGTTACACGATTTAGACAATTTTGCAGATACACTCGGCATACATATATATTATTTCTTTAGTTCGTTGCTTCGTCTTTGCTTCATTCAGCTCTTTTTACTTTAAATGATATAAAAAGCAGAATGCCTCTGAAAATGAGACAATTGTGTTAGGTTGTCAGATAAATGCATTTTATTACTCAGGGAAGAAAATATGACCAATGCAATTACAAAACTATTTAAATATAGTTGCATTCGACAAACACTCTTCTAAGTTGGCAATGATATTAGTACCCTACTACAGTACCCTAATTATTTTATATTCAATGCGAAAGAAAAGTCCCATAAAATATTCCAAAACCAAACAAAAAATGGACCCTTCTGAGAAACCCAATGCTTCAGAAATGTCTATTATCCTGCTCACATTTAAAATCGAAAAGAATTGATCTAAACTCAACATAAAAGTTGTTAATACTACATCCAAAACAATAAAATACATACTCGCTACTAAACAAAAAATAAAAATACATAGGAGAAACCTCAACGAATCTAAATAAAAGATTATATGAACATAAAAGGGACATTGTACAAAATAATACATCAAATTTGTTGGTTGCCAACCATAACGAGACTGACCACAATTTTACCAAAAAAAAAAAAAAAAAAAAAAATGCTATTCTAATCTAGGAAGAAAATAATTCACTATGGCATAAATGTCTAGAGTGTGCTTTATTTGCAAGATCATCTACAGTAAAATTTCGCCCTGGATTTTACATTTCACAATTCCTAATACCGCAGTGTGGAATATCTACCTACAAGAGAGATAGAAAAAGGCAAAGACACGAAATGAATTCAGCTAAAAAAAAAAAAAAATCTAAAATTCCCAACACTCATCTGTCGTGCGCATGCGTAGTGCAACCAACACAACAAAGTCCGATGAGGTTCTGAAGGATGAAACGCGTCACAAGTAAACTTTTTCCCCTTCACCATACAATTTCCCCAGTAATATTAAACAATTTCAAAAGTTCTTGACCCATTCAGTCAATCAGTAATACGTGCCATACGTAATACACGTTTGGACGACCATATCTCTTCCGATCCATGATTGACTAAACAGAAGAGGGACTGGTTGCCAACCAAGGCTATAGGATCCGGGATTTTCTGCTATTCAACCCACATCTGGGGGTACAAGAGATGGATCCATACCTTTCTCAATGGTATTTGCGCGTAAGTGAATATAATGTACTCCACTGGAATTCGAACTCGGCTCTCCGTTATCTCATTCTGAGCCGTTATCCGTTACATCACAGTGCAATGAAAATCGGGCGCGAACTTTTGCAATCATTGGATATAAGCAACAGATGGCTATAAAAACGACATTGCTTATTGTTTATAGTTGACTTGTTTCAATATTGCATTGACGATGTTTTGAGTCACCTGACGATAATTGTAAGTAAAATGGTACACTAAAATAAGTAAACATGTAATCGTTTTAAGTTTTCTGAATATCGCTGTTTTTTTTTTGTTTTTTTAGCGCATATGTAAAATTGTAGATAAAGATTTCAGTTGATTTACCTTTTGTTGATTACATTTTTTTTTGTTTTACCTGTGCGATTGTTGGTTTATAAAGATGGGCACAGCAGGTTTGTCTATATGAACACTCTTATGCTTGTGTGTGTGACAATAAATAGATTTATCTTTCTCTGGGTTTGACAAAACGAAGGAATAAAAATGAAAAAAAATAAATAAATAATGATTAAGGGGAAAAAAAGACAAGAAAAGAAAAAAAGAAAAAAATGGTTTCGTGTTCAGACAAGATAAGGGGTAAATGCTTCATAGACGTCACACCCAAATCATCCCCCCCCCATTACTCTCTGTCCGTACTGTTTCATTTATCGCCCTGAATTCCTTCCTATATCAAACAAGTGGCGATTAGAAAAGACTTTTCATTGGCTTCTGCCGAGTATGAAGAAAAAACAAGGCAGTTTTACGCATCCTTTAACAAAACAACGGGAGACTTAACTCGGCTATTTCAATCGCCAATAACGAATTGATGAGAATTAGTCACAGAGAGCAGTAACAACGAACAAAATATGAATTCATGATATAG
>OZ010581.1:101856112-101871112 GCA_963932145.1 Acanthosepion lycidas
CCTACTATATTTATATATATATATATATATATATATATATATATATATATATATGTTACGGTTATGGCATTTTGTAAAATAATTGATTTCCTATATGAACATTTGCGAAAAAATAAGGAAGAATGGTTTAATTCAGTTAACTTAAAAAAATACTCTATGAAACCTTCTCAAACATATTTTTGCTTGTCTTTCTGATATGTAAAAAAAAAAACGAGCCTGATATATTTCCGCATGGGACGAGAAACTGGCCTTTACTATGTCGTATTGATTCCTATCTCAGCATATAAGGCGGGGGTGCAACTAGCTCGCAAATGGTTACAGAGAATGAAAATAAGAGCCAAGTGATTTGTTGAGGAAAGAGTAAAGAGAAGGACGGGGATCAAGATCAAGGCTTCAGAAGATGACGATTGACATTACATTTGAATATTTCAAGATTATACTTATCAGGGAAGCAAATAAGAGGAAGGGAGTTCCACTGACGAGAAGTGCAAGATAAGAAGCCGTTGGAGTAGACGAGGAGATTATATTTAACAGCGAAAGGGCGAGACCGAGATGCCAACCTAGCAGTACGCTTCAATTCATGCAGATGGGGCACCAGTGAAAATAACTCATTAGTACAGTTGCCATGAAAATATTTGTAGAAAAGGCAGAGGGAAGCTACATCACGTCTGCGAGAAATTTACTGGAGTCGAGATGCACGGTCTTGACCTATCACATTGGATATACGTATTGTATAAGTGAGGTAAAGTGTAAAACGGTTTCGTAGAGCTCGGCTGTAATAAAAATATTTTGATGCTTGAAATTTTGTCCGCAACCTGACGCGGATTTATTATCTGATTTAGATGTACATTTTTTTTTTAACTATGTTTTGATTCTGTATTCACCAGAGACTTAAGTGCATTGCCAAGGAATATTTTTGAAAAATGAATATTTATAGTGTGACATGGGTTTGCTTTTACGTTTTTTTTTTTTTTTAATTCGTCTACGGATTTTAAGTTTACCTATGTAATTTTTTATCAGTCAGTAAACCTGAAGAAAGTATTTTTCTAAATAAAATTCTGTAAGCGACTGATGTACCCTCGAATTTCTGTAAAGAATGACTAAGCGATTATCGATACTTTTGGAATGTTCTCGCTGTATCGAATTGTACTAGCACCTGCTGTATGCTTATTTCAGTGAACCGGAAAGGAAGGACGAATTCGTGTTATTCTCCGACAGCCCAGGTGGAGTTGTTAAATGTTCTTCGAATTTGAGTCTCCCAAAAAAGAAAGGTCATACTGAATTGCGTAGCATTTGATCGTTTCCCCTCTGTGATCGTTCATGTTTGATTCATTTTTTTCTCTTCAAGCCGTCATCAACGGGTATTATATGCAGTCTCCAGATTGATAAAAAAAAGCACAAATCACTGAACCTACGCCCCTTGAAAGTGCAGGATTACTGAAGGTAAAATAAATTTCTAGTATTTACAATCTGTATTGTAAGATTACAAACAAAGAAATAAAACTGCAAGAAATACTAGAAAAGGGTATTAAAGGAAAGCGGGAAGAAAGGGCTAACTATCAACTATTACTGGTGATTATCAGCAAGTGGATCAACCCAGGATGCGAGATAGAAGGGTATATAGGTAAAAAATGGTCGGGTTTATATGTGGGTCTATAGGTAAACGCCGATTGGGTTTATACTTGCGACTATAGGTAAGCACTAGTCGTGTTTATACTTGAGTCTATTTATCAACATTTGTCGGGATTATACTTGATTAACACTGATCAGCTTATTTTAGAGTGCGGCAGAAATACCTCCCACACATACCTCCCAAATACTGGTAAAACATTAGTGGCAATGGTATCTTCATCTGTACCGTTTCAGTAAGTATCTTACTCCTCCTGCTATCCTATATATTTACGAGAGCCAGATCAGGAGTACTACTGCCATCTGTTTACAGCAGCTGCCCCGTATTTGCTTTCCGCTTTCGTTTAAAGAATCTCTACGTCCTTGTGGGTGACAATTTATTTCTACCCTACAGCCACTTTCTCACAACCCGTTTCTTGCAACCCTCTCATTGCTCTATCGCTGTTTCCATGGAAAGTGCTCAGATGAACTACATTCCTTAGTTTTACTAGTTCTAACTTTCCCGGCTAGGGCCCGCCATGCCACGCCCATTGTAACGAACCCCCTCTTGTTCCTTTCGTATTTCGGTAGATGCAATTCCTACTCGAGCATCTTCCGCAAACCTCTGGTTCCTGGAACCGATTTCGAAGAGGATGCTTTCCTGATCATTACAATTTTAACTTGTTCAACTCTAGGTTGAACTGTTATTAGGTTGGTGCAAAAAATAATGTCGTTTTCTCACATAGTAACATATGTGAGAAAACGACATTATTTTTGCACCAACCTAATATTTCGAATGGCTTCCAGGCATTGTACAGGTTGAACATCACTGTAAAAAAAACAACAAAAAAAAAAAAACACAAA
The DNA here is from genome assembly GCA_963932145.1 of Acanthosepion lycidas. Lineage (NCBI taxonomy): Eukaryota > Metazoa > Mollusca > Cephalopoda > Sepiida > Sepiidae > Acanthosepion > Acanthosepion lycidas. The sequence goes on from OZ010581.1 coordinate 101,858,585, forward strand.
ACAAAAACAAAAAAAAAAAAACCCGGCTTAGTCAAGGCGCATCAGAGAGTGTAAATGTTTAACCCTTTGAACCCTACGTTCTTGAACAATTTTAACCTTTCTAACTGAGCTCACTACAGTTTTAACCTGTTCAAGTCTAGGGTGAACTGCTATCTTTCCCAAATATCCGCATAAACTTTGCTTCTTATTATGTAACACTCTATCTCGAGTGGCTCCGGGGCCTTGTACAGAGTGAACATCACTGTAATAACAAAAAACACACACACGCTTAGTCAATAACAAGGCGCCTCGGCGTGTGGAAATTTGAGCCCTGCGTTCCTGAACAAATTTTAAACCTTCTCCCTGAGCTCCTGAGTCAAAATTCGCAAAGAATTGGTACGTAATGTTTCACGGTAGGTATAAAAATAGTTACAAGTGTTTACCCACCGTTCAACCGGTAGCTGGGCATTACGTCATTTTTCTCAACCACTGGTAAAGCGGTGGTCAGGGCTCAAAGGATTAACGAGCTAATCTGGGTTGCCATTACTACTGAGTAGGGATTTCGATGCTCACTGAGAGCCAAAAAAGAAAAACTCGTAGTCTTATATGAAACTAAACCGCCCTTGGTAAATAACAGGTCGCTTCGGCGTTCGGCTAAAGTTAACAAGCTAGTCAAAATTGACCCAGCCCCGGTAAAACCAGGCTCGGGTACAGAACTGGTTTGTTTTTCTCAGCCAAGTCTCTATCTGAAGACAGAGCCCAACTGTGTCATTCTAGTCCGGGTGAGCTTTTAACCAAATAGTGAGTTCGATCCTCGCTGGGTGCCGAAAACCTGCTGATTTGTTCGAAGTTAAACCACACTTGGTAAGTAGCTTCGGCGTGAATTTATTTTCTATTGTATTAATCTTCGTCTTCTTTTATGTGCCGTTTCCCTTCTTGACGTGGAGATCATGACTCTCCACAACTTCCTATCCCTTGTAGCTCTAAGCAATGTTTGCCTCCTTACTGTTCTGCTTTACACAGCCTTGTTAGGTAGGTCAGTAGATATTTTCTTCTGAGCCGCTTGCATTCAATATTTCGTGAGTGTCAAATTCTCCAAGCCGTCTTTCCTCGTTCTGCATCCCAAAAAGATTTTTCCATGAGACTTTTTTTTTTTAACTACAGTCATCCCTCACTCTACAGCGTTAATTGATTCCAGTGGTCACGACTTAAATCGAGAAACGAGTTAAGTCAAAATAACTGCAGAATAACCCGCATATAAACACTCCCAGTTGCCTATTACAATATTTATGATATGTACGTACATTATTCTGTATAATATAATTCATTTCCACCTTATCTTCCAGCCTTAGCTTAGCATTAGCACTGGGACTTTTCTTCGGAGACATAGGAAAAATATATGCTAAATCACAATTAAAATGTAATTGAAGGAACGTCACCGGCAGAGCACAGATGTAAACAAGTCTGAATTCAGAAAAGGTGTTGGAGTGGAAAACAACGCACGAGTGCCACCTCTCGGCAAGAATTTGAAAAATTAATACCTACTGAATTTCTATGATATATATATATATATATATATATATATATATATATATATATATATATATATATATATATATATATATATATGTGTGTGTGTGTGTGTGTGTGTGTGTGTATAGTATGCATAATATTATTTTTTAAATTTATTTGAACATAAGTTTTTATTGTTATTTTAGTATTTTGTTGTTTCTAATATTTTTAAAATCGAATAAAACAACCAAAGGCCAGTTTTATTTTTCCATCTAATATTTAAGAAAACTCGACGTATCTTCGAAAATGACTTAACTCGAAACGACTTAAGGCGAGATATCACTGAATCTTTTTTTCTTTTTAGGCGATAATTAGAATTGTTATAAATCCTAAACATATGAAAGTGAATTTATATATTTTCTTTGTTCCTGAGAATTTACAAACAAAAATAATAAACATTATTTCTTTATTAAATTGTTTATTGGAATGGTTGGCAAAACATTGGGTAATTGCCAATTGATTCAAACTTTATAAAATGGTAAATAATAAGGATTTCCTTATAATTGGTTCACATATTTTAATAATTTAGCAAATGTTTATAAATTTATGAATAAAATATTTTTTTATTTATTTCTTTGTAAATTGGTAAATGATAAATATCGTCCTGTTCTAATTCTAACTGTATTAGTTTTTTATTTGTAAATATGAAAATATTCTTTTAAATAAGCAATCTAATAAATAAATATTGTTTAATATTGTTAGTTGCAAATTCTCAACAACCGAAAAAAATGTATAAATTTACATTCATCATGTGTTTAGGTTTTATTCCAGTTCTAATAAACGTTTTTTAAAACAATAAACATTGGCGAACAAAGAAGGTAATTCAAAAAGCGGTGTAAGGGGGAGAAAAAAAAAAACTCTTTTTGACATTGGGTATTTTCGTGGGCACGTTTAATCATGTTTGACAAATTTTTCTCTTTCCTAATACTATATTTCGCTTTGGGAAGGTACCTTGCGTTATTGGAATGGTCCCTCTGAGTTGTTTCATTTTCCGTTGCAGATACGTTTCTCCAAGTTTAAACCTCTGATAGGGAGATTGGAGGTTTTGAGAAGCGTACATCCACCTCTTAATTACTTTTCATTTCTCGGTCCACTCTGACCCGGGGTGATAGCTGCAGTTAGGGGCCCAGCTTTTGTTTTTAATCATTTCGCCCCAAGGAAGACAGTAAAGCCACTAAGACACAAGAAAAGAGAGACATTCTTAAGGACCAAGAACAATAGAAGAGTAATCAAGAAGACAGTAGATAACGATTGACATTGCATTTCAATTTTTTGAAGATCAAACATTCACTTTTATCATATGTTTAGGTTGTATTCCAATTTTATTAATCGCCTTTTAAAAGAATAAACGTGGGCGAAAAGGTAATTCAAAAACGGTGTCATTTGAAATAGCGTCCTTTTGACACTGTGTTTTATTGCTGACAGGTCTATCCATGTTTGCCGAAATTTTCTCTTTCTTAATAATGTATTTCGATTTTGGAAGGTAACTTCCGTTATTCGAAGGGTCCTTTGGATTTCTTCGTCATATTTTCCGTTGTTGTTGTTTTTTTGCGTGTGACTGGGTGCTCCTTACACGTCGCCTTATGCCAAACGGCTTAGTTAAATATTTCACAATTAAAAAAAAAAACTGTTAGATGAAGCTGGACATAGCGTTTATAAATGGAGACGCAGTGGGGCAAAGAGGAGGGCACCGTAAAGCTGGGCTATCAAGTCGGCGGATGTAACGATGTAAGTACAGGTGGGATTTCTTCTTGCTGCAGGTGCCAGCTGCTGCGTCTGCTGCCGACTTCTTCTCAGAATAAACAAAGTTCGTCGTTATTGACTTGTCATTTTAACGGACGAACACACAGTTAAATGTCTGTACGCTCACAGATGGTGAAAACAAATGCGACGGAATGAATGGCTATTGATTTGAGGAGGCACGGGGAGTAATGATAGCGGCTCGGATTGAGGATTCGGAGAACAGAGTTCGAATTTCAGTCGAATTCATTTACATTCACTTACGTGCTAATACCCTTGGGAAAAGTATGAATTCGCTTCTTGATATCCCAGCTATGAGTAAATAGCAGGACAGTCCGGGTTCTATAGCCTTGGATGACAACTGGTCTACCTCAGAAAGAAATGGCAACCTTCTGCGGGGAAAAAATCTGCCTGGTCGTGTAATCAGTGACTGATCTCTGGTACAGACAGAAAAAATCTCATGAAATCTGCGATGAATGAAGCAGTTTCTTTGTTCATTTTCGGGCTATACTTTTCTTCATCGTCCTGCTGTTCTTGTCCACAACTTTTATTCGTTTTGATGCCCTTTAAAGTTAGTAGCCAACTCGAAGAACTGAGACCAGTCTCTCTTAAGCTCAAAAAAATAAAATAAAATAAAAAAATAACGATTGCAGTTTTCCGGCCCCTACCACCGAGCTCTCCTCTTTGCCCCACTTCGTCTCCGCTACCACCGAGGGGACAGGGAAATCGTTTCCTCCTTACTTTTATGGCATCTTTCTGGGGGTGTCTTCTCGCGAAAGTTGACTTGCCCAGACACCATGGCTCGGGACTCACGGTTGAACATTGGGGATCTGGGGACAGCAACAGGGGACCTAACAGTGTGGAAAGGGATTATCAATCGAGTTCCAACCAACCACAGAGAGGTAGAAGGGTGATGATGATGAAGTAGCCAAGACAGATATGATGAAAAATCTCTCGACGAAATTTGGACTTTAATTATTCATGGCGCTAAACTACGAAAGAACAAATAATTTCCTGACAGGACTTGAACCGGTGTCTCATTTATTTTTCAATGGAATTCGCTCCTATAGCCTTTACCAATCTAGCCATGACAGACAGTCATGCTGAAGCAAGACTCAGTTACGTACTTAGGGAATAAATCTCGTCGGAACGTCTTCGAATCGATAACTGCAAGCTTCATACTCGCAGCCGAAACGTAAACAAATTAAGTCTTACGAGTATACCACGTTGAAACATCGGTTTATCGAAGTTAAGCAACGTCAAGTATGGCTAGTACCTTGATGGTTGACCACTTTAGAATATAATGTACTGTAAGCTTGGATATGCTGCTAGTACAATGGACTTACGGCCATATCATGTTGAAAGACCGGTTCTCATAGATCACCGAAGTTAGGCAACGTCGAACCTGTTCACTACTTGGAAGAGTGACCGCTTGGATATTCCCAGTGCTGTAAGGTTGGATTTACGATTAGTGTAATGAATCGGCTCAGAATTGGAAATCAGAAAACTGAGTTCCAATTCCAGTCGTGTTCATTTTTATTAAGTTTTTTATTGAAAATATCAATACAAATATAATATTTACTGTAGACGTACGAAAGATGCCTTCCAAGAAACTAAGAAAAGTATAAAGAAACCGGAAAATGTCGTTACAAAACAAAAGGAAAATAGTACTGAACTATTAATCTGATCAGTCCTTCTACACGACAGTGAATGCCGGACGATCTCCTCACAGATGAAGAAGAGACTTGAGGCAACAGAAATAGGATTCTACAGAAGGATGATGAGAATACCATGACCTAAACACGTGATCAAGTTTTAGAGAAAATGGAAACAAATATGACGCACATACATCGAATTAGTAAGAAAAGGTTGAAATTTCTCGGACACATAATGAGGAAAGAGGGCTAGGAGAATTTGACACTCCCGTGACATACTGAAGTCAAGAGAGGACGGAGGATAGCAACGAATAACATACCTAACGAACTTGTTGGAAGAATAGGGACGAGGAGAAATAGCAAAAAAATAATAAGAGCTATAAAGGATAGGAAATTGTGGAGAGCCATGATCTTCCAGGTTCTAAAGAGACACGGCACGTAGAAAAAGATAAATGAGATATGTTGGAGCGGAGTGAGTAAATCTATGGGCGTGTGTCACCTGTCTTCGCCTAAGTAGGTGTCAGAAATTTAATTTCTGTATCTATCTTTCTATCTCACTTACTTTCCTTCCCCCTCTCTTTTTCCCCCTGTGTGCAGTGTAAGAACTGCTGTTGCTGTGTCACGTGGCGAAATCGTGTCTAACGATTGGTCGTACGCGATTTTCCCGCTTGTTTTCGACTAGATTAGCGGAATCTAGTCAGTAGTGGCAGACTGGGCGCCGCAGTGTGGAGACGAGAAGTCGTCTTGTCTCGCGACGAAAAGAAAGCCAGCTTGAAGATAACCTGTTGTTGCTCTGACAAGGAAAACAGTCATAAAAAACAGTCAAGAATATTTGTCTAAGAGAATTGAAGATAAAGAACGAGTGTGTGTTCGCCGTGTGGAAAAAGCTTATTCTCTAGACAAGTGAAGTCAAGTCTGTTCAAGTAATCAAGTGGATTATTGTTCAGCTACCAAAGAACAAGTCAGTAAAGACTTATCTAAAGTTATCAGTTAAAGAAGTTATTGTAAAGAGAATTTACAATAGAACATTCTCAAGGAAGTCTTCTTTCGACAATCGGGTCGAAGAGAGATAAAAGTCAAAATTAAGCGATTGAAAAGCTACCTTCCTTCGAGGAGTTATTTTGTCCTATTCGTGGACGAAATTCTGACGTGAAAAAAAGATCTTCTAAGTCGTCTCTAGAAGTTGAATTTGTGTCGCAGAGAAAGTTTGAAAAAACAAGTCTGCATTTATTTTTAACAGGAAGCTCGCTTATCTTCCAAGGAGAGCAACTCAAAAAATATCTAAAACCTTTTTACCCAGCTACTTAAAAAAAAATTAAATCTATTTTTTTGAACAGTAAGTCAAATTTTCCCTTCTTTCTGCTATCTCTCTACCTCTTTCACTCTCTCTCTGAACTTTTATTGGAGTCTTTTTTAAGGGCTCGCCAAAGGGACGTTTTTGGCAGTTATTTTCAAGTTGTACCAGTGAACTTTAAAATCAGACTATTTCCCCCCCACCCATTTTTTTTTCTTTTCCCTCAATAAATTTTATATTTTCAAGTGGTCTTTCCTTCTTCTTTATCTCGCTTGTTATGGTTGTATATTCTTGGTTTCAGGTCTCTGTTAACTGTGTTACGCGGGATTCTCGTCATTGGACGTAATGACAAAGTATCCCAACCTTTTTTGCGCTGAGTTTGGCTGTTACTAAGCTAAATTTCGACAAAGGCGGTGCTGCGGACGTTAATATGCGGCTTTATTGTAGCTATTTCCCGCTAACGATAATCCCATTTGATTATATTGTACCGAGAAAGAAGGAGAGGTTTTATTTATTTTTCTCGCGATTGGAGTTTGACACGTTAAGCCAATAAGTTCATTAGGATATTTTGGCATTTTCTTGCCAAAATATTGCTCAATTATATGCAAAAGCTCCCCGGCTGGACCGTTCTGCGTTTTCATCGATCGTTGAAGAAACTTGGCGCGGAAAAAGTAAAGAGTGAGTGAGTGAGTGAGAGAGAGAGAGAGAGAGAGAGAGAGAGAGAGAGAGAGAGAAAAAAAAGCTTGGAACGGAAAAAGGAGAGAGAGAGAGAACTTATGCGCGGAAGAAAGGGGAGAGAGAGAACTTGGCGCGGAGAAAAAGGAGGGAGAACTTGACGCGGATGAGAGAGAGAGAGGGTGGGAGATAGAACTTGGCGCGGAAAAATGGTGAGAAAGAGATCTTGGCGCGGGAAAAAAGGAGAGAGAGAGAGAGTCGAAGAAATTGAGATTGATTTAAATTAATAACAATAAATAAATGATATTAAAGTTTTGAAAATAGATAAAATGTTCCAATAAAAATATAAGTAAAAAAACGTAAGTAAAAAAAAGTTGCTCCCAAGAACACAAGGTTTTCCCTGGCGACTGACTGAGGCACAGGCGGACTTACATATTTAGGGCCTTGAAGCTTGAACAGATATTAGGTTGGTGCAAAAATAATGACGTAACAATGTCGTTTTTTGACGTTAAAAATACGTTAAAAAACGACATTAATACGTCATTATTTTTGCACCAAACTAATACGCTGTTTCTTTCGCAATAATAGATTCGAGGATCCAATTGCCTAAATATTAGGTTGGTACAAAAATAATGACGTAATAATGTCGTTTTTTGACGTATTTTTTAACGTCAAAAACGACATTATTTCGTCATTATTGCACCAACTTAATATAAGCTTTGAAGAGATTTTGACGAACTCAACGAGTCCATTCTGGTAAACGTTCGAACACTGCAACCCCCCAAGAAAAAGGTTTAAATTTGACCAATTACAGGGTGGGCTATATGAAACGGGTATTAGAGCAGATTCTCTAAGGACAACATTAGCTACTTTAAAACTTTGGCATATGATCCTACAATTAAAACAGCCTTATTTTTAAAACTTTCGCCCATTAAAAAAAAAAAAAGAAGACTGCTTCAGGGCCCCTCTGAGATTACGGGCCTTGAAGCTTAAGCGTTATTAATTTCATAGTATTAGGTTGGTGCAAAAATAATGACGTTTTCTAACATATGTTACTATGTGAGAAAACGTCATTATTTTTGCACCAACCTAATAAATCTGCCACTGAACTGAGGTCAGATATCCCTAAACCGTCATGACTTTACCCAGCATCCTTGATATTTCTCCTACTCCCTATTCTACTAGTAATTCTAGCAAACTCGTTAGGTGTGGAAAATGTTATGATGTTATTCTGACATTAGGTCACTGGTTGGGACCCGGAAAGAAATGAGTATACGTCGGAAATCAAAGGAAATCAAATAATAATAACAATAATAATAATATGGATGAAGAAATACTAGTAAAATACAATGCACCGACTGAATCTGCAAAACACTTTTAAGAAGCAAGCAAAGATAAATTTAATCGACCAGATACAGAAAAGATGGCAAGATGAACCGCTTCACGGTCAATACTCTGCCCGTGTCAAACATGATGATGTAGACAAACCCCAAAATTTCTACGTAGTGCAACGTTAAAAGCTGAAACCAAAGGTTTTAATCTTACTGCACAGGACCAATGCTTGCTAACTAGAAATTATCAAGTACACATACTAAAATATTGTGTCAGTTCAAAATGCAGATTTTGTGATAAATATCCAGAAACAATTGATCATCTTGTATCAGGTTGCACGGTATTGGCGCCCACTGAATATAAAACCCGGCATGACAGAGTGCGCCAATATCTGCACTGGAAAATCTGCAGCTTTTACGGAAAGGAAACAGCAAGAAATGGGTTTGAACACCGCGCAGACCCGGTTACAGAGATAGGACCTCTAACAATTTTATGGGATTACACAACACACACAGATGGAACAATCAAAGCTAACCTGCCCATCGTTATTAGAGACCAAAAAAAAAAAAAAAAAAAAAAAGTATCTCCTTATTGATATGGCAGTCCCTTCAGATTGCAATGTATTTTTTTTAAGCATTCAACCCCAAGCAAGTCGGGAAGCCAAAAGGGGTTCAGAATATGAGCGAGAACGAAGAGGAGTGACAGAGGAAAGGATGAAGGGAAGGTTAGGGGAGAGATCTTTGAAGATGTTCAAAAAACTATCAAAATACAAGGACCTTGATATCGAAATCTTAAAAATGTGTAATCAAAAATTCTGGTTGTAGTTGGGATCCCTCAGATTGATTGGAAAAGATTCCAATAGTCTTGTTGAAGGGATTCCTGGTAGTCAATGCCTAAAAGAAATACACAAATATTGTTTTCACAAGCCCAAATCTTGCGAAGAGCTTTATCTATGTAAAATACGTGACATTTTTTTTTCAAAATTGTTAAGTGGAAAATTTCATGATACCATTTCCAACATTAGGTCTGTATTCGGGACCCGGAAAAAATGAGTACACACCAGAAATAGAAGGAAATTAAATAATAATTTAGCGGTAATGCGTGTACCTTGTATACACTTATTAGACTGGGTGTTGTGATGCATATATTGGGCTTTGTATATTTGTAAGCCAGCATCATTTTGTTGGTGTGCTTTTCCCTACTTAAGGGACAACATGAGCTGCCGTATATTTCTCTTATTCAGGGCGATTGCTCTCCAAGCGCTTGTTAGTCAAGATAGTCGTATCTCACATGAGCTCTCACTTGGTCTTTCTCGGCTCCTGGCAGAAATGAATACTCGTACCAATTCTCTGGGACACTGAGGGCCATCTTTCCCGTATAATTTCCAATATATCCTGATTGCTACTTTATCATAGCGCCGCCTGCACTCTTTTTGCAGCTTTCCTACACAACCTGTACAAAGGCAAATCAGCGGTTCTGTCAATAGAATACTTGATGAAATTTGTTCTTAAAGCCAGTTTTCCGACAGCCCAGATCACTCCGATTTTTTTTCAAGATTCAATTACGCGCAAATGCTCATGATCTATCTCCTTCTCCCCAGTTATGGGTTAAATATAGAATTTGGTTATCTTCAAAAATACTGTTAATTTACACAAAAAAAATTACAGTCCCCAAAATACTTCGGCTTTAAATTACGCACAAGATGATAAACCGTAAAAAACAAAACAAATCAAGCAATGAAAACATTCCTTAAGAACCCGTTTCTAAGTTCAAAGGCATCTCGGTGTCCTTGTGGGTGATGGACAAAACGTCGCAAGCCTACCGCTGCTCTATGACTATTTCCATGGAAGGTGTTCAGACGAATTATGTTTCTTAGTTTCACCAGTTCTGACCTTCACCGATGAGACCCCTCATCCCAGATACCTTGCAGCGAACCACCTTCGTATTCCATTGGTGAGATGTAAGTACTACTCGAGCAGCTTCACCCTACGAACTGCTGCTTTGTGGAACCGACTCCCAAGAAAACGCTTCCTGATCTCTACATTTTTAAGTCTAGGGTTAAACTTTTTTCTTTTCCACATATCTGCATAAACTCTCTCTTAATCTGAAACCCAATACCACGAATGGTTCTTAGCCCTTGTACACAATGAACATCATTGTAATAAAAAATACTCAATTATTATTATTATTATTATTATTATTATTATTATTATTATTATTATTATTATTATTCAAAACTTTCATTATTATTATTATTACATATGAATTGTGTTTGTCCTTCTTTTTGTTAGTTCGCACGACCGTTAAGCCTTGTCAATTCCTCATAAATAAAGGACTATTCTGTTTTGATCGCTTTGACATTACTTGATTTCAGTGAGTAAATAAAAAAAAGAAAGAAGGGAAGATAGAAGTGGGGAGAGAGAGAGAGAGAGAGAGAGAGATAGAGAGAAGAAGAATCGGATTAAGATGATAAGAACAGATACTACACTTTGATTCCAGCCAAAATGACGAGAAGCGGTGGCGATCGGAATAAAAGCAGCATTTTTCAGACACATGGCATCGAAGGACAAAAAAACGAGTAAGGCTATCGCCTAAGATCCAGTTACTATAAATAAAATAACATCACCTACTGAATTATTTTAATATAATTAAGAGAAATGTTCCTAAGATGCAGATTTGGCAAGAAAGAAAGAAAAACTAATAAAAATATGGATGCAAAGAAAGAAAGAAAGAAAGAAAGAAAGAAAGAAAGAAGTATTTAACGACTGCTTCCAATACCTCATGAATAATAGACTATTCGATTCTCACTTAGTGAAAACTTGATTCTAGTGAGAAAATGAAAGAAAGAAAAAAACAAACAAACAAACAAACAAACAAACAAAGAAGTATTTACGGCTGTTACATTGACACGGAAAAAAGTCACCAATTTCAAATCTTTTCATTTGTACCCACTTCTTAAAATAACAACCAGAATTCATATTTATGATTGTCATTGCAATATTTTGTTAAAGTTGTTAAGCTCAAATATTTAACGATGCGATAGGGGAATTTATTGACGTAGAACACGCCATGAGCTTATTCAATCATTAACTTAAGAATTAAGATTCATCAGAAAACTCAAATAGGAAAACAGAAAATTTTTCACAAGTCTTTATAGCCAAAATGTATTAATAAATAAATAGACATAAGTCTGGTTTGCACTTCCAAAGATAGCCACAAGCTAGTTTATACTTGAGCCAAAAGATAGTTATATGCAAGTTTATACTTGAGTCTACAAGTATCCAATCGGAAGGTTGGCCATTTTCAACGACGGACCCTTTTCTGCTGTGGATGCTCTCGGCCTGCTGTGAACCCCACCGAAAGAGAAATAATTCAGTGATATTTATTTATATTTATTTATACCTTTTTAAAAAAAATTGAACCAGTTTGTTCTCTATATACGCCCAATACAATCTCAGCGAGTATCTTTGTTTTTGCTGTTGCTATCATTATGTTTGTAATGGCAAAAAGTGTTGTCATTGTTCCGTCAATTCTTTTAGCTTGTATCATCATATTTACTCTTTCTTTCCATCTATCTATCTATCTATCTATCTATCTATCTATCTATCTATCTATCTATCTATCTATCTATCTATCTATCTCAGTTTGTTTCTATCGATCTATCAGTCCGATTCTATTTGTCTGTTAGCCTATTTTTTTCTTTCTTTCTTTCTTTCCGACTCTCTTCATGTCTATCTCAGTCTATTTCTTCTTTTTTTCTTTCTTTCTTTCTATCTATCTATCTATCTATCTATCTATCTATCTATCTATCTATCTATCTATCTATATATCTCAGTTTGTTTCTATCTGTCCGATTCTCTTTGTCTGTTAGCCTATTTCTTTCTTTCTTTCTTTCTTTCTTTCTTTCTTTCTTTCTTCTTTCTTTCTTTCTTTCTTTCCATCCGACTCCATGTCTTTCCTAGCCTTTATTTCTTCTCTCTCACTTTCTTTCTTTCTTTCTTTCTTTCTTTCTAAGTTTGTTTCTATCTGTCCGATTCTCTTTGTCTGTTAGCCTATTTCTTTCTTTCTTTCTTTCTTTCTTTCTTTCTTTCTTTCTTTCTTTCTTTCTTTATTTCTTTCTTTCTTTCTTTCTTTCTTTCTTTCCATCCGACTCCATGTCTTCCCTAGCCTTTATTTCTTCTCTCTCACTTTCTTTCTTTCTTTCTTTCTTTCTTTCTTTCTTTCTTTCTTTCTTTCTTTCTAAGTTTGTTTCTATCTGTCCGATTCTCTTTGTCTGTTAGC
>OZ010581.1:101881112-101891112 GCA_963932145.1 Acanthosepion lycidas
GTAATAAATAATTCAAATAAACTATTTATTTAAGCAAATAAATTAAGAATAATATATAAAATGGATCCTATTAATTTTAATAAATTAATCGAAAAAGAGGTACATAGATTTTCTAAAACCACTAACAATAAATCAGAATATGACAAAGAATAAAAAAAATTATAGCAAAAACCATTAGAATTAGATCGCAGAATAAAACCTACAAACCATTTATTAAACTAAAAGACTATAAAGATAATTATTTTAAATAAACCTACATGTAGATTATTAAATGCTACAAAATGTAATATAGGAAAAATTAGTGAACAAAGAATAGAAAAATATGTTCAAAATTACGAAAAATATGAAATATAAATCAATGGAAGAATACAAAAGATACCGTCAATTGGTTTAGCAATATTAAAAACAAAAATAACTAAACTTTTACAAAAGCAGACATTTTTATCCATCAATTATCGAAAATATATTAAAAAGAGGGTTGGATTTGGCCAGACAACACATACACATTCAACAAGAAGAATCACATAATTAAACATGGAGAACAATTAAATATGGCTAAAAGCACAATAACTATAACATTGACGTAACAATGGGTAGTTATGATGGAGGATTTGGGATGCAAACTAATAGTGAAATAAATTATATATAATTTATCACATATAATTAATAAAAATAGTTGGTGATCTAATAATCATAAGAAATTATAATTGCAAAAAAAAAAATGAAACCAAATAATATAAATATTAGAAAGATTAGGATTTATAACCGACAAAAATATCTAAGTTAAATATAGTAAATTTTCTAGATATTATATTTAATTTAAACAACATTACATAGAAACCAAATAACAAATAAAAATCCTATATAAATAAACAAAAACTCAAATCACCAAACATATACCAATACCTGTCTATATTTCTGAGATGAGGTATTATGTACAGTATTTACATTATGCGGACTATTTTCCTCATCTTTGTCGCCATATTTGTCACAACGTTTCGGAACTAGAAAAGTCTACCCCAGGGATCGAAATAAAGGGTTCAGTTCGAAATTCCAACCACCTGAAGAAGGCCGGAGCGTACAACGGCCGAAACGTTGTGACAAATATGGCGACAAAGACGAGGAAAATGGTCCGCATAATGTAAATACTATATACCAATACCTATTAGTAAAAGAATCGCTACTAATTCTAGCAATGCGAAAATATTTATTGAAAATGAAATAATATATGACTCGGCATTAATAAAAAGTGAATAAATGAATAAATTATAATATATAACTACAAACAATACATAAAAAATGAAAGAAAAAATAAAACAATTTCGATTAACCCACCTTATTCTTCAAAGTAATTGATAAACACTTTCTTAAAAATAGTAAACTATCAAAAATAATTAATGACAATACAATAAAAATAATCTACAGTTGCATATTGTGGAGAAAATAATAAATAAGCATAAAAATATTAAATAAAAATAATAAAAATTACAGTAATACAAATCAGAATAATAACAACAATTGTAATTATCGAAATAAAAATAACTGACCGCATGCTAATAAATGTTTAAGCAATAATATAATATATTAAGCAACTGCATCAAATAATAGTAATACTGCACGAAAAAAACTATATAAGAGCTACTGAAACAACATTTAAGAAAAGATGTAACAATGCAACTCAACGTTATCTAAATATATATGGACTCAAAAAATATGCCTGCAAAATTCAAATGGGAAATAATAAAAAAGTAAGTACCTCCAAATAATATCAAAATTGAACATTATTAGTAGATACTATGCCTAGAAAGAAAATAATATATAATAATTGTTAAGAATCAAATCACATTATTAAACAAAAGAAATGAATTAAGTAAATATAAACATTTTAACAAATATCTACTTTGTAACTTAAACACTAACATCACATAATTTTCATAAATATCTAATTTTAATTTATACACACACACACACACACACACACACACACACACACACACATATATATATATATATATATATATATATATAATTATTTATTTAAAAATATGATTCCAATACGCTACATAAGAGTTCTCATGATTCAAAACAAGAGCTGAAAACTTCAATATAATTATTTGAATTAAATTGAATTAAAGTAAGCTCTGTTCCATCTTCAAGCGAATTATATTTATGCTCTACTTTTGTATCGAGCACTATTTTTTAAAAATAATAACAAAAATACTAAAGAACTTTGGATTATTTACCTAACCAGTTCTTTCCTATTATATATATATATATATATATATATATATATATATATATATATATATATATATATATATATATATACAGAGAGAGAGAGAGAGAGAGAGAGAGAGAGAGAGAGAGATTTTGGAATCATATATATATATATATATGTATATATATATATATATATATATATATATATATATATATAGTCAACGACAAAATTATTCGTAATACGTCAATTTTGAATATATTTATCGATTTCTCAGAATTTAATGGTCGTATGATGCCAGGTTCTTTACATGTCTATAAGCATAAAAAAGAATATAAAACTCAATTTCCAGAACAATAGGTTAAATTCAACAAATTTGCCATGCGGATTATCCTAAATAGGAAAAAACAAAATTATTCGTAGAATATGAACAATAGAAAGCATTGAACAATTTTCATAATAATAATAGTCAATAGCATGGCCTCTTTATAATTTGCTGCAATCGGTTTCTAAAGTTTTTGATCAGATTTAAACAAGTTTTTTCTGGCATTTTCTTCCATTCTTTAATGGTGTCACGTTCTAATTTCTGAAGGTTTTTGTTGACCGACAATTTATTCGAACTTTCAATTCTTGCCATAGATTTTCAATAGGATTCAAGTCAGAACTCATTGAAGGCCATGACAGAACTGTAATCTTTATCTGAAGCCAGGCAGACACATGTTTGGGATCATTATATTGCTGAAATTAAATCGCCAATCTAAATAAAGATTTTGCGCTGACAGTTGTTGATTTTCATCCAGAATTTTGATACAGTTTACAGATTTCATTATTCCTCTTAGTGCAATTCATGGGCCAGTACCCCTTGAGCTAACACAACCTCAAAACATCATCGAGGCGCCTCCATGTTTTAATATTGCCACTGTGTTCCAGGGGGTGCCTTATCTTTCTTGCTCCAAATCTGCTGTGCATCATAATGTCCAACAAGCTCAGTTTTTATTTCATCACTCTATAGTACTCGTTCCCAAAATAATTTTTTATTTTTGTCCAAGAACGTTTTAGCAAAATTAAACCGAGTAACAATGTGACATGGTTTGTAAAGAGGGATTCGCCGTGGTCAGTCTCCAGGTAAATTCTCTATTTAACATATATATATATATATATATATTATAATATTTTTATTATAAGAGATTATAATAAAACATGTTGAAATCGCTACAACAACATGTTATTTCTCTCATTTGTGTCGAACAATCTCGTGGTCAAGATAAACACTCAGTTGTGGAGCAAGCTGAGGGAAGATTAATTCACCCTTGAGAAAGAGAGCTATTTATGGTGCAATGGAGCATCTCATTGTGCTAAAGTGGGATAGTCCATTGCTTGGGCTGTGATTGGCTGCTGGTACCTGAGTGGAGGTATTTCTATATAAATACCAGCTTGATTCATCAGTTAGTTTGCAGGGTTTGTATTAAGTTACAACCTGCTTTATTTTTGCCTGCCAGCTGGACACTAGCTGGGACTCTTACGCCGGTAAGTGTTGCTTATTGTATTGTTATTCTACAATTTGTATATATATATATATATATATATATATATATATATATATATATATATATATTGTGTGTGCATTTAGGCAGCATTTTTTCATTCCTACATGTTTCATTATATAATATAGACAAATGTTGTCTATTTGATGTAAATTCTTTTCATATCGTCTGATAATCTTAATAACATTATCATTGAATGAAGAAAGAAAATCACAATATTGATACATATTCTTTAATCCAGTCTAAGCTTTCGTCTTACATAAGCCATTATCAAAGATGACTATTACTGTACAATATATTAAGCAATACACGGACAAGAATGTGATGATAGTCTGTTTCTGTTTACATGGATGGTTTTCAAGCAACGATAAACACGTGCATATAAGACGCTTTAAAAATATGTATCAATAGTTTCAATCAACAGGTTGAGCTCTATGTCTAAAAACTGGACTACTTTCCAGTTGATTCCCTCTGTAATGTCGAAATCCAGCTCTTTAATCATCTTGTGTAGTTTTTTTTTCTTTTTTTTTCTGGTGGAATCATTTTTTTCTTTTATTATTGGGTACCACCATCAGTCCAGCATCACGGTATATTCCATGATCGTCGATGTAGACGATTTTATTGACTTTGCTCGACATGCAGATTTTCATCAATTCAAAGACCTCTGCCTAGTCGAATGATCCTTGAGGAACATCGAAGTTACTAGATTTCTTGATCCATGCTTCACCACGATTTACAGCAATGTAGAATGACTTTAATCTGTTCGGAATTTAAACATACAAAATCCTTGTCAAACCGTAAAGCTTCCAATATACATTTTCTTAATGTTGTATTTAATAAACACTTGATTACTCTTGTTCATTAAACCAGGAAATACTGTCGGTCGTTCTTTTTTACTGGTTGACTTGCTTAGCTATCCTACATAGTTTGCAGGTGTTAATTATAATTTTATGGTTTATTATACGTAATTCCGTTTTTATCGGGTTTATCAAACGGAATGATTGGCTGCTGAAGAAGTCTTCTTTATTGTCTTTTACTACCAAAATGGGTTGTTTTGAGCTAATGTCCTTAATTTATTGAATGCCAAAAGTTGTAGAGATTTGTTAACTTTTGCATTAACTTCATCCAAGCAAGAAGCAGGAGCCTTTTCGTAAAATTTAGTTACATTCTCTGAAACTTTCTTTCTGTACGCCCTCGGTCTTATGGCATATAACATTTTCGTTTTACCGCCCATAACAAAAATTTTCTTCACTTTATTTTATTTAAAATGCCTATAAGGCCTTTCTCAACCTCCAACAGATCTTTCACAGAAGGAGAGTTTTTTTTTTCAGCTTTGAACAACGGTATATCAGTGTAACTATCATTTTTTCCAATATTATTTAAAGCAAAAAATGGCTTCCAACTCATTCTACATAAGAATGCCTCTATTTTGTTTAACATGGTAACCATATACTCATGTTTGCCAGGTATTGGGCTATTTTTAATGAGTAGTTGACCTTGACTTCATTGAAACCCATAATTTGAATTTTATATCTGAGAGCAATCCAAAAGACAAAATTAGTGACGTGGAAATTACACTGTACACTTATAGGTAAATTTTGTTATATTGAAATATTTCTTCTGTATTGTGGAGGTAGATGTGTGCGAATTCCACTAATTCAGACGATAATTTTCAGTTTGACTAAAGTCCACTTTTGGGTTGTACTATTATTATTATTATTACTTTTATTTTTATTTCCTTTGATTTCTGGTCTGTACACATTTCTATCCGGGTCCCGTCCAGAGACCTAAGGTTAGAAATGGCATCATGACACTTTCCACTGACAAAAAAAAAAAAAAAATTACATAGATAAAGCCTTTCGTAAAGTGTGGGCTGTACTTGTCAGAACAAGTTTTTTGTATTTCTTTGAGGCATGGGCTTCTAAGAATCCCTTCAATTAGTCTACTGGTATCTTTTCCAACCAATTCTAGGGCTCCAACTACAACGGAGATTGTTGATGTTCCCATATGCCACATTATTGAGATTTCTATTTCAAGGTCCTTGTATTTCGACAGCTTTTTGAATATCTTCAAAGATACATTGCAGCCTGCAGGGACTGTCATATCAATAAGGAGGCACTTTTTTTGTTTGTGGTCTTTAATAACAATGTCTGGTCGGTTGGCTTTGATTGTTCTGTCAGTGTGTATTGTGTAGTCCCATAGAATTGTAACAGGTCCTATTTCCGTAACTTATTATTATTATTATTCTCTTCTTTGTTCTTCTTCTTCTACTCCTCCTCCTTCTTCTTTCTCTTCTTCTTCGTCTTCTTCTTCTTCTTTGGCCCCATATCGAGACGAAGTACGCAAGACAGAAATTACCAGACGGAAAACTCTGACATCGACTGTCATTCCCCATGGTGAGCACGGCATGTCGCCTTCCTACTATCATAGCAGATCGTAAACGTCTTCAGAATGTCAAGACTGGCTAAGAAGAGATGATAATGGCGTAGACTAGATGAAAATGGTAATGATAACTACTTTAGGCAAAATGAAGGCATTGTCCTCCTAAAAATGAGTTCATATATGTTTCTGGGTTTGTGTATACAGTGTAGGGGGTAACCATTTATAAACAGTCCACTATGCTAACAAAATAAATTTCAGTCTGAATTACTGGGATGAGTTCTCATTATTTACATGATTTACACGTGGACTATTGTCCTCATCTTTATTGTAATTATCACAACGTTTCGAACAGTTGGCCGTCTATTCTTCATCAGTTGGCCGTCTATTCCTTCCGAGTAACCTTTAGGAAATTTCGAACTGAGTCCTTTAATCTACGGGGATAAATTGACCATGTCTAGATCCATCAAGGGTTCCGGAAGGTTACCCGGATCGATAAGCACCTGATGAAAGCCGGGGTGCACAACGACCGAAACGTTGTGTAAACAACAACCAACATGTGGATAATAGTCCACATGTTAATAATGTAAATAGGTTTTCAGGAAGAAAATTGAATTCGTCCAAGGAACCGAAATCTGAACTCCGATGGATGGAATGGTAGCAGAGCGTTAATCTGTGCGGGGGGTCTGCGGAATCGGTGAGCTTAATCTGTTCCGTTCACTTTCACTGACTTTGGCAGAGGTCTCAATCTGTCTCTTCTCGCCACCTCTAGCGGTGGGTTTAAATAGCTGGTTAGTTTGGTTTTTCTAGCCCTGATTGGAAGCCTGTCTAGAAGAAGAAAATCACTGAATTCAAAATCGTAGAGAAGACAACGACAAAACGCTACCGATCTGGGTAACCTATATCTCTAGACATGGGCAATGGAACGAGAACGCACGGGAGATGAGGGTGATTCAACACTGAGGACGTGGCAGAGCGAGTTCTAACTGTAAACGTCGGAATTAAATTATTATAGGTTTCTTTGGTGCTGAGGCAAAAATCTTTTTAGGTATGTTTTTTCACTTATTCATCGTTCAAATGACCAATTGGTTGTTTTTTAGGGTCTTTTCTTCAAGAGAATATTTAAATTCTCTATAAGTTTGTAATTGGCAATGAAGTGGTTCTTTACTGTGAAAGATAAAACGTGGGAGTAGGAAGTTACTGAGGTGCTTGAAAGATGGCGAACAATCGTAAAACATTGCCTTAAAGTTGTCTATCAATAAAGTTAACGTTGAAAAAAAATAAAAATAAAAATTTTTTGTTTATTTCTTCATACTTCATAAACCAAACAAGTTCTTTAGGATATATGTTATAATTCGACCAAAGTTTGTATTAAAAGATCTGTCAGATTCCATCGATATCAGAATGTTGCCGTGTCTATCGGCGTTCTTCCGTAATAAAAATGTCAGTGTGTCAACGCTATGGAAAATATCTGTAAGTACGTCGTACCCCCGAATCTCTTAAGCCTAACGAATTCTGACGACAAACACATGTACTGGAAAAAAAAGAGGAAAACGAGACAGTGGACAGACAAATAAGCTTTCTTTCTTTGTAGCTTCGTTCGCCTGCTTAGTATGACACAAGGTCACATGTTTGGAGCACTAAATGTTCTTTTGATTCCGTAATTTTTTTTCTAAATACAGAGGAGAAATGCGATGTTGTTCCCATATACAAGTTTAGAGAAGGTCTTTAAAATCGAAATTTCGGTTTTTGTCGAGCATCGAAATCCAGTTATAGGTTCTCTTCAGAAATAAGCAACTATCTGAGCCACAGAATTTGGTAAGCCTAGCTTAGACTTTTCCAATAAAAAACTGGCCAAACCAAAACAGGAGAGCAATTGATGGGAATCGAAAAAGAAACCCAACATAAAATGATCGATGTGGCCACCTTGTGAGCCACTGTTTAATTGCTACAAAAAATCTTTCAAAATCAATCATAGCAAAGTTATAGTAAATATTTCTGAGGCTTAAACTAGCGTGGCCCAAGGCTAGAGTTGCGAAGCACCCAGTTATATAGGAGACCTTATGTCTCTACAGAGGAATTCTGAGAAAAACACTAGAAAAACAAGAAAGTTTTAAAAGGAATACTCTTCTATTATGCGCAGTCTCCTTGAGCGATTATGGCTGTCTACAACTTCCTGTCTTTTATTATTCTATGCAAATTTGACCCTTTACCCTCCTTGTCCTTATTCTGCCATCAATTCAGCTTACGGCCGCATCAGGTTGAAGCACGATCATCTAAGTAAAGCAACGTCAAGTTTCGTCAGTACTTTAATGAGTAACTGCTTGGTAATGTCAGGTGATGGAAGATTGAATATACAGGTTGTGTAATTAACCCCAAAAAGATTGATAAGCCATAAAAAACAAATAAGTCAATAAATTAATATACCATCCATTCATCCAAATATCTTTAAGTAGTTTACTCTCTGTTTTCACCAGCTTTTCTTGGCTTCCGTATGTCTGGCGTGTGTAAAGAACTCTTTTCTCTAAATTTGTTATTTATCTGCTATAAGATAGTTTTGTATTCAATGATATATAGTGGATTAGATATTATATAGCAATTCAGCACTTTTTTCTTCATTTCTAACTACATTTTCCTATATCTTAATACATTGCTTGGTTTCTGAAACACATGAGGAAATTGTCCAACAGTCATTGCTATATAGTCGATTAGATATTACATAGCAGTTCAGCACTCTTTTCTTTGCTTCTAACGACAATTTCCTATTTCTTAATACTTTGCTTGGTTTCTGAAACACATGAAGAAATTGTCCAAGTCACTGCTATATAGTCGATTAGATATTACATAGTAGTTCAGCACACTTTTCTTTGTTTCTTACGCCATTTACCTATTCGGTAATATTTTAGAGTGATGGTAAATGGGTAATAATTACTCATAGCAACGAAGGAATGGAAATTATGGAGAGCCGTGATCATGTACTTTCTGAAAGAACATGACATTTAAATAAAGTATCATTATTTTTGTTGTTTTTATTACAATATTTCGACTGGCAATTTCTTGAGACTTTCTCAGTATTTGCTGACTTTTTTGAGTTTGGTGCATAAAGTGAGGTGAGGTAAAAAATTTATAATATAACGTTACGTCACATCATGACCAGTTAAGGGTGTAAGGACACCAAATAAGAGCAATAGTGTGCCTCGGGAAATATATTTTTCCAACGCCCTCTTTCAGGCTGGTTTTAAATTTAGTTTTCATTTTACTAGACTGGTTATCGCCTCAATGTAAGAAAGCCAAGTCAGTCTTGCTATTTAATACATAGATGTTATAAGGGAATAAGCCCGAAGTGAATGGAACAGATTCCAACGAGAATTGAACTCGTCACGCCAAATTTAATTTCCGTATATCATATTTTTATTATTCGAATTGAAGAGGAATTTAAATAAAGATTATCATACGAAAAAAAAAAAAAAAAAACAATTTCTCATAAGGATCCTTGGGAATTTTACGATTTTCCTGTCCATAAACTAGTGTAAATGGAAGATAAAAAGGAAAGTGTAACATCCGGGGGTTGTTCCGTAAGTAATACCACCTCCCAAGTAAATTTTGACTCACACCACTAGAAGCAATTAGATTGCTATACTAAACGTCGTATAGATATCTATTAAACTTGAAATAGTCTGGAACAATGTCACAAGTGTGGAGTACTCGCTTAAGACATAAATTATTGAAGCAACAAGAGAAGATAGTTTCGTTTATCGCCCGGTTCACACTCCTCCCTAGTATTTTGAACAAGAGTAAAGATTTATCCGTTGTTTCTTATTCCGGATTGGGCTTCAGGTTCATTCTAAAGTCTTCTCAT
>OZ010581.1:101896112-101903612 GCA_963932145.1 Acanthosepion lycidas
TTTTCAAGTTTGTTTTTTTTACACTGCTCTTTGGACTGTTATCGCTGAAACTCCTCTCTGACTTGCCAAACGTCTTTTGGATTCAGTTGGGCTTTTTCTAATTGATCTCTTTAGCTTTAAGTTGAAATGAACTTCCCCTTCCTGTTGTGATGTGCTGATCCAGTTTTTCTCTCTACTGTTCTCTCTTTTCAAAACTTATTCATCGTTCTCTTGATGGTTCTTAAACGGACTTTGAAGATGGAAGCCAGAGTATGAATGTTGCTACCATTACTGAAGGCAAGAATGAGCTTTTTCCTCTCATCATTACATAGTGACAATTTGAAAATTGATTCAATTAGATGAGTGGATTTTTTTAGATTTGAAACATTTTATGGGATGGACAATTAAGCTGTTGCACGATTTGAACAATTTTGCTGTTACACCCGGTATAGATAGATAGATAGATAGATAGATAGATAGATAGATAGATAGATATGAACAGAATGAGATAGATAGATAGATAGATAGATAGATAGATAGATAGATAGATAGATATGAACAGGATGAGATAGATAGATAGATAGATAGATAGATAGATAGATAGATATGAACAGAATGAGATAGATAGATAGATAGATAGATAGATAGATAGATATGAACAGAATGAGATAGATAGATAGATAGATAGATAGATAGATAGATAGATAGATAGAGTGAGAGAGAAAGGGAGAATGATGCCTCTATTTATTCGCTAAAAAATGACCATATATTAAAAAAAGAAATGCCCTGAAGTTTTTTAAGACAATAGTGTCCTTAATATATCTTATTTATAAAAGCAATTAAAAGCTTTTCTAAATAAATAATGTCTTAGTTTTATTGCGTTTTCATATTACGATCCAGTGTAGATTTCATGTAAATGATGTTTCAGTTTGACGAAAACAATTTGATGATTTAAATTCTCTATTTTTGCTCTTTGCTAATATGAATACGAGATCCAGAAATTTTAATTTCTCATAATTTCATAAAATTAACTTAGGGGTAAACAGAAGTAACAAAAAAAGAAAAAAAAAAAAGAAAAATTAGCCAAGATTTTCTTAAAGAAATATGTCTTTATATTTAATTTAAATCACCAAAAAGCAAAAAAATAATAATACTAATAACATTACGTTGGTGCAGAAATAATGTCGTTTTTTCACATATGTTACTATGTGATAAAACGACATTATTTTTGCACCAACCTGATATAATTATAATATAGTAATATTTTAAATGGGTTGTTCGAACCCCTTACGGTACTAATGTTGTAACAATTTCCTATAAGTACTAGAAGTACTATCTTTCGTTGCCGCTGATCCAAAATTCAGCAACTATCACAAATATTAATTTTCGCCTTCTATTTACAAGTTATTTTTTTTTTTAGCTTATCTAATTAATCTGCCGCTTTTTTTTCCCTTGTTTCTTACGCTGACCGACATCACACTTCCTAATATATATATATATATATATATACCCCCCGCCCTCCCCCCCCACAACATGACGTCAACTTACTGGAGGCCCGTCCATTTGTCCCTGATTTGCACTTATTGAACCTGAGGTACCACCTGTCGCCATGTTGTCTTTCTTTTTATGTGCTGGGTCAACGGAGAGAGAAACTAAGTCGGTGAGCACCCCCTCTACCTGCCCCCCCCACCACCAACAAAAAACAATGAAGAAGAAATAGACAAAATCTGCACCGAATAACCTTTGCAGGTACTTAACCTATGACCTTCTGATGTTTTTGGGATCACTCAATTAGATGCTGAATTTTCTTTACTTTCATCTTTGTTCGACTTAATATGAAAATCAGAACTAGCGTACATACTCGTCTGTTTGCATTATATTTTTTTACGTAAAAAGAATGGGCAGGACACCACGATACACAGGTAAGAGGTTAAGAATCGTGCATTTTCGCTGACCGTTTGGTCTGCACACACTGGTCAGTCTTTTCTGGTGGAGTTAAAATTAATGCAAAAATGTTCAATGGTCGCAAGATACATGAAGTCTAATGAAGTCTATACAGCATATCATTTTTTCTTCTTTCTTCATATATCAAACAAAATATCTGTTTCATTTGACTTTCATTCATGGGTATATATTTATGCTCAGTCCATTCAATAAGGCTTTCTCATAGATAGATGATCAGTATATATAATCCCTCTTAATGAAACACCCTTTATAACAGAAGAAATAGGGATATTTTCTTGCATCCTCTGCTTGAAAACATTGCCTAGGTTTTAAGGGTCTAGAAATAAAACCATTTGTGATAATAACATTGTATTCGGGTGCGAGATACAAGAAGACTACTTTTGTTCACAATTCATATTCAGTCAGTTATGTTACATAAGTGATACACGCTTATGCGATCATGTATCTTTCGATACTTGACTCACGAGGCAGATTTTTTTCTCGCAGTAGGTTGCCATTTCTTTTTACAGTAGACCAGTTGCCATCCAATTCTGTCAACCCAGTCTGCCTTGCTATTTATCCATAGCTGGGGAGAGGAGAAGAGAAGAAGAGGATTCATAACTTACCCAAAGGTATTAGCACGTAAGTGAATGTAATGGATTCGACTGGAATTCGAACTCGGCTCTCCGATTCCTTAATCCGAACCGCTATCCATTATTCCAGCGTAGGACTTTTAATTCTCTCGGAATCGCCTCATTGTCCTACATATCTTTCTGGCTTTGTTGCCAGTAGGTTGCCATTTCCTTCTGCAGTAGACCAGTTGCTATCCAAGGCTATAGAACCCGGTATGTCCTGCTATTTACCCATAGTTGGGGGGAGAAGAAGAGGATTCATACCTTTTCCAGAGGCTTTAGAACGTAAGTGAATTTCAGTCAGTTTTGTGCCATGTGTGATACACGCTTAGGTGATCATGTATCTTTCGAGGCAGATTTTTCCCCGCAGTACTACCATGGCAGTTCAGACCGGGTTCTATAGCCTTGGATGCCAACAGGTCTACTGTAGAAAGAAATGGCAACCTACTAAGAGGAAAAAAATCTCCTTCGTCAGTCATGCATCGAAAGACACATTATTGCCTAAGCATGTATCACGTATGGCGCATGACTGACGGAAGTATACACCTTTGGGTAAATTAATTGAAACAAAACGAATAATTCCGTTATTATTTACATTTTTTTTTGCATTTTTCCAATGAAACATGACCCAGTGTACATGTTAGTACTTCGTATGTCCATTCCACGAAGTTGTTACTTGCAGATTGACAACAGATTCTCGATTGGATTTAAATCAGGAGAGTTTCCGTACCAATCTGTAGTACTCTGATTTGCTCACTGGTAAAGCTTGCCAGTGTGTTCGTGCAGCGTTACAATTTTTGTACGCTTCCTTGGAGTAACGTCCATCGCAGACAATGGCCGTTGGACAACTAATCGACAGTCGAGACAGTAGTGTTTGGGTGCGATAAAAATGTGATGCAATCACGGATTTCATCATACGCCCCGAAAATAGATTCATATTTCTGCACACCACTGCAAATGACCTAATCCGATGTCACATAACTGACTGACGGTAAAATCCAATGAATGGATTCCATTCATCATTGAGGTATCATTCATTCATTCATAATTCAAAAATACGCTTTTAAGTAGGCGCCCGAGGGTTTCGTCAGTGATGTTTTGACTTGGTTCATCAGGGAGTTTCGGGTCTTTCAACATCATACTCCCCATCACCAGATCGCCCAAATCAGGAAAGATCAACCCCTGATTCCCCTGCACAATTAAACGCTAACAGCTACTCTGGCCTTTTTAAAGAATTAGACGAAGAAAGACCACATATTCCGCGCATCCGATTCGATGTTTGTAACAACCAATCTGCTGCTCTTTTGTATCTTTTAAATTGCCCGCGGTGGGGACTGGCTTCTTTTCTTATTTCGGTGGATTGCAGTTTCGATGGATAACCGAGGAGGTAATCTTAATGTTCTTAAGTTTAACCCTTTTCCTTAAGTATTGTATAGTTTAAATATTTGCCGTTTTTATTTTATTTGTACTTTTTTTTTAGGCGGGGAAACTTAAACTCAACCCTATTATCACATTTTATCGTTTAGCCTTTTTTCTTTACTTTACATGTTAAATTTAAATGGAAAATTAAAGTAATTGTCCATAAACATGGCGTATGTTTTCCCTGTACACGCAAAAAAATAAAATTAAAAAGATAAAATAAAAGTACAATAAGCACGATAATGTTTCTTAACATTGATTTAAAACTATTTACAAATTGGAAGTCGTTGACTCCGAAATGCTCTTGGAATATATTAAGTATTAACCAAGCTTCATATTATATTTATATATATGTATCGCTTAAAAACGATGACAATTAATCTAATAAAATAAAAATAATAATCTACAGACGATATATAGATTACTTTTCATTATGAAAAATTGATTTGGATTGATAATGATTTTAGATTTTCATTTTTTTTAAGTATGAAAACCGTGAATGCATTTGATAAAAAAAAAATGAGGTAAAATGAAATTTTTTTCCCAAATCAACATTTTTGGTGCAGAGAAAATGATAATAATGATGGACCTCATTTTCGAATTTGGCGCCTTCACATTAGCAAAGAAAGCGTGTGTTCATCCTTGTATCAAAATTTGTGATGACCAGTGTTATATTTACATCAATTTGCTTTCAAGTCTTAATAACGTTTCTGTTTTTTTTTTTTTTTTTTTTTTAGTTATTTCATACTCAGTAACCCCTTGTATGTTAGTTTACTGCCTTAACTGGCTGTCACTCTTCTCTGGTTTAGTTCGCAGTTATGAGTTTTGTATTTTTGTCATTGTATGTGAAAACCGTCGAAGTCACTGACAACTCGGAAAATCACAGTTTTGTTTATGTGTAAAAACGTAAAGGAAATCCTCCAGCCCAATAAAAAAAAAAGACAATGAAATATAAACTGACGCATGAAAGAAACAAAAATAAGAGATAGGCGAGCGATGGTAAGAAAGCGAAAAAAAAAAAAAAGAAAAAAAACAGACGCAACCAATAAAGAGCCAAGCGACGGAGCGTTGAACGAATTATCTACGCGCTGAGTCATTTCCGATTACTTACAATTTCTATGAGCTTTATTTATTTCAGTAAATCTACAATACCGGATGTAATTGTGGCAAATAGAGAAAGTGAGAGAGATAAATTATTACACTATTTACATTAAAGGCCGGAGCGTACAACGGCCGAAAGGTTGTGATAAACATGGCGGCAAAGATGGGGACAATAGTCTGAATAATGTAAATAGTGTACATAATACCTCATCTCAGAAATATAGAGAGATACTGAGAAATTATTCGGATTGAAAAAACAACTTTCGGTAGGATAATCTATGAACACGGCCAAAATGTGCTGACCGCGTTTGGTTAATAAAAAAAATTCCTTTAAATATAGATATATAGATAAAAAATCTATGTATTGAATTGAAAATAAAGATCATGCTTGATAATGGTTAAAAGAATAGGCGAAAGCGCTCACTATAATAGCCTCATCTACATGTAAAACAAGGTTAAAATAAAGGAAGCATTATATATATATATATATATATAATGAATCCGACAATCTCATTCAGTTTTTATGTATGTGTTGTCTGTGAAACAATGATTGTACTGGTGATTCACAGGTTACTTACCATCGCCTGAAGAAGTATTAGGTTGGAGCAAAAATA
Source organism: Acanthosepion lycidas (assembly GCA_963932145.1). Taxonomy (NCBI): domain Eukaryota; kingdom Metazoa; phylum Mollusca; class Cephalopoda; order Sepiida; family Sepiidae; genus Acanthosepion; species Acanthosepion lycidas. Next base: position 101,901,802 of record OZ010581.1, read on the forward strand.
TTGTAGTTTTTGACGTTAAAAAATACGTCATAAACGACAATATTTTTGCACCAACCTAATACAATCATAGTATTGAAACAGGAAATATTTTGTGTAGCGATTTCGAAAATGCTTTTATTATAATCTCCTATAATAATATATATAACAATATAATAATAATAATATATTGCTTTACTTTGTACTGAGGACGTTTTTAAATACAAATGCGACGAACATTGGAGTTTTAATCCCCTTATTCTTTCTCATTTGTATATATATATATATATATATATATATATATATATATATATATATATATATATATATATGAATATTATGAAATGGACAAAGTCCGACAATTATTTTAACACATGTATATGTATATATATATATATCCATATATATATATATATATATATATATATATATATATATATATATATGTATATATTGATGCATGTTTCATTAAATAATATAGACAAGTTTTGTCGATTTATTTTAAGTAAGTTCCTTTCATATTGTCTGATAAGCTTAATAACATTTTCATTGAAAGACGAAAGAAAATCACCATATTGATACATGTTTAAATCCAATCTAAGCTTTCGACTTAGATAAGCTATTATCAAAGATGACAATTACATTTCAATAAATCAACCAATACACGGACGAAACAATAATGATAGTCTGTTTTTGTTGCATGAACAATTTCAAAGCAACGACAAACTCGTATATACGAGACGCGGAAGCGAAAATCGCGTTGTAGCTCGTGACGTTACACATGACCACGCGAGAGAGAAAACGAGAAGTATTAAGTATGGGATGCCGTTGATATAAACCAATGGTTTCTGTTATTAATTATAGGCATTTAAAAATATTTGTGGAGATTTCGTAGTTTATTTTGTTCAGGTTAGGTTTCTACTGTTTTATGTATATAACTTCAAGAATTTTTAGTTTTTGTTTATTGTTACTGTTTTCACATTTAAGTATAGTTGTGTTTTCAACAAGGATTTTCCGGAATTGTGTACGCAGCCAGGTATGTTGTTTTAAATGCCTAAAATTGTTAGAGTTATCATTCAAATGTAGAGTCAAGTGTCGTGAAATCGAGTTTGTGTTGTGACCAACATTTAATCCATACACAATATATATATATATATATATATATATATATATATACATATATATATATATATAAATTCATGAATCATTCATACAAAAAAACAAATATAGAGGTTAATGATTTAAATGGCGAGAATACATCGTCGCAAACAATATAAATAAGATACATCAACCCCGAACCTGTATATGAATGATATGATCCTTGTTTATAAATTCCAGTTGCATAAGGTCTTTTTAATTTTTTACAAGCTTTCGTCTGTTCCTGCAGACATCATCAGGTATGGAAATAGATTTTGTTCTTGTTTTTACTTCTCGGTAATAAAAGGACAACGAAAATAGAGATGTAATTCGAAAAAATGCTATGAGAAATAGCTGTAAAACAAACCAAAACAAACCAAACCAAACAGGGTGTGATGGATAAATTCAAGTCTAAATTACGGGAAAATGAAAATAAAACTGACATTTCATTTTAACAGATATATTTACCAAAATTACATGAAAATTTCTTGAAACACTAAAGAGTAAATTTATTCAATAAAATCGTTATTAGTTTCAACCACGGCCGCCAGATGATTTCGGAATCTCTTCGAACTCTTCTGGACGATTTCCTTGTTTAAATTGGTGAATGCTGCCATGATCATTGCCTTCAGTTCATCTTTGTTGTTAGAAGGAGTTTTGTTTGTCTCTCAAATGCGGCGCCCCACGCATAATAATAA
>OZ010581.1:101906112-101968612 GCA_963932145.1 Acanthosepion lycidas
CCGTGAGCAAATTAAAAACATTTCGGTCCGGATCCAGACCCCCAATCCTTAAATTGTGGATTTTCAAGTTTTCATTCCTGCGATTGTTTTCGGCGATTTTTTTGGCGACGAATTTTTTTTTTTCCGACAATAAATTTTATAACTTGGAAATAAATTTGGGAATAAGTCACCCACGAAATAAAACTAATTGTTTGTATGGAGAGTAGGAATATACGCCTATCAAACTGTCATTAAATTAAGCATAAGAATTATGATTGGAATTTTAATAGGTAAGCTTAAATCTTAATGCAATACTTAAATGCGGCAATCAATTTTGAGTTTTTCTGTAGCTCATTGTCGTCTATCGCATCTACTCTTCCCTACTTATTTTGATGAAAGCTCAATCAAGAGCCCTTCGCAGGAGCTAGCTTAAATGTCGCCCGATAGGTCGCCTTTAAGCTAGTATATACATACATACTTTCTTTTTATTTGTATAACGTGAAGGTCTCTTTTCGTCAGACCAATGAAAACAATTCATAATTGTTTGTTTTTCGTCTGGTTTATATTTTTTTGCTGTCCTCATTCTGATTGTTTTTAGTTTCCTTGTTAAATCTTCAGTTACAGAAGAACGAGTGGTTGAAAGTCTTCTCTTTTACATCTCATTATTAGAACCTCGTGCTCGTCTTCGAAAGTGGGCGGAAAAACAAAAAACTGGACACTTCTCTTCCTTCAAATCCGCTACAAAAGTGTTTATTTGATATGCGGATTTAATAGTAACAATATTAGGCGTGGATACTCGTTTCCGAAACGGCCCGAAATACTGATGACACGTTTTCCGTTATTAACTACGCCGGTTCGGTTCAAGGCGAGAAAGACCCAAAAGATTGCGCGTCAACGGAAGCTCTACTTGTTGGCATTTTCTAAGTATGTGTTTCTGCCCTGTCTTTCAGGGTCTACGTTATTATCATTATATTCTTTTCCCTCTGCGGGGGATAGAGTGACTGTATTCCCTGCGGAGGAACAATACTCTCCGCAAACATCGGTCAGCTATCAAGATTTTTTTTTTTTAAGCTTTTCAACCCAAGCAAATGCGGGAGTGCCACTAGCACGGAAAGGGGTTACTGAGAATGGGAGAACGAATGAAGAGACCTTATTGAGGAAAGGATATAGAGAAGGACGGGGAATTCGATCAAGGCATCAGAAGATGTCGATTGACATTACATTTGAATATTTGAAGACATTTGATATCAATCTCCCTATATGGCAGTAAATGGCGGACATTTTCCTCACAAATGAAGAGAGGAGACGAGGCAAAAGAGATTTGGTTCTACAGAAGGATGCTGAGAATACAATGGACGAAGTATGTCAACAACTGGGAAATTTTAAGGAAAATAGAAGCAAAAATGAGAGAACAAGTCTTTCGAAATTAATAGGACGCATAATGAGGAAAAAAAGGTTTGGAGAATTTCTTTCTTAATACTTCGCTTAGCTTTTGGAAAGCATCTTTCAGTATTCCAATGTGCCTTTAGATTGCTGTCAGATTTTCTATCACCTGTTATATTCTCCTTTTTCTGACTGGCATTTTGTTTTTTGTATCAGAGAAACAAGTAAGAGGGTGGGAGTTCCACAGAATGGAAGTGCGAGACATAAAACTATTGGAGTAAAAGAGACGACTACATTTAACCGGTTCGACAACGAAAGGATGGGGCGGGGATGCTAACCTAGTACCACGCTTAAATTCACATCTACCCCTTTTATATTTTCATGAAAATGAAAAAAAAAATATTAGCTCTGAATTTACATTGAGCTCTCAGGATTTCATCCTCCTTGGCACTACTCATACGGTTTTTTCGTTACTTAACTCTCTCTCTCTCTCTCTCTCTCTCTCTATATATATATATATATATATATATATATATATATATATATATATAAAGAAATATAGTCTTAAGGTGTGCTATATTTATGGAATAAAGTGCTCAATATCAGAGATAGAGCGTGTGTAAATATAAAAGTGAACATAGAAGTCAACACTTAGAGGCGACAGTCTGTTTCATGCTATATGCAATCGTCAAGCCACCTTGACGATTGCATATAGCATGAAACAGACTGTCGCCTCTAAGTGTTGACTTCTATATATATATATATATATATATATATATATATATATATATATATTACCAAGAGGATAGAACCAGGTAGAACTCAATGTCCAGGACAGAGTAAGAATATAATATAAAAGGATCAAACACTAATATTCCATGGTTATAATTTATTACATTGGAATCGTAATCACGATCCAATTCATCAGACCTAGAAATTTGTAGATCTGATGAATTGGATCATGATTAGTTCACGTGGCAAACATAATATATTGAGAGTCCAGTAGATGAATCGCCAAGTATAGGTTCTGGTCACGAACCAATGAAGACGCTTTTACACTGATGTCATTTAGACATCACTGAATACATTCACTATCATTATTATTGTTTTTTTAAACATTTCGCCCCAAGCAAGGCGGGAGTGCCTCTAGTACACAAGAGGTTACAGAGATGGAGGAGCAAGAGTAAAGAGACGTAATTGAGGAAAAGATAAAGGGAAGGACGGTGAATTAAATCAAAGCATCAGAAGATGTCGATTGACATTACATTTGAATATTTGAAGACTATAACTGTCAGGGAAGTAAGTGTTTCACAGACAGGAAATGCAAGACTTGAAACTATTGGAGAAAAAAAGAGACGACTAGATTTAACCGTTTCCACAGTGAAAGGGTGGGACCGAGATGCCAACCTAGTAACACGCAGTTTCATGCAGTTTGGGAACCAGTGAAAGTAGGTCGTCGAACGAGTTGGCATAAAAATATTTGTAGAAAAGACAGAAGGAAGCGTCGGCACTTCCGTCAGAAAGTGACTGTAGACGAGATGCCAGGACTTATTGCATATCCGTCATGTCGAGGACCTCTGAGACGAACAGCGGGGGCTCCAGACAATATGTGGCAGCAGTATTATAATTTTAAATAATATAGGAGGCCTTTATTATAATAATCAAGGATTTTTCAGCAATATGCCGCATGAGTATAGTAAAATTACGAATCTAAAATTAAACTTACTAAAAATTGTATTCGTGAATTAATCTCTGTTTCACGCAGAGCCCCTAGAGACCTCTGGCAGTAGCCTAGGGTTCTGGGGAACACTGATTGAGAAACGCTGCTTTACTTAATTTGAAAAACTTGGGTAGTTCTGTAGATCCTGTTTACCTCGAACATTTTAGAAGTGCGCGATTTTTTTAACGAGGAGATACACAAAACACTTTCCTAAAGTGAGGCAATTCATTGTTTAGCATCAAAATTCGATGAAATCAATCAATCATGTGAAATAATGAAACGATCACTAATCAATGAAGGCGCTTTCACACAGACGTCATCTAGACATCACTGAATATATCCCCTATGATTATTATTATTTTTTTTAAAGTATTTCACCCCAAGCAAGACGGAAGTGCCACTACAACGCAAGGGGTTACAGAGATTGGGAGCAAGAGTAAAGAGACATGATTTAAGAAGGGATAAAGAGAAGGACGGTGAATTAGATCAAGGTATCAGAAGATGTCGATTGACATTACATTTGAATATTTGAAGACTGTCTGGAAAACAAGTAAGAGGAAGGGAGTTCCACTGTCGGGAAGTGCGAGATATGAAGCTATTGGAGTAGAAGAGACGGCTATATTAAACCGTTTCGATATTGAAAGGGTGGGACTGAGATGCCAAAATGCTTATAGACTCAAGCTTAAAAAACATTATTTACATATTAGGAACCAAGTAGAACCTCCTTATTCGGTGTGAGGTGTACCTTCCGGACATGACTCTCCACGACTTTCCATATTTGTAGCCCTTAGCAAAAGTACAATCTCTCCTTATCACTGATTTGTCACGAGCTCGTTAAGCGGATTCACTGATGTCTCTCTCTGGTCGTCCTTCCTTTAAAATATCCTGTGAGTGTCAAACTCTCCAAACCTTTTTTCCTCATTATGCGTCCTATTAATTTCAAAACTCTTGTTCCGTCATTTCTGCTTCTATTTTCCTTAAAATCTTCCCGTTGTTGACATACTTCGTCCATTGTATTCTCAGCATCCTTCTGTAGAACCAAATTTCTTTTACCTCAAGTCTCCATTCTTCATTTGTGAGGAAAATATCCACCATTTACTGCCATATAGGAAGAGTGATATCAAATGGCAGTTCAGCATTCTTTTCTTTGTTCCTAATGAAAATTTCCTGTTTCTTAATACTTTGCTTTGCTTTTGGAAAGCACCTTTCACTATTCCAAGGTGCCTTTGGATTTCTCTGTCACATTTTGCATAATCTGTTATATCCCCCTTTTTTCTGATTAGCATTTTGTTTTGTGTATCCTTTTGTGGTAAAATCTAAAAATGTTAATTTTAGCTAATGCCATGGAAAGAATTCTGAGAAATTTACTGCTTTGTCTTTTCCTTAAATAACTGATGCTTACAAAAGTAGGGGTTGAAATATCTTATTAACAAAATTAACCGTAGAGTCTCTACAAGATTAATTCAATAAGAGTTACAGCTATTTAAATATTAACTAAATAATCCACTATATATTGAATTCTTAGCAAATAAAGGTAGATAATAATCGAAAACTTAAGGACAAAAAAAAAATTTTTTTTCCAGACTTACAATACCATTTCATCTTAATATACAATATTCTATATAACTAGAAAAAAAAGTTAAAAGGTAATTTATGCCTGCAGTTAACAGTGCTTTCCTTAGAAGTAGTGGTGTCAATTTTCATATAATTTTTAGTTAGGTTGCTTTTAACTAAGATGTTATAATCCTTAGGTGATAACTTGTAAAAGTTGACTGTTTTATCCTATTTAACATGTATATTCTTAGATTTATTAATATTGTTGATAATGTTATCAAGCTACTTCTAAACTTATTAACAAAATTAACCGTGATAGCAAATACATCACTGATAAATTGGACATTAGTGAATGCATCGGCAAACTACAAGTTTAAGGAAGCATATATTCCTTTTAAAGGATCATAAACCAGATTTCAGAGCCAAGCCATCTACATGTCTGATTAATCTTACAAGACCCAAAGTTGGAAGATAGACAAACTTTTCTGTAATTGTCCAGTTCACTTGCCAAGAGTGTTCAGCACCAATAGTTTTAAATAATTTTTAGGAAATTGTATTTTCTGAATTTGGTCAAGTTTAGCACTGGCCATATATTCTCTGAATAAAGAACACATTTTAAAGAGCATAAATTAATGGTCAGATTTTATAAATATGAGTATGGCACACTTGATGAAATTCCCCAGAAATATGGTGAGACTGACATAACACTAGCCAATATAGGTAGGTGCCCATGGTAGAAAGGACAGGCATGAGATATAGTCAGAACAAAAACTGAAGTCTCACATACATGAATGACAGACCAATCTTATGGTAGACATGAATGTACAAACCACCATGCTACTGTCTCAATATTTTTTAAGAGGAATATACAAACATTCAGATACATACAACTGTTTTATTATTGTCTTGGTTGTAAATGAGCAACTCTGAGTTCAGAGTAGTGAGAATCACTTTAAAGTATTAGAATTGAAAATGGGGATTGTGATGTTTCAACTCTTGAGCTTTATACTTTTTCAGATATCTAAGCTCAACCTGTGTAGAGAGGTTTCTTTTGCAGGAGATTGGAAGATCTTTATGAGCCTATCTCTAACTTATCTTCTTTTGATTTAGTTAAATCTACTTTAATTACTATTACCAATTGGGTTTCGATTTATCTAAAATCTATGTTGGCGTAATAATCTCTTGGCTTTTTTTCATGTCTTTTCCATTTGGAATAGATTAACAAATAAAATGTGGGCAAAGTGAATACTTGGGGTAAAAAATCTATAAATGTCAGTCAAGAAAAATTCATTCTGAGTGTAATAAATAATAGGTCTTTCAAATTTCTGTTTTGACTAAAGAACATCTTTGCAAGACAAGCTTTGATACGATCTTGTTTATATATCCCATAATTGTTTCATTTTTACTAGTTTATGTAGTAAAATAAAATTAGTTGTGTAGTTAACAATTTGAAAAAATATATATATAGTGTGTGTGTGTATATCTTCAGTGGAATACAATCAAAATTTATCATGATTAGAATATTTCTTCATCTACATTTATATTTTCCATGATGGCTAAAATCATTTTTCCTGCTGAAGAAGAAAGGCACAAGCTGCTTATTCTAACCACGGTATCTTGTAATATTTCATATTATGACTAAGAATTTGCTGCTTTGTCAACATGTTAAATTCTAAAATGACAAATAATGAAACCTTTTAAATTACCAATTATTTCCCTTATCTTTTGTGTGCTCTGTCCTTTATAGGACTAGGTGATCATGGCTCTCTGCAATTTTTCATCCTTTCTATCTCATTACTGTCCCTCCCAGTTCATGTTCTGCCATCAATTTTCACAAGCTTATTAGGTAGCTTGCTGTTTCCCTCTACCCATCACTGTCCTGTGAGTGTCAAATTCTCTAAGTCCTCTTCCTCATTGTGTGCCTCAGAAATTTTGACTCTCTTTCTAATTTTAAGTGTCTTTTTTTTTTTTTTTTTTTCCCTTTAAAACCTCCTCATTGTTCACATGTTTCATTCATAGTATTCTCAGATCTTCCTGTAGAACCACATCTGTTGCCTCAAGTCTTCCTCTTCATCTATGAAGAAATTGTCCAGCATTTACTGCCATATAGGAAGATTGATATTACATAATAGTTCTGCATTCTTTTCTTTGTTCCTAAGGAAACTTTCCTGTTTCTTAATACCTTTGTTTAACTTTAGCTATTCCAATATACCTTTTGGATTTCTGTCACATTTTCCATCATCTGTTGTACTCTCCCACTTTTTTTTTTTTTTTTTTTCTTCTGACTAGCATTTTGTTTTGTGTATCCTTTTGTGGTAGAAGCTTGGATCTAGTTAATTTTAGCTAGTGCCATGTAAAGAATTCTGAGAAATTTAGTGCTTTGTTTTCCTTAATTGATACTTACAGAAGCAGTTTTTCAGTTTGGGATATTGAAAAATGCATTTGTTGCTTTTTGTATTGTCTTCCTGATCTCTCTGCATTTTTTCACCCTTTGTAGCTTTTACCAAAGTCTGTCTTATCACAGCCCCTCCCAGTTCATGCCCTGCCATCAATTTTCACAAGCTTATTAGGTAGTGTAGCAGACGTAGTAAACCGGAACTCGAGTCAAGGGACGGAACCGATGAAGGAATTGTTTGAACCGGCGACGGAAAGCGAGAGAGTTCGTCTGGGTATGGCTTGTAGGACTTCTATTTGAGAGAGGGCGAGTGCCTCGTTCCGGAAATCGAGACCATCTTGTCGAGGTACATCATACGATACGTGACCGAACGAACGAACGAACGAAGTTGCATACAAAACAGAGAACAAAAATAAATACCAATGTAGAGGGGAGAAACGCCCAAACTAAGATTGCGTCCGACAACAGAGTCGCTAATTTCTTTTTACCACAAATAGGCGGCTTGCTGTTTCCCTCTGTCCATCACTATCCTGTGAGTGTCAAATTCTCCGAGTACTCTTCCTCATCGTGTACCTCAGAAATTTCAACTCTCTCTTTCTAATTTTAAGAGCAAGTGTCTTTTTTTCCCCTTAAAACTTCCTCATTCCTCACATGATCTATTCCTGGTATTCTCAGCACCCCCAACCCTGCAGAACCACATCTGTCGTATCAAGTCTCCCTCTTCATCTATGAAGAAATTGTCCAGCATTTACTGCCATATAGGAAGATTGATAAACCATAGTAGCTCAGCAGTTTTTTCTTTGTTTCTAATGGCATTTTTTTGTTTCTTAATACTTTGCTTAGGTTTTGGAAAGTATCTTTCGCTATTCCAATATGACTTTTAGATTTCTGTTTTTAAACTTCTGTATTCGTTTGATTTTAACATCTCAAATTCGTAACTCTCATCTTGGGTATCATACTGACAGCCATGGACTAAAAATAAATGAATAAATAAAGACTGATAATTTTGGCATTTTATAATGTAAAAATCATCTGACCAGCCCATCAAACTTTTGCTTGGGCTGACACAAAGCGTCAAATTCGAGATATCCAGTGAGAAACGAAATCATTCCGTTCTCAGAGGCTAGCTTGCTAGTCACTAAATCATAGCGAATCAAAACCACTTCCCCAGCGTATACAAGAATTCAACAAATACACCCATATATGCGTTCGTGCAAGAGAACATATAAAAGACTCAAAATGAATGATTGGAACATTTTCATGGAAATCGTAAAATGAACAATTTCGCAGAAACACCAAAAAACTGACAAGGAAATTGATAATCATTTTGTGGTCACTAATGATGAGAATTTATGAGTTACACTTATCACTAGGAGGAAAAGAACACAAATTAAGCTTATTGTCTATCACGTTCTAACGCCAGTCATCTTTGTTCATTTGTAGTTATTCTTATGCTCAGGATGCAGGCATTGATAAGAGAATGAGAAAAATTGAAATTTGTATATGCAATTAAAATGATGGCGAGGGAGGCAATTTACAGCATATGAGGATTGACGGTAGTAGACAGAAGGTTATATATATACATAAATATATATATATATATATGTGTGTGTGTGTGTGTGTGTATGTATAGATAGATAGATAGATAGATATGAAGACACTGATTTACCCATGTAGGTAGAGAATGAACACATTGAAATCAATAGCGACACAAAAGAATTAGTACTGAAAAGTTCTCAGCCTTACCAAGAATGAGATAGGCATGACACACACACACACACACACACACACACACATATATATATATATATATATATATATATATATATATATATATATATATATAGATAGATAGATAGATAGATAGATAGATAGATAGATAGGTAGGTAGTGAACATATTAAAATCAATAGAGACACAAATGAATTAGTACTGCAAAGTTTTCAGCCCTACCAAGAATGAGATGGAAATGAAGTGAGATAGTTTGGTATAAAAAGACTGAGATAGATAGATAGATAGATGGATAGATAGATAGATATTAAAACACTGAGATTCCCCTATGCAGATAGATGGAAAGATAGAGATGAATAGACTGACTTAGAAAATAGATAGATAATGAACATCTCCGTGAAAGCTATACAAATATATAGCCATTATACTTGCGAAAAATATCAGTGATTAGTCCAGGGCTGTTGATGTGTTGGTGAACAAGCAAAGTTCACGTATGTATCTTATGTCAAATATATATATTAAGTGTTTGTCATGTCGACACATTATTAATTCATAAACATGAAGGAAATTTCCAGAATGTCCACAGCAAAAACATTAATAAATTTGAAAACTAATGTCTGTATATGGCATCACAGACGATGAAGAGACCTGAAAGAAGCAAAATCCCTGGAGACCAGTTAGTGTCACTTAATACTTCAGGGTTCAAGAAACACCACATGATGAACAACACGATGTTTTATATATATATATATATATATATATATATATATATATATATATATATATATATATATATATATATATATATATATATTAAGTTAGACAAGTGAGACTAAAGTTTAAGAATTCTGATTTTCTTTGCGCATTCCAAGTGTTCATATTACATTCGCGACATTCCTAAAGGTTTTGAGTTTTCTCCATTTGATACTCTCCTTCCCCACCCCATTCCCGGTGTATTTAATCAAATGAGAACTGGAGTCAAAGACTGGTACCGCGAGGCACGCGACTGATATTAAGGAGGTGTTTGCTTCTTGCTTTTAATTCAGCCGACACGCACGTCCAGGCCTGTTTTCATATGCATGCGACTACAAAATACCGGATATAACAAGGAATCGTTGATTGGTTTCCCGCTAGGTGGCGTCAGAAATAAAATGTCGGCCTGTCGATTTTTGTGCTTGGAAAAGCGGCGCTTTTCTAGTCGAAGTTTGTGGGAATCAAATTAGAGGGTATTTTTTTTTTAACTTCTTCGCCTTAGTATGAACTCAAAATGTGAACTATACAGTCTTCTTTAAATCAAATGCATTGGACACGTTTAGAACAAAGAAATTAAATCAAGATGGAGTAATGGATAGCGGCTGGGGTTGAGGAATCGGAGAGCCGATTTCGAATTCCGGTCGAATCGATTGCATTCGCTTACGTGTTAATACTCTTGGGAAATGTATGGATCCTCTTTTTCTTCCTGTCTTCTGTCCTATTTACCCAGCTTTGGGTAAATAACAGAACAGGCCGGGTTCTATGGCCGGATGGCAACTGGTCTACCGCAGAAAACAAATGGTAACCTACTGCGGGAAAAAAAATCTGCCTTGTCAGTTATGTATCGAAAGATACAAGATCGCCTACGCGTGTATCGCGCATAACTAAGAAAAGAAAAGACAGGCTTCTGCTCTTGAAAATGAACAATTAAGAAATGAAAACTTTTCGAAAAAACATTTCAAATTTCTATCTTTAGTAAATTCCTCAGTTTCTAAAAAAAACAAAAAACAACAAAAAAACGAGGCTCATTATTTCCGGAACGTCTCTCGTTTGAACTGCTCACTGTTGGAAACCTCGAAACCGCCACTGATGGATTTGCCCACATATTAGGTTGGTGCAAAAATAATGATGTAATAATGTCGTTTTTTGACGTTAAAAAATACGTCAAAAAACGACATCATTACGTCATTATTTTTGCACCAACCTAATAGTTTGGTGTCAAAGGCAAATAGTTGAGAGATTTTCTTTATTTTTCGCCGATGGATGTCGGAGTAAACAGATTCTTTTCAAATATACCAGTTTATTATTATTATATTATTTCCTTTGATATCTGGTGTGTACTCATTTCTTTCTGGGTCCCGCCCAGAAACCTAAGGTTAGAAATGGCAGCCTGACATTTTCGACTGAGAAATTAAAAAAAAAAAAAGAAAAACATATTTTACACAGATAAAGCCCTTCGTAAGGTGTGGGCTGTACTCAAGAGAACAATTTTTTAGATTTCTTTAAGGCAAGGGCCGCCAAAAATCCTTTCAATGAGTCTATTGGAATCTTTTTCGATAAATCCGAGGGCTTCAACTACAATTGGAACTGTTGATGTCCTCATGTACCACATTTGTGAGATTTTGATTTCAAGGTCCTTGTATTTTGATATCTTTTTTTTGAAGATCTTCAAAGATACATTGCAGTCTTTTTATCTTTGCGTTCTCTAATCACGATGTCTGGTCGATTTTATTTGATTGTTCTGTCTGTGTATATTGTGTAGTCCCATAAAATTATTACAAGTCCCTATTTCCTTAACCGGATATGGTTGGTGTTCATAATAATTTATTCAATTATTTCAGTTTTCTTCCGTAGAAGTTGCAGATTTTCCAGTGATTTTTTTTTTTTATTTACATGTATAATTTTATATTTACAGTTTTATAAAAGACTAGCAGTAGAGCCCGGCGTTGCCCGGGGATGTAACAGTAAGAGATAGGTCAAGTATCGACCATCATAAAGACTGAAAAATAAAATTGACAGAGATTATTGTTTAAGGTTGACGTCTTAATTAGTTTTTTATTTTTTTTATTTTTTGTTGTTGTTTTTTTTTTTATGAATTGGTCAAACCCAAACTAAAAAAAAAAAACATTGTTTTCAATCGTTATGAGTCTACCGATTGAATAGAATTTTATTATAAACAATTGTCTTGTAAATGGAATTTTTAAAGCATTCTGAATGTAAAAAATAAAGAAAAAAGTGTGCAAGACAATAAGAAACACTACCTGCCAAAAAAAGTGGTTTTGTTGAAATCAGTTGAAAAATGTAGGAAATCCGATCCCATATATAAATGAACACACACACACACACACACACACACACACACACACACACACACACACACACACACACACAACCACCTGGGTTTTATAAGTATAACACTATATGAGTTGTCCCCCTTTCATTCTGGCGACAGTGAGGCCTCTTAATCGTGTTTTCAAATTGATTTCGTGCAAAAATAATTTGTGTTTTTCCAATTTTTGGCGCTGTCAGAACCACCGCAAGGTAATTTTACGTAGTCCTGTGACGTTTTGTTTAAATCGGTTGAAAAATTTAGGAAATCCGATCCAATATATAAACGAACAGACACACACACACACAACCTGGATTTTATAATAAGTACGATATGTGAATCAACGCAATGCAATATTTATTCAGTATCTGTCTATATTTCTAAGATGAGGTATTATGTACAATATTTACATTATTCGGCCTATTGTCCTCATCTTTGTCGCCAGAACGCATGACACACTGGATAAAGGCGTTAGTTAGATCCAGTGACAGGACCCAAAGAGTATGAAAAGAGTATTTCTATAAATATTTTCATGGCATCTGCTTTGATGAGCTATTTTCACTGGTGCCAAGACTGCATGAATTTAAACGTACTACTGGGTTGGCATCTCGGTCCCACCCTTTCACTGTCGAAGCTCTTAAATGTAACCGCCCCTTCTACTCCAACAGCTTCTTCTCTCGCACTTCCCGACAGTGGAAATCCCTTTCTTCTTAAATGCTTCTCTGATAACTACAATTTTCAAAAATTTAAATGTAATGTCAATCGACATCTTTTGTTGCTTTGATCCCCGTTCTTCTATTTATCCTTTCCTCAATCCCCCATAGACCCAGTCTTCTCTCTTATTTTCAACCTCTGTAGCTCCTTACGTACTAGTGGCATTCCCGCCTTGTTTGGGGGGATGTTTAAAAAACTTATTTCGTTTACTCTCACCACATAAATTGACTAAAATAGTTTGCGAGCATCTGAATATATACTCTTTTTTTCTTGAGAACTGACAAGAAAAATGTTAAGCATTACTTATCCATCCATTAGACTATTTAATTACAAAAATTCCAGCACCTGCTAGAGTTCTTGAGTTCTAATTCTTCGCTAATCATTCACGACACCTGCATGTATCTAATGTATGAACTGATGCACTGACTTTACATCCAATGCAGCTTTTCCTTCATAAAACATGTAAAATATGTGCATTTCGTACTTAGATATGGTTTTCGAAATAAAAATAGTAAACAATTAACGTTGTTGCACGTTGAGGTGCGTAGACTTTCCTCTCCTGAGTACATTTAGATTCCCCTGTGGAATATACTGGATGTAACAGCAAAATTGTCCAAATTGTATAACAGCATAATTATCCATACCACAAAATGTTTAATATCTATAAAAAAAACAAAAAAAAAAAACAAACTAATTTTTAGATATGGCATTTTGACATCATTTCTCGTATGAATCAATGAAAAACCAATTGAGTTATTCAACTAGAAAGAGAAGAGGTTAAAATCGTTTTGTGTCAGCTCCACTATATCTTCCCAAATGAGTGAGAAGAAAAGGATTATTCGGGTTTTCAATGATGGTACAAACATTCATATTCTGGCTTCTATTTTCAAATCTATTCAAAAACCATCAAGAGAACGGCGAATAAATTGTAAAATGAGGAAACAGTAGAGACGAAAACTGTATCAGGTCACAAGAGGAAGAGGGATCATCATTTCAACTTAGAGTTAAAGAGATCAATTAGAAAAGATCCAACTCAATTCATATGACGTTTGGCAGGTGAGAGAGGAGTTTCAGCTATGACGGTTCAAAGAGCAGGGGAAAAAGACTTGAAAATTAAATAGTTGTGAAACGTGTGAGGCACCTTGTTACTTGAATAAGTTGGAAAATGATTCTGGAATAATATATATATATATATATATATATATATATTAGGTTGGTGCAAAAATAATGTCGTTTTTTGACGTATTTTTTAACGTCAAAAAACGTAATTATTTTTGCACCAACCTAATATATATATATATATATATATATATATATATATATATATATATATATATATTGGGATTTTATTTCAATCCTTCATGAGGTTCCGATCCTTAGCTATGACCAATTAAAGATGAACACGTCATTTTCTGTTATGACCGATTTTATCACGATTCTTCTTTTATGCTTAGAGAGTAATTATACATTCTTATTGCTCAAAGTAGAGTCCAATGGAGTTATAAAAACCTCGTAGAATTCCAGTAAGATATCTTTAATCATTTCTAAGATACATGGTTCTGAGCTTAATCTAATAATTTTGCTGTTACACGATTTGGACAATTTTGCAGTTACACCCAGTCTACCAGAGACATAACACACCCGACGCCGTTTCTGTGGCTAAATATATAAAATATTCATTTTTAGCATCAGTTATCGGTGAGGCAAGGTTGATTTTTACGACGTTTTCAGGTTACGTAATACCAAATTTTTGTATGGGGAACTAATGAGGATCGAAGTCCTACTAAGTGTCCTCGTTAAGGGCAAACGGAGCCGGTGTAATGGTTAACAACCTTGTCTCGCTAGATCAATTATGACTGAATAGTGAGTTCAATCCTCACTGGGTGCCCCATACTTTCGGCCTTGTGCCACATCTAAGCTACGCTTGGAAAATCACTTTGGTTACCCCGAAGTGGTGGAATGGTTAGCAAGCTTGTCTCGCTAGAACAATTACGACTGAATAGTGAGTTCGATCCTCACTCGGTGCCCCATACTTTCGGCCTTGTACCACATCTAAGCTACGTTTGGAAAATCGCTACTGACCTCGTTAACCATAACACTTTATCAGGATGTCTATTTTGTTAGGTTAGGTTGAATTTATGATATGTAGACTCTTTTAGGCTGTATATGTCATGTCGAATTTATGTTTACTGCACTCGGTAAGGATCGAACTCAGAACTCAGAAATAATGATCATCCAGACTCGCCTCAATAACCATTACGCTGTGTCCATCACTTTGTTCACATCTGGGAGAGGGGTTGCGATAATTTGCATAATGGCGTCAGTTTTAAACTCAGCATCAAGTGGAACAGGGTAGGGTTGAGAAAATGCGTTTTCACCAAGAAATAAATTTCTATTCGAGTCAGAATGTATATAATACGAGAGGGAAACAAAGCCGATACGGATTCAAGAAATGCCTAATGAGTTCCTGAAATCTTTAGGGGTTCGAATCAAAGAATGTGCGGAATGTTAGGATCTCAGGAATGTTTCATATTAAAATAAAAAGAATTCCCGAATTTTTAACATCTGACAAAATCGTTCAACTAAAAGCCTGTTATTCACTGGGGGGTGGAAACTGGGTATTATATTAAACCATGTACTGTTTTGCCGACAGTGTTTCTGTTTATTTTTACCTTCTTTGTTTTGTTTAGCTTTCTTTCATCTGTCATGCATCCTGTCCCTTCAGGACGTAAGCGATCATGGCCCTCCACCACCTCCCGTCTCTTGTAGCTGTTAATAAGTTTTGTCTTTTTATTATTTCTCCGAGATCCTGTTCCGCCATCCACATGCTCTCTTTTCGTGTTGTGAGTATCAGATTTTCCGAGCCCTCCTTTCACATTACGTGTCCCAGAAATTTCAGCTGCCTCTTCCTGGTGTTAAGTATAAGTTTCCACTTTTTTCCACTCTCTCTAAAGCCTCGTCGTTGTTCACATGTTCGGCCGATTATATCCTCAGCATCTTTCTGTAGAACCACATTTCTGTTACTTCGAGTCTCTTCTTCATCTTTGAGGAGATTGTCCAGCATTCGCTGTACTGCAAATTTACTTTATGGTTGTTTTTCAAAGAACACGAACTAAATATTACCACTGCCACCAACCCTACAATGGTCAACTTTCTCGATGAAACCTTGGACTTCAATACTGATTATTACAAACAATACACCAAAGATTTATATATTAGATTGGTGCAAAAGTAATGTCGTTTTCTCACATATGTTACTATGTGAAAAACGACATTATTTTTGCACCAACCTAATAACACTAGAAACGTCAAAGTGTGCAAACCCTTCTCTAGAGGAGTTTACACATTCGGATATTTGCTGGTCGCAGGGATCCGTCCCTACGCTGGTAGTATCAAAGCTACGAACCGGATCTGACCGTTTCTGCGCTGGTAGTATCAAAGCTAGAACCGGATCCGACCGTCTCTGCGCTGGTAGTATCAAAGTTATGAACCGGATCTAAACATCTCTGCGCTGGTAGTATCAAATCTATGAACCGGATCTGACCGTCTCTGCGCTGGTAGTATCAAAGCTTGAACCAGATCTGACCGTCTCTGCGCTGGTAGTATCAAAGCTTGAACCGGATCTGACCGTCTCTGCGCTGGTATTATCAAAGCTAGAACCGGATCTGACCGTCTCTGCGCTGGTAGTATCAAAGCTAGAACCGGATCTGACCGTCTCTGCGCTGGTGGCATCAAAGCTTGAACCGGATCTGACCGTCTCTGCGCTGGTAGTATCAAAGCTAGAACCGGATCTGACCGTCTCTGCGCTGGTAGTATCAAAGCTTGAACCGGATCTGACCGTCTCTGCGCTGGTAGTATCAAAACTTGAACCGGATCTAACCGTCTCTGCGCTGGTAGTATCAAAGCTAGAACCGGATCTGACCGTCTCTGGCCTGGTAATTCCAAAGCTTGAACCGGATCTGACCGTCTCTGCGCTGGTAGTATCAAAGTTATGAACCGGATCTGACCGTCTCTGCGCTGGTAGTATCAAAGCTTGAACCGGATCTGACAGTCTCTGCGCTGGTAGTATCAAAGCTTGAACCGGATCGGACCATCTCTGCGCTGGTAGTATCAAAGCTAGAACCGGATCTGACCGTCTCTGCGCCGGCAGTATCAAAGCTAGAACCGGATCTGACCGTCTCTGCGCTGGTGGCATCAAAGCTTGAACCGGATCTGACCGTCTCTGCGCTGGTAGTATCAAAGCTAGAACCGGATCTGACCGTCTCTGCGCTGGTAGTATCAAAGCTTGAACCGGATCTGACCGTCTCTGCCCTGGTAGTATCAAAACTTGAACCGGATCTGACCGTCTCTGCGCTGGTAGTATCAAAGCTAGAACCGCATCTGACCGTCTCTGCGCTGGTAGTATCAAAGCTTGAACCGGATCTGATCGTCTATGCGCTGGTAGTATAAAAGCTTGAACCGGATCTGACTGTCTCTGCGCTGGTAGTATCAAAACTTGAACCGGATCTGACCGTCTCTGCGCTGGTAGTATCAAAGCTAGTACCGGATCTAACCGTCTCTGCGCTGGTAGTATCAAAGCTTGAACCGGATCTGACCGTCTCTGCGCTGGTGGCATCAAAGCTTGAACCGGATCTGACCGTCTCTGCGCTGGTAGTATCAAAGCTAGAACCGGGTCTGACCGTCTCTGCGCTGGTAGTATCAAAGCTATGAACCGGATCTGACCGTCTCTGCGCAGCTAGTATCACAGCTTGAACCGGATCGGACCGTCTCTGCGCTGGTAGTATCAAAGCTAGAACCGGATCTGACCGTCTCTGCGCCGGTAGTATCAAAGCTAGAACCGGATCTGACCGTCTCTGCGCTGGTAGTATCAAAGTTAGAACCGGATCTGACCGTCTCTGCGCTGGTGGCATCAAAGCTTGAACCGGATCTGAACGTCTCTGCGCTGGTAGTATCAAAACGTGAACCGGATCTGACCGTCTCTGCGCTGCTAGTATCAAAGCTTGAACCGGATCTGACCGTCTCTGCGCTGCTAGTATCAAAGCTTGAACCGGATCTGACCGTCTCTGCGCTGGTGGCATCAAAGCTTGAACCGGATCTGACCGTCTCTGCGCTGGTAGTATCAAAGCTTGAACCGGATCTGACGGTCTCTGCGCTGGTAGTATCAAAGATAGAACCGGATCTGACCGTCTCTGCGCTGGTAGTATCAAAACTTGAACCGGATCTGACCGTCTCTGCGCATGTAGTATCAAAGCTTGAACTGGATCTGACCGTCTCTGCGCTGCTAGTATCAAAGCTAGTACCGGATCTAACCGTCTCTGCGCTGGTAGTATCAAAGCTTGAACCGGATCTGACCGTCTCTGCGCTGGTGGCATGAAAGCTTGAACCGGATCTGACCGTCTCTGCGCTGGTAGTATCAAAGCTTGAACCGGATCTGACCGTCTCTGCGCTGGTAGTATCAAAGATAGAACCGGATCTGACCGTCTCTGCGCTGGTAGTATCAAAACTTGAACCGGATCTGACCGTCTCTGCGCTGGTAGTATCAAAGCTTGAACCGGATCTGACCGTCTCTGCGCTGGTAGTATCAAAGCTAGAACCGGATCTGACCGTCTCTGCGCCGGTAGTATCAAAGCTAGAACCGGATCTGACCGTCTCTGCGCTGGTGGCATCAAAGCTTGAACCCGATCTGACGGGCTCTGCGCTGGTAGTATCAAAGCTAGAACCGGATCTGACCGTCTCTGCGCTGGTAGTATCAAAGCTTGAACCGGATCTGACCGTCTCTGCGCTGGTAGTATCAAAACTTGAATCGGATCTGACCGTCTCTGCGCTGGTAGTATCAAAGCTAGAACCGGATCTGACCGTCTCTGCGCTGGTAGTATCAAAGCTTGAACCGTATCTGACCGTCTCTGCGCTGGTAGTATCAAAGCTTGAACCGGATCTGACCGTCTCTGCGCTGGTAGTATCAAAACATGAACCGGATATGACCGTCTCTGCGCTGGTAGTATCAAAGCTAGAACCGGATCGGACGGTCTCTGCGCTGGTAGTATCAAAGCTTGAAACGGATCTGACCGTCTCTGCGCTGATAGTATCAAAACTTGAACCGGATCTGACCGTCTCTGCGCTGGTAGTATCAAAGCTTGAACCGGATCTGACGGTCTCTGCGCTGGTAGTATCAAAGATAGAACCGGATCTGACCGTCTCTGCGCTGGTAGTATCAAAACTTGAACAGGATCTGACCGTCTCTGCGCAGGTAGTATCAAAGCTTGAACCGGATCTGACCGTCTCTGCGCTGCTAGTATCAAAGCTAGTACCGGATCTAACCGTCTCTGCGCTGGTAGTATCAAAGCTTGAACCGGATCTGACCGTCTCTGCGCTGGTGGCATGAAAGATTGAACCGGATCTGACCGTCTCTGCGCTGGTAGTATCAAAGCTTGAACCGGATCTGACCGTCTCTGCGCTGGTAGTATCAAAGATAGAACCGGATCTGACCGTCTCTGCGCTGGTAGTATCAAAACTTGAACCGGATCTGACCGTCTCTGCGCTGATAGTATCAAAGCTAGTACCGGATCTAACCGTCTCTGCGCTGGTAGTATCAAAGCTTGAACCGGATCTGACCGTCTCTGCGCTGGTGGCATCAAAGCTTGAACCGGATCTGACCGTCTCTGCGCTGGTAGTATCAAAGCTAGAACCGGATCTGACCGTCTCTGCGCTGGTAGTATCAAAGCTATGAACCGGATCTGACCGTCTCTGCGTTGGTGGCATCAAAGCTTGAACCGGATCTGACCGTCTCTGCGCTGGTGGCATCAAAACTTGAACCGGATCTGACCGTCTCTGCGCTGGTAGTATCAAAGCTAGAACCGGATCTGACCGTCACTGCGCTGGTAGTATCAAAGCTTGAACCGTATCTGACCGTCTCTGCGCTGGTAGTATCAAAGCTTGAACCGGATCTGACCGTCTCTGCGCTGGTAGTATCAAAACTTGAACCGGATATGACCGTCTCTGCGCTGGTAGTATCAAAGCTAGAACCGGATCGGACCGTCTCTGCGCTGGTAGTATCAAAGCTTGAACCGGATCTGACCGTCTCTGCGCTGGTAGTATCAAAACTTGAACCGGATCTGACCGTCTCTGCGCTGGTAGTATCAAAGCTAGAACCGGATCTGACCGTCTCTGCGCTGGTAATTCCAAAGCTTGAACCGGATCTGACCGTCTCTGCGCTGGTAGTATCAAAACGTGAACCGGATCTGACCGTCTCTGCGCTGCTAGTATCAAAGCTTGAACCGGATCTGACCGTCTCTGCGCTGGTAGTATCAAAACTTGAACCAGATCTGACCGTCTCTGCGCTGCTAGTATCAAAGCTTGAACCGGATCTGACCGTCTCTGCGCTGGTAGTATCAAAGCTAGAACCGGATCTGACCGTCTCTGCGCCGGTAGTATCAAAGCTAGAACCGGATCTGACCGTCTCTGCACTGGTGGCATCAAAGCTTGAACCGGATCTGACCGTCTCTGCGCTGGTAGTATCAAAACTTGAACCGGATCTGACCGTCTCTGCGCTGGTAGTATCAAAGCTAGAACCGGATCTGACCGTCTCTGCGCTGGTAATTCCAAAGGTTGAACCGGATCTGACCGTCTCTGCGCTGGTAGTATCAAAGCTAGAACCGGATCTGACCGTCTCTGCGCTGGTGGCATCAAAGCTTGAACCGGATCTGACCGTCTCTGCGCTGTAAGTATCAAAGATAGAACCGGATCTGACCGTCTCTGCGCTGGTAGTATCAAAACTTGAACCGGATCTGACCATCTCTGCGCTGGTAGTATCAAAGCTTTAACCGGATCTGACCGTCTCTGCGCTGCTAGTATCAAAGCTTCAATCGGATCGGATCGTCTCTGCGCTGGTAGTATCAAAGCTAGAACCGGATCTGACCGTCTCTGCGCTGGTGGCATCAAAGCTTGAACCGGATCTGACCGTCTCTGCGCTGGTAGTATCAAAGCTAGAACCGGATCTGACCGTCTCTGCGCTGGTAATTCCAAAGCTTGAACCGGATCTGACCGTCTCTGCGCTGGTAGTATCAAAGCTAGAACCGGATCTGACCGTCTCTGCGCTGGTAGTATCAAAGCTTGAACCGGATCTGACCGTCTCTGCGCTGGTAGTATCAAAACTTGAACCGGATCTGACAGTCTCTGCGCTGGTAGTATCAAAGCTAGAACCGGATCTGACCATCTCTGCCCTGGTAATTCCAAAGCTTGAACCGGATCTGACCGTCTCTACGCTGCTAGTATCAAAGCTTGAACCGGATCTGACCGTCTCTGCGCTGCTAGTATCAAAGCTTGAACCGGATCGGACCGTCTCTGCGCTGGTAGTATCAAAGGTAGAACCGGATCTGACCGTCTCTGCGCCGGTAGTATCAAAGCTAGAACCGGATCTGACCGTCTCTGCGCTGGTGGCATCAAAGCTTGAACCGGATCTGACCGTCTCTGCGCTGGTAGTATCAAAGCTAGAACCGGATCTGACCGTCTCTGCGCTGGTAGTATCAAAGCTTGAACCGGATCTGACCGTCTCTGCGCTGGTAGTATCAAAGCTTGAACCGGATCTGACCGTATCTGCGCTGGTAGTATCAAAACTTGAACCGGATCTGACCGTCTCTGCGCTGGCAGTATCAAAGCTAGAACCGGATCTGACCGTCTCTGCGCTGGTAATTCCAAAGCTTGAACCGGATATGACCGTCTCTGCGCTGGTAGTATTAAAGCTTGAACCGGATCTGACCGTCTCTGCGCTGGTAGTATCAAAGCTAGAACCGGATCTGACCGTCTCTGCGCTGGTAGTATCAAAGCTTGAACCGGATCTGACCGTCTCTGCGCTGGTAGTATCAAAGCTTGAACCGGATCTGACCGTCTCTGCCCTGGTAGTATCAAAACTTGAACCGGATCTGACCGTCTCTGCGCTGGTAGTATCAAAGCTTGAACCGGATCTGACCGTCTCTGCGCTGGTAGTATCAAAACTTGAACCGGATCTGACCGTCTCTGCGCTGGTGGCATCAAAGCTTGAACCGGATCTGACCGTCTCTGCGCTGGTAGTATCAAAGCTAGAACCGGATCTGACCGTCTCTGCGCTGGTAGTATCAAAGCTTGAACCGGATCTGACCGTCTCTGCGCTGGTAGTATCAAAGATAGAACCGGATCTGACCGTCTCTGCGCTGGTAGTATCAAAGCTTGAACAGGATCTGACCGTCTCTGCGCTGGTAGTATCAAAGATAGAACCGGATCTGACCGTCTCTGCGCTGGTAGTATCAAAACTTGAACCGGATCTGACCGTCTCTGCGCTGGTAGTATCAAAGATAGAACCGGATCTGACCGTCTCTGCGCTGGTAGTATCAAAGCTTGAACCGGATCTGACCGTCTCTACGCTGCTAGTATCAAAGCTTGAACCGGATCTGACCGTCTCTACGCTGCTAGTATCAAAGCTTGAACAGGATCTGACCGTCTCTGCGCTGGTAGTATCAAAGCTTGAACCGGATCTGACCGTCTCTGCGCTGGTAATTCCAAAGCTTGAACCGGATCTGACCGTCTCTACGCTGCTAGTATCAAAGCTTGAACCGGATCTGACCGTCTCTGCGCTGGTAGTATCAAAGCTAGAACCGGATCTGACCGTCTCTGCGCTGGTAATTCCAAAGCTTGAACCGGATCTGACCGTCTCTACGCTGCTAGTATCAAAGCTTGAACAGGATCTGACCGTCTCTGCGCTGGTAGTATCAAAGCTTGAACAGGATCTGACCGTCTCTACGCTGCTAGTATCAAAGCTTGAACCGGATCTGACCGTCTCTGCGCTGGTAGTATCAAAGCTTGAACAGGATCTGACCGTCTCTGCGCTGGTAGTATCAAAGATAGAACCGGATCTGACCGTCTCTGCGCTGGTAGTATCAACACTTGAACCGGATCTGACCGTCTCTGCGCTGGTAGTATCAAAGCTTGAACCGGATCTGACCGTCTCTGCGCTGCTAGTATCAAAGCTTGAACCGGATCGGACCGTCTCTGCGCTGGTAGTATCAAAGGTTGAACCGGATCTGACCGTCTCTGCGCTGGTAGTATCAAAGCTAGAACCGGATCTGACCGTCTCTGCGCTGGTAATTCCAAAGCTTGAACCGGATCTGACCGTCTCTACGCTGCTAGTATCAAAGCTTGAACAGGATCTGACCGTCTCTGCGCTGGTAGTATCAAAGCTTGAACCGGATCTGACCGTCTCTACGCTGCTAGTATCAAAGCTTGAACCGGATCTGACCGTCTCTGCGCTGGTAGTATCAAAGCTTGAACAGGATCTGACCGTCTCTACGCTGCTAGTATCAAAGCTTGAACAGGATCTGACCGTCTCTACGCTGCTAGTATCAAAGCTTGAACCGGATCTGACCGTCTCTACGCTGCTAGTATCAAAGCTTGAACAGGATCTGACCGTCTCTACGCTGCTAGTATCAAAGCTTGAACCGGATCTGACCGTCTCTACGCTGCTAGTATCAAAGCTTGAACAGGATCTGACCGTCTCTACGCTGCTAGTATCAAAGCTTGAACCGGATCTGACCGTCTCTACGCTGCTAGTATCAAAGCTTGAACAGGATCTGACCGTCTCTGCGCTGGTAGTATCAAAGCTTGAACAGGATCTGACCGTCTCTACGCTGCTAGTATCAAAGCTTGAACCGGATCTGACCGTCTCTGCGCTGGTAGTATCAAAGCTTGAACAGGATCTGACCGTCTCTGCGCTGGTAGTATCAAAGATAGAACCGGATCTGACCGTCTCTGCGCTGGTAGTATCAAAACTTGAACCGGATCTGACCGTCTCTGCGCTGGTAGTATCAAAGATAGAACCGGATCTGACCGTCTCTGCGCTGGTAGTATCAAAGCTTGAACAGGATCTGACCGTCTCTGCGCTGGTAGTATCAAAGATAGAACCGGATCTGACCGTCTCTGCGCTGGTAGTATCAAAACTTGAACCGGATCTGACCGTCTCTGCGCTGGTAGTATCAAAGATAGAACCGGATCTGACCGTCTCTGCGCTGGTAGTATCAAAGCTTGAACCGGATCTGACCGTCTCTACGCTGCTAGTATCAAAGCTTGAACCGGATCTGACCGTCTCTACGCTGCTAGTATCAAAGCTTGAACAGGATCTGACCGTCTCTGCGCTGGTAGTATCAAAGCTTGAACCGGATCTGACCGTCTCTGCGCTGGTAATTCCAAAGCTTGAACCGGATCTGACCGTCTCTACGCTGCTAGTATCAAAGCTTGAACCGGATCTGACCGTCTCTGCGCTGGTAGTATCAAAGCTAGAACCGGATCTGACCGTCTCTGCGCTGGTAATTCCAAAGCTTGAACCGGATCTGACCGTCTCTACGCTGCTAGTATCAAAGCTTGAACAGGATCTGACCGTCTCAGCGCTGGTAGTATCAAAGCTTGAACAGGATCTGACCGTCTCTACGCTGCTAGTATCAAAGCTTGAACCGGATCTGACCGTCTCTGCGCTGGTAGTATCAAAGCTTGAACAGGATCTGACCGTCTCTGCGCTGGTAGTATCAAAGATAGAACCGGATCTGACCGTCTCTGCGCTGGTAGTATCAAAACTTGAACCGGATCTGACCGTCTCTGCGCTGGTAGTATCAAAGCTTGAACCGGATCTGACCGTCTCTGCGCTGCTAGTATCAAAGCTTGAACCGGATCGGACCGTCTCTGCGCTGGTAGTATCAAAGGTTGAACCGGATCTGACCGTCTCTGCCCTGGTAGTATCAAAGCTTGAACCGGATCTGACCGTCTCTGCGCTGGTAGTATCAAAGCTTGAACCGGATCTGACCGTCTCTGCCCTGGTAGTATCAAAACTTGAACCGGATCTGACCGTCTCTGCGCTGGTAGTATCAAAGCTAGAACCGGATCTGACCGTCTCTGCGCTGGTAGTATCAAAGGTTGAACCGGATCTGACCGTCTCTGCGCTGGTGGCATCAAAGCTTGAACCGGATCTGACCGTCTCTGCGCTGGTGGCATCAAAGCTTGAACCGGATCTGACCGTCTCTGCGCTGGTAGTATCAAAGCTAGAACCGGATCTGACCGTCTCTGCGCTGGTAATTCCAAAGCTTGAACCGGATCTGACCGTCTCTACGCTGCTAGTATCAAAGCTTGAACAGGATCTGACCGTCTCTGCGCTGGTAGTATCAAAGCTTGAACAGGATCTGACCGTCTCTACGCTGCTAGTATCAAAGCTTGAACCGGATCTGACCGTCTCTGCGCTGGTAGTATCAAAGCTTGAACCGGATCTGACCGTCTCTGCGCTGGTAATTCCAAAGCTTGAACCGGATCTGACCGTCTCTACGCTGCTAGTATCAAAGCTTGAAGCGGATCTGACCGTCTCTGCGCTGGTAGTATCAAAGCTAGAACCGGATCTGACCGTCTCTGCGCTGGTAATTCCAAAGCTTGAACCAGATCTGACCGTCTCTACGCTGCTAGTATCAAAGCTTGAACAGGATCTGACCGTCTCTGCGCTGGTAGTATCAAAGCTTGAACAGGATCTGACCGTCTCTGCGCTGGTAATTCCAAAGCTTGAACCGGATCTGACCGTCTCTACGCTGCTAGTATCAAAGCTTGAACCGGATCTGACCGTCTCTGCGCTGGTAGTATCAAAGCTTGAACCGGATCTGACCGTCTCTGCGCTGGTAATTCCAAAGCTTGAACCGGATCTGACCGTCTCTACGCTGCTAGTATCAAAGCTTGAACCGGATCTGACCGTCTCTACGCTGCTAGTATCAAAGCTTGAACCGGATCTGACCGTCTCTACGCTGGTAATTCCAAAGCTTGAACCGGATCTGACCGTCTCTACGCTGCTAGTATCAAAGCTTGAACCGGATCTGACCGTCTCTACGCTGCTAGTATCAAAGCTTGAACCGGATCTGACCGTCTCTGCGCTGGTAGTATCAAAGCTTGAACCGGATCTGACCGTCTCTGCGCTGGTAATTCCAAAGCTTGAACCGGATCTGACCGTCTCTACGCTGCTAGTATCAAAGCTTGAACCGGATCTGACCGTCTCTACGCTGCTAGTATCAAAGCTTGAACCGGATCTGACCGTCTCTGCGCTGGTAATTCCAAAGCTTGAACCGGATCTGACCGTCTCTACGCTGCTAGTATCAAAGCTTGAACCGGATCTGACCGTCTCTACGCTGCTAGTATCAAAGCTTGAACCGGATCTGACCGTCTCTACGCTGCTAGTATCAAAGCTTGAACCGGATCTGACCGTCTCTACGCTGCTAGTATCAAAGCTTGAACAGGATCTGACCGTCTCTGCGCTGGTAGTATCAAAGCTTGAACCGGATCTGACCGTCTCTGCGCTGGTAATTCCAAAGCTTGAACCGGATCTGACCGTCTCTACGCTGCTAGTATCAAAGCTTGAACCGGATCTGACCGTCTCTGCGCTGGTAGTATCAAAGCTTGAACCGGATCTGACCGTCTCTGCGCTGGTAATTCCAAAGCTTGAACCGGATCTGACCGTCTCTACGCTGCTAGTATCAAAGCTTGAACAGGATCTGACCGTCTCTGCGCTGGTAGTATCAAAGCTTGAACAGGATCTGACCGTCTCTACGCTGCTAGTATCAAAGCTTGAACCGGATCTGACCGTCTCTGCGCTGGTAGTATCAAAGCTTGAACAGGATCTGACCGTCTCTGCGCTGGTAGTATCAAAGATAGAACCGGATCTGACCGTCTCTGCGCTGGTAGTATCAAAACTTGAACCGGATCTGACCGTCTCTGCGCTGGTAGTATCAAAGCTTGAACCGGATCTGACCGTCTCTGCGCTGCTAGTATCAAAGCTTGAACCGGATCGGACCGTCTCTGCGCTGGTAGTATCAAAGCTAGAACCAGATCTGACCGTCTCTGCGCCGGTAGTATCAAAGCTAGAACCGGATCTGACCGTCTCTGCACTGGTGGCATCAAAGCTTGAACCGGATCTGACCGTCTCTGCGCTGGTAGTATCAAAGCTAGAACCGGATCTGACCGTCTCTGCGCTGGTAATTCCAAAGCTTGAACCGGATCTGACCGTCTCTGCGCTGGTAGTATCAAAGCTAGAACCGGATCTGACCGTCTCTGCGCTGGTAGTATCAAAGCTTGAACCGGATCTGACCGTCTCTGCGCTGGTAGTATCAAAACTTGAACCGGATCTGACAGTCTCTGCGCTGGTAGTATCAAAGCTAGAACTGGATCTGACCGTCTCTGCCCTGGTAATTCCAAAGCTTGAACCGGATCTGACCGTCTCTACGCTGCTAGTATCAAAGCTTGAACCGGATCTGACCGTCTCTGCGCTGCTAGTATCAAAGCTTGAACCGGATCGGACCGTCTCTGCGCTGGTAGTATCAAAGGTAGAACCGGATCTGACCGTCTCTGTGCCGGTAGTATCAAAGCTAGAACCGGATCTGACCGTCTCTGCGCTGGTGGCATCAAAGCTTGAACCGGATCTGACCGTCTCTGCGCTGGTAGTATCAAAACTTGAACCGGATCTGACAGTCTCTGCGCTGGTAGTATCAAAGCTAGAACTGGATCTGACCGTCTCTGCCCTGGTAATTCCAAAGCTTGAACCGGATCTGACCGTCTCTACGCTGCTAGTATCAAAGCTTGAACCGGATCTGACCGTCTCTGCGCTGCTAGTATCAAAGCTTGAACCGGATCGGACCGTCTCTGCGCTGGTAGTATCAAAGGTAGAACCGGATCTGACCGTCTCTGTGCCGGTAGTATCAAAGCTAGAACCGGATCTGACCGTCTCTGCGCTGGTGGCATCAAAGCTTGAACCGGATCTGACCGTCTCTGCGCTGGTAGTATCAAAACTTGAACCGGATCTGACAGTCTCTGCGCTGGTAGTATCAAAGCTAGAACTGGATCTGACCGTCTCTGCCCTGGTAATTCCAAAGCTTGAACCGGATCTGACCGTCTCTACGCTGCTAGTATCAAAGCTTGAACCGGATCTGACCGTCTCTGCGCTGCTAGTATCAAAGCTTGAACCGGATCGGACCGTCTCTGCGCTGGTAGTATCAAAGGTAGAACCGGATCTGACCGTCTCTGCGCCGGTAGTATCAAAGCTAGAACCGGATCTGACCGTCTCTGCGCTGGTGGCATCAAAGCTTGAACCGGATCTGACCGTCTCTGCGCTGGTAGTATCAAAGCTAGAGCCGGATCTGACCGTCTCTGCGCTGGTAGTATCAAAGCTTGAACCGGATCTAACCGTTTCTGCGCTGGTAGTATCAAAGCTAGAACCGGATCTGACCGTCTCTGCGCTGGTAGTATCAAAGCTAGAACCGGATCTGACCGTCTCTGCGCTGGTAGTATCAAAGCTTGAACCGGATCTGACCGTCTCTGCGCTGGTAGTATCAAAGCTTGAACCGGATCTGACCGTCTCTGCGCTGGTAGTATCAAAACTTGAACCGGATCTGACCGTCTCTGCGCTGGCAGTATCAAAGCTAGAACCGGATCTGACCGTCTCTGCGCTGGTAATTCCAAAGCTTGAACCGGATATGACCGTCTCTGCGCTGGTAGTATCAAAGCTTGAACCGGATCTGACCGTCTCTGCGCTGGTAGTATCAAAGCTAGAACCGGATCTGACCGTCTCTGCGCTGGTAGTATCAAAGCTTGAACCGGATCTGACCGTCTCTGCGCTGGTAGTATCAAAGCTTGAACCGGATCTGACCGTCTCTGCCCTGGTAGTATCAAAACTTGAACCGGATCTGACCGTCTCTGCGCTGGTAGTATCAAAGCTAGAACCGGATCTGACCGTCTCTGCGCTGGTAGTATCAAAGGTTGAACCGGATCTGACCGTCTCTGCGCTGGTGGCATCAAAGCTTGAACCGGATCTGACCGGCTCTGCGCTGGTGGCATCAAAGCTTGAACCGGATCTGACCGTCTCTGCGCTGGTAGTATCAAAGCTAGAACCGGATCTGACCGTCTCTGCGCTGGTAATTCCAAAGCTTGAACCGGATCTGACCGTCTCTACGCTGCTAGTATCAAAGCTTGAACCGGATCTGACCGTCTCTGCGCTGCTAGTATCAAAGCTTGAACCGGATCGGACCGTCTCTGCGCTGGTAGTATCAAAGGTAGAACCGGATCTGACCGTCTCTGTGCCGGTAGTATCAAAGCTAGAACCGGATCTGACCGTCTCTGCGCCGGTAGTATCAAAGCTAGAACCGGATCTGACCGTCTCTGCGCTGGTGGCATCAAAGCATGAACCGGATCTGACCGTCTCTGCGCTGGTAGTATCAAAGCTAGAGCCGGATCTGACCGTCTCTGCGCCGGTAGTATCAAAGCTAGAACCGGATCTGACCTTCTCTGCGCTGGTGGCATCAAAGCTTGAACCGGATCTGACCGTCTCTGCGCTGGTAGTATCAAAGCTAGAACCGGATCTGACCGTCTCTGCGCTGGTAATTCCCAAGCTTGAACCGGATCTGACCGTCTCTACGCTGCTAGCATCAAAGCTTGAACCGGATCTGACCGTCTCTGCGCTGGTAGTATCAAAGCTAGAACCGGATCTGACCGTCTCTGCGCTGGTAATTCCCAAGCTTGAACCGGATCTGACCGTCTCTACGCTGCTAGTATCAAAGCTTGAACCGGATCTGACCGTCTCTGCGCTGCTAGTATCAAAGCTTGAACCGGATCGGACCGTCTCTGCGCTGGTAGTATCAAAGGTAGAACCGGATCTGACCGTCTCTGTGCCGGTAGTATCAAAGCTAGAACCGGATCTGACCGTCTCTGCGCTGGTGGCATCAAAGCTTGAACCGGATCTGACCGTCTCTGCGCTGGTAGTATCAAAGCTAGAGCCGGATCTGACCGTCTCTGCGCTGGTAGTGTCAAAGCTTGAACCGGATCTAACCGTTTCTGCGCTGGTAGTATCAAAGCTAGAACCGGATCTGACCGTCTCTGCGCTGGTAGTATCAAAGCTAGAACCGGATCTGACCGTCTCTGCGCTGGTAGTATCAAAGCTTGAACCGGATCTGACCGTCTCTGCGCTGGTAGTATCAAAGCTTGAACCGGATCTGACCGTCTCTGCGCTGGTAGTATCAAAGCTTGAACCGGATCTGACCGTCTCTGCGCTGGTAGTATCAAAACTTGAACCGGATCTGACCGTCTCTGCGCTGGCAGTATCAAAGCTAGAACCGGATCTGACCGTCTCTGCGCTGGTAATTCCAAAGCTTGAACAGGATATGACCGTCTCTGCGCTGGTAGTATCAAAGCTAGAACCGGATCTGACCGTCTCTGCGCTGGTAGTATCAAAGCTTGAACCGGATCTGACCGTCTCTGCGCTGGTAGTATCAAAACTTGAACCGGATCTGACAGTCTCTGCGCTGGTAGTATCAAAGCTAGAACTGGATCTGACCGTCTCTGCCCTGGTAATTCCAAAGCTTGAACCGGATCTGACCGTCTCTACGCTGCTAGTATCAAAGCTTGAACCGGATCTGACCGTCTCTGCGCTGCTAGTATCAAAGCTTGAACCGGATCGGACCGTCTCTGCGCTGGTTGTATCAAAGGTAGAACCGGATCTGACCGTCTCTGCGCCGGTAGTATCAAAGCTAGAACCGGATCTGACCGTCTCTGCGCTGGTGGCATCAAAGCTTGAACCGGATCTGACCGTCTCTGCGCTGGTAGTATCAAAGCTAGAGCAAGATCTGACCGTCTCTGCGCTGGTAGTATCAAAGCTTGAACCGGATCTAACCGTTTCTGCGCTGGTAGTATCAAAGCTAGAACCGGATCTGACCGTCTCTGCGCTGGTAGTATCAAAGCTAGAACCGGATCTGACCGTCTCTGCGCTGGTAGTATCAAAGCTTGAACCGGATCTGACCGTCTCTGCGCTGGTAGTATCAAAGCTTGAACCGGATCTGACCGTCTCTGCGCTGGTAGTATCAAAACTTGAACCGGATCTGACCGTCTCTGCGCTGGCAGTATCAAAGCTAGAACCGGATCTGACCGTCTCTGCGCTGGTAATTCCAAAGCTTGAACCGGATATGACCGTCTCTGCGCTGGTAGTATCAAAGCTTGAACCGGATCTGACCGTCTCTGCGCTGGTAGTATCAAAGCTAGAACCGGATCTGACCGTCTCTGCGCTGGTAGTATCAAAGCTTGAACCGGATCTGACCGTCTCTGCGCTGGTAGTATCAAAGCTTGAACCGGATCTGACCGTCTCTGCCCTGGTAGTATCAAAACTTGAACCGGATCTGACCGTCTCTGCGCTGGTAGTATCAAAGCTAGAACCGGATCTGACCGTCTCTGCGCTGGTAGTATCAAAGGTTGAACCGGATCTGACCGTCTCTGCGCTGGTGGCATCAAAGCTTGAACCGGATCTGACCGTCTCTGCGCTGGTGGCATCAAAGCTTGAACCGGATCTGACCGTCTCTGCGCTGGTAGTATCAAAGCTAGAACCGGATCTGACCGTCTCTGCGCTGGTAATTCCAAAGCTTGAACCGGATCTGACCGTCTCTACGCTGCTAGTATCAAAGCTTGAACCGGATCTGACCGTCTCTGCGCTGCTAGTATCAAAGCTTGAACCGGATCGGACCGTCTCTGCGCTGGTAGTATCAAAGGTAGAACCGGATCTGACCGTCTCTGTGCCGGTAGTATCAAAGCTAGAACCGGATCTGACCGTCTCTGCGCTGGTGGCATCAAAGCATGAACCGGATCTGACCGTCTCTGCGCTGGTAGTATCAAAGCTAGAGCCGGATCTGACCGTCTCTGCGCTGGTAGTATCAAAGCTTGAACCGTATCTGACCGTCTCTGCGCTGGTAGTATCAAAGCTTGAACCGGATCTGACCGTCTCTGCGCTGGTAATTCCAAAGCTTGAACCGGATCTGACCGTCTCTGCGCTGGTAGTATCAAAGCTTGAACCGGATCTGACCGTCTCTGCGCTGGTAGTATCAAAGATAGAACCGGATCTGACCGTCTCTGCGCTGGTAGTATCAAAACTTGAACCGGATCTGACCGTCTCTGCGCTGGTAGTATCAAAGCTAGAACCAGATCTGACCGTCTCTGCGCCGGTAGTATCAAAGCTAGAACCGGATCTGACCTTCTCTGCGCTGGTGGCATCAAAGCTTGAACCGGATCTGACCGTCTCTGCGCTGGTAGTATCAAAGCTAGAACCGGATCTGACCGTCTCTGCGCTGGTAATTCCAAAGCTTGAACCGGATCTGACCGTCTCTACGCTGCTAGTATCAAAGCTAGAACCGGATCTGACCGTCTCTGCGCTGGTGGCATCAAAGCTTGAACCGGATCTGACCGTCTCTGCGCTGGTAGTATCAAAGCTAGAGCCGGATCTGACCGTCTCTGCGCTGGTAGTGTCAAAGCTTGAACCGGATCTAACCGTTTCTGCGCTGGTAGTATCAAAGCTAGAACCGGATCTGACCGTCTCTGCGCTGGTAGTATCAAAGCTAGAACCGGATCTGACCGTCTCTGCGCTGGTAGTATCAAAGCTTGAACCGGATCTGACCGTCTCTGCGCTGGCAGTATCAAAGCTAGAACCGGATCTGACCGTCTCTGCGCTGGTAATTCCAAAGCTTGAACCGGATATGACCGTCTCTGCGCTGGTAGTGTCAAAGCTTGAACCGGATCTGACCGTCTCTGCGCTGGTAGTATCAAAGCTAGAACCGGATCTGACCGTCTCTGCGCTGGTAGTATCAAAGCTTGAACCGGATCTGACCGTCTCTGCGCTGGTAGTATCAAAGCTTGAACCGGATCTGACCGTCTCTGCCCTGGTAGTATCAAAACTTGAACCGGATCTGACCGTCTCTGCGCTGGTAGTATCAAAGCTTGAACCGGATCTGACCGTCTCTGCGCTGGTAATTCCAAAGATTGAACCGGATCTGACCGTCTCTGCGCTGGTAGTATCAAAGCTAGAACCGGATCTGACCGTCTCTGCGCTGGTAATTCCAAAGCTTGAACCGGATCTGACCGTCTCTGCGCTGGTAGTATCACAGCTAGAACCGGATCTGACTGTCTCTGCGCTGGTAGTATCAAAATTGAACCGGATCTGACAGTCTCTGCGCTGGTAGTATCAAAGCTAGAACCGGATCTGACCGTCTCTGCGCTGGTAGTTTCAAAGCTTGAACCGGATCTGACCGTCTCTGCGCTGGTAGTATCAAAGCTTGAACCGGATCTGTCCGTCTCTGTGCTGGTAGTATCAAAACTTGAACCGGATCTGACCGTCTCTGCGCTGGTAGTATCAAAGCTAGAACCGGATCTGACCGTCTCTGCGCTGGTAATTCCAAAGCTTGAACCGGATCTGACCGTCTCTGCGCTGGTAGTATCAAAGCTTGAACCCGATCTGACCGTCTCTGCGCTGGTAGTATCAAAGCTTGAACCGGATCTGACCGTCTCTGCGCTGGTAGTATCAAAACTTGAACCGGATCTGACCGTCTCTGCGCTGGTAGTATCAAAGCTTGAATCGGATCTGACCGTCTCTGCGCTGGTAGTATCAAAGCTTGAACCGGATCTGACCGTCTCTGCGCTGGTAGTATCAAAGCTTGAACCGGATCTGGCCGTCTATGCGCTGGTAGTATCAAAGCTTGAACCGGATCTGACAGTCTCTGGACCAGCTATGACTATCTTAGACCACCTCTGTCCAGTTTGGAGCAACTATGACCAGCAGCCTGAGTGAAGAAACTCGGGTTCCCACGTTAAAAACTGACCTTGTGACACAAAGTGACTCGAACCACGATCATAAAATTCTAGATAATTTACATAAATCAGTTCAATTTAGGTTATCTACCAACTCCAGCAATAAGGAAATATTTGATCATAATAAAATTAAATATATAAAAGGCTTTGAAACTAAGAAACTATAAAGCAAATTTAGAGTATTTCAGAAAAAAGGTAAAAAATAAAGAGAAACATTGTAAGCGTAACATTTTATAATTTAATCCCTCTTTTAATCGTAACATTCAAACAAATATCGGAAGAATTTTCCATAATTTAATTCATAAGCACTTTAATCGTTCACCAAGAATAATAAAAGAAGTTTTTTAACAAAAATAATGTTAAGATCAGCTATAGCTGCTTAAATAACATCGATACACTTATATCCCAGCATATCAACATATATTAAATAAATATATTTCCAACAAAGACAACGTTAAATTAAAAAAAAAAATGTAACTGACGAAAAAATATGATCTGTCCTTTAAACGGTTAATGTATGACTAATAATAAGGCTTAAAAAATAAAAATGATACTAATTAAATTGTCCGCTCTTAAATAGTTTGGAAAATTTGTCGGTGAGAGTTGGGGAAATTATTTTTGTCGATCCATTAGACTTTCCTCGAGTCGTTACATTTGTCAGAATAAAAGAAATATTGATATTTCGTTATTTTAGAAGTGGAGGTGCTGTCCATTATGTAAATACAGTTTCAAATCGTTCCTTGATTTTACAAATGTCAGGCTGGATACTTTGCTCATGTTACTGATGAATACGACAGATATTGCTGAACTTACACCCTAAATTATAAGTTTAAAAGACATTTCTTAAATAATTGCCTGTTTTTAATTTTTTCTTAGAACAATTTTATTTTTGCTGCACAATTACGTGTTCAATTACTTTTCTGAAAGTCAATGCAATAAAATTATATATATATATATATATATATATATATATATATATATATATATATATCAAATATGAGGTGCAGCTTAATCTATATTACAATGAATCATTCATACAAAAAGTAAATTAGTAAAGTTAATGATATAGAATGACGAAATCCATTCTCTAACAAAATTTTAAAGGTGGATTAACCTACCAATCACACGATGAATGTTAGTGTCCTTGTTTTTTTTTTTAAATTATAAGCTGTATAAGGTCTTTCTTAAATACGCAAGTACTTTCGACTCTACATTCAGTCATCTTTAGGCATGGAAATTATTTTGTTTTTGGTAAAATTCAGGTAGCAT
The DNA here is from genome assembly GCA_963932145.1 of Acanthosepion lycidas. NCBI lineage: Eukaryota > Metazoa > Mollusca > Cephalopoda > Sepiida > Sepiidae > Acanthosepion > Acanthosepion lycidas. The sequence goes on from OZ010581.1 coordinate 101,940,591, forward strand.
CAGAGACGAAAAAATATAATTTTTTTAAATGTGTTATTGATAACGGATACAAACTTGTGGAGCGTGCAGTCGCAACGCTAAGGTTGAATTTTTTGAAAGTTTAAGTCAGTGCGTTTTTTGACTAATATGGCAGTTTGAGAATTTTTTGTTGTAGGAGTTTATCAGTAATTGTGGCATGAACTAAATCAATAAAAAGAGTAATGCCGGATCATTTCTTTTAAATCAAATATCATTCATGCAAAAATTCGTCATTTTATATCATTAACTTTAATAATTTACTTTTTATATGAATGATTCATTGTAATATAAATTGAACTGCGAACATGTCTGCTACTGTTTTTTTTTTTAATCATTTCATCCCAAGAAAGGCAATACAAGCAATTTAGATGTAAGGGGCCACTGAAAGCGATAGAAACAGAAAAGGCAACAAAAGAACATGTTTTAAAAGACAGCATAACGATTGACATTGCATTTAAATTTTTGAAGATCAAAGTTCACTGGAAAGTAAGAGGCCAGAAAAGACCCTCACAAGCGAGAAGTGCGTGAGAAGAAACTGTTAGCATAGAATTTACGGTTACAACTATCAATTTCAACAGTGAAATTATGAGACCTAATTGCCAATCTAGTACTGAGCTTAAATTTGTAAAGTTTAGGTACCAAAGAGGAAAGCAATATTTATTTTGAAAAATACAAAAATATGGCACAAGGCCAAAAAGGGGGATAGCGGAAGTCGGGTCTTTAATTTGTCTTATCTTAAACTTAGCTTGACACGATTACTAACCCAAACATACCACAGTATTCCTTACACCAAAACAACACATTCTTATTTACCATTCTTACTACAGTCACCATAATACCACAAAGTCTCTATGTAGTCCTAACTAGTTCCCATATGTACAATCTTTCTCTGGGGGCGTGGAAAGCACATCAGAACAATTATCGTGGAAATATTTATAGAAAAGACACAGGGAAGCTAAGTTACGGCGGTGGGTAAAATGACTGAAACCAGATGCCATGTTAGGACCGATAATAATGCAGATTCTTCCTCAATTTTTTCAAGGATCTCTAGATATGAAACAGAACTAGCAGACGAGATGTGACACAAGTATTCGACGTACAGGTGGCAGGGCCGAATCACAAACAACGAAGTTCTCCTCTGCGCAAAGATGGCGAGCCTAGGAACCATTATGACTCGCTACAAACTTCGATGTGCTGGGCACCTTGATCGAATGCCAGACATCCGCCTGCCCAAACAAATCCTCTTCTCATAGCACGCATCCGGCAAGAGACGATGTGGGGGTGGGGGTCACTTAATCGATTCAAGAGTCAGCTCAAAAACACCCTGCTGAGGACAGAAATCGATCCAGTCAACTGGGAGACAGAAGCTTCAGAAAGAACCATTTGAAGACGAGTAGGAAAAGCATCCCTTGAAAACACCAGCAGACAAACAGAAGAGAATAAAAGAGACCAACGAAAAGCCAGAGCTATCCATCCTCTGAACCCTGCGGTGGCTGCAGACATCTCTTCAGATCCAAAATAGGACTCATTTCACACTGAAGGAAATGTCGATGAGCATCCCCATTACGCGGCAACAAGTTCCCCCAACGGCGATTTGATGCACAGACGAATGACAGACCTTTAAATATGCACGATAAATTCTTACACGACACAATGAACTCACATTTTACGCAGTAGACTTAACATTTGTTTCAATATAAGCATTCCACTTCATGTCAGGAGAAAAATGTGAGACCAAAAAGGCACAGAGATTTAGTCACCTGGGGGTTAGCATCAGCCATGTTGATAGAAGGTGGAAAAAATTCTTTAAGACTGTTGTATCGTCGTGGTGAATGATACACAGAGAAGAATTAGTGCTTAATATATTTATTCTGCACCAGTATCCGATGCTAACGGATACATAAAAAAAAAGAAAAAAAAAACACACACAAAACAATAAGTTACAAAACAATTAACAAGACAACCTACAAGGAATAGAGGAGGGTCAAATGCTGTATAGCCAAACGAAGTAAGATCAGTCCGAATATCAATCAGCTTAGTATCAACTTATGAACTGTTGAAGTCCTTAATCGTAAACTATTTAAGGCTATGAGCCAGGCCATCTGGTAGAATACTGAAGGGGTGCTAGCTACTCTACAACAAAGACGATTAATAGTGAGCAATCGTGAAAATTAACAAGCCATTTCTTTCTCCGGTTACAAAATTGGGGTGTCATTGAAAGAGAGACTAACCGGAGATCCCATAATACCAAGGACCCTTTGGAGACTGATAAGTGGATGTGGTGGGCATTGTACTTTCTGTACTGATATCCTTTACACTAGTTGCACATCTCAAATCCAGGTAAAAAAAAACAACAAAAAAAACAAACTGATATACCAAATACTCAAACACACTTCTAAACGCTTGTAGGCGATATATTGATCTGCAAGCAGATATTGAATGATGGAAGTCAATGAGAATCAAAACAAAGAGTGGAGTAGAAAAAAATATATATTGCCATGTTTATTTTTGTTAGAGAAAATACATCGACAAAAATAAGGTCAACACTAAGCAAAAAGAACTGATAACATTGCAAATTCTTTGAATGTTGTCATGAATCTCTAGGACGATACAAAAGTGCCAGAACAGATGTGGCAGTAATATTTGATTCCCAGAGGGATGGTAATCTTATAAATGTGTAAGATAGATTCTAGTACAACATAATGAACCAGCCTTCCTCGCAGTAGACTTTGCAATTGATTCAATATAATAATTCCTCTTCATGTCAGGCGAAAATGTGAAACCAAGAAGGCGCGGTGAGTTACTCCCGTGGAGATTAGCATCGGCCATGCTGATGAAAGGCAAGAAGGGGTCTTTAAGATGACTAATAGAGAGGAGTTTCGTTCTGTGGCGTTAAAATTAGCAAGCCACTTCTTGCCCCAGTCAACATCAGACTGAAGATAATTTTTGACATCAGCTACTGCTGAATAATTTTTCCTTCCTACAAATTTTCTTTTCCGGCCTTAAAGCTTTTAAAGAAAACTTTATCGCCAATCTTAAATGATCTGGTAGGTTGAAATTGTCGAACTTCTTACTCCTTGGCAGTAATTTGCAAAAAAAATGGATCTAACTTTTCTAGCAAACATGAGCTCTGCAGGTTACATTTTCGCGGTGACGTTTGCATTTGACGTCATTCGATACATACTCAAAAATTCTCGTTATGCCGTTTCTTCAGCTTTTAATGCTCTTTTGAAGATGCCAACAAATTGTTCCGCTTGACCATTCAATTTCGGGTGATAAATCAGCGTAGTCAAATGTTCAGTCGCATAGCTTTTGTAGAAATTTTAAAACTAACTAGCAATAATTTGAGTTCTATTAGGTTGGTGCAAAAATAATGTCGTTTCTTGACGTTAAAAAATACGTCAAAAAACGATATTATTTTTGCACCAACCTAATATTATCAAATATCACACTGTCAGGTACTACAAAGATAAAAAGTTTGTGCAAGAATTTAATTATTATTGCGGTATTCAGTTGTTTACACTTTAATATCTCGAGACATTTTGTGAAACTGTCGACCACAATTACGGTTAGTGGTCCAGAAAATTTACTATGTATTAGGTTGGTGCAAAAATAATGACGTAATAATGTCGTTATTTGACGTATTTTTTAACGTCAAAAAACGACATTATCACGTCATTATTTTTGCACCAACCTAAGAGTTTTGCCAACCGTTTATCAGTGGTCGGCCATGCCTGATAATTTATGTGTGGTGATTTGCTGTAGATTTACAGCCATACATTTTTTCATTGTATTTTGGATATCTTTGTCCAATTTTGGCGAATACATGTAGCATCTCATCAAGGACTTCATCCTCACTATTCTAGAATGTCCTTCGTGAAATTGTTTTAAAAACCTTTCTTGTAGTGATAACAGAATTACAACTGTATTTGCGTACAATACTACTTAATCACAAATAGAAAATTCTGTATTATTGCTAGCAGGTTTAATTACATTTTCGGTCCAATTCGAATTATTGGCATTCATATTTTTTTTTTAATAAATGTATCCTTTTTAGAATAGATTTTCATATCGTCTATCGTGATCGGCAATTCTTCAGTAGTGTTCTACACCAAGCTTTTAATTTTGCTTTAGGATTCCTGCGAACCAATCACTGTATTTTCGAGATCTTTAGATTTTGATATCAAACTGGATAAACCATCTGCGTGTCCTAAATTTCTTTGATGATAGAAATTCCATCTTGAAATCATATTTCAATAAAATCGTAGCCCAACGTCTGCATTCTATGAGGGAATCCCTTTGAAAGCGTTTTGACATTCCGCTGACCAATTGCATTTCGTACCATTCTTGACATTCTTCTCCGAAAATGGCCTCCTACCTCTGAAGTACGATAAGAACATGTTTTCTTCTGGAATGTAATTAAATCCACTAATTGAGTCAGTAGAAAGTCACGGTAGAATAATGGATAACGGCTCGGTTTGGGGAATCGAAGAGCCGAGTTCGGATTCCAGTCGAATCTATTACATTTATTTACCTGTTAATACCCTTGACAAATGTATGAATCCTCTACGTCTCAAGCCACGGTGCGGGGAAGAAGCAGAGGATTCATACCTTTCATACCTATGGGAGAAGAAAATAGCAGGACAGAGCTGAGTTTGAATTCTAGTCGGATTCCATACATATAATTACGTGCTAATACCCTTTGGAAAGGTATGAAACCTCTTCTACTCCCAACTATGGACAAATAGCAGGAAAGACCGGGTTCTATAGCCTTGGATGGCAACTGGTCTATCACAGAAAGACAAAAAATCTACCTCGTCAGTCATGTATCGAAAGATACATGATCGCCTAAGCGTGTATCACGTATGTCACACAACTGACTGAATTGAGTTAGTGACTGAGTTTAGCGAAAACGAAATTGACGCATAGTCTGTTTCCAATTTTGCAATGTACAAATATGCCGACGATACCACTTATATCAACGCTGATAAAAACCTACACGGTTTCATCATAACGTCATGACGTCATACATTATGAAACGGACATTGTCCGACAATTATTTTAAGACATTTACATTTGTTTACATTTGATACGCCATGAGCAGATATGAATGTACGTGAGAGAATCATGGATGATTGAAGTCTAAAAGCAGTAAATTCGACCTTGCTAACCGAACGATCCTTTGTGGCCGAATCGGTTAAAAGGCACGTCAGGCTACATGACGGTTCCTTATAGGATACAGGTTCGAATGCTGTCTATAAAAAATTCTCGGATATTCAGGCCGGTAAATGTTTTTTAATACTGTTTATTATAAACAGAGCATTTACTTAAATATTTGTATCTATAAAAAGAATGTATAAACATAAAAATGTCTTAAAATAATTGTCGGACTTTGTCCATTTCATAATATATATATATATATATATATATATATATATATATATATAATACTCACTCACTCCCTAAGAACCAAATAACACACACACAAACACTAAACAGAGACACATCTCCTCACCAGGTCCATTAAAACTGTCAAACTTACCAGAGAATTCTGAGCAGCATGTATATCCAGCTCTTATCTCAAATAACAACTTAAAAGAGACTGTTTGACCAACACAAGGATTGTTAAAAGATTCATGTTAAAAAGATAAAAAAAATAAAAAAACAAATGAAAACTACAGACAAAAGTTCATTTTCTCCAGCAAGACATTCATTTCTGTAGTTCACTGCTAGCAGCAAGCAGAAATATTTCTTCGCCTGATGATAGCCATTTTGGCCGAAACTAGTCGAGGAATCTAAATGGAATAATAAAAAAAAAAACGAAAGAATATTAATCTACAACCCAGTGTGTCTGAAGATCTTAATTTTTTAATATTTTTTTTATTGTTCAATATATATATATATATATATATATTATATATATATATATATATATATGCATATACAAATGGAAGAGAACGAAAAGAATATAAATTCGAACGTTCATAATATTAATTTAAAATGTCCTCAATAAAAAAAGAAGAGCAATAGATATTTTTTATATACTGTTACTTTGAAACATGCAAGTTACCGCGACAAAAATGCATATTTGCTTCGATGTCTAATGTAGTCATCTCATCAGGTGCTTAAGATTGGATGTTTCAAAGTAACAGTTTATAATATATATATATATATATATATATATATATATATATATATATATATATATGTATTAGGTTGGTGCAAAAATAATGACGTAATAATGTCGGTTTTTGACGTTAAAAAATACGTCAAAAACGACATTATTACGTCATTATTTTTGCACCAACCTAATACATATATATATATATATATATATATATATATATATATATATATATATATATATAGTATGTATGTATGTATGTGTGTGTGTCTTTGTATCACTGTGTGTGTGAGGGTGTATTTCATTTAATGTGACAAAGAAGGAAAATTTGATAAATTTGTAACTTCGAACCCGCAAAAACACGGAGTGTTAAAAAGGAGGGTTTTTCCCTTGATAACGCTATTATTTTAACTACGTTCGATCCTCGGCAATGTTTATTGTTTTAAAAAATGATGATTATGATTGGAATAAAACCTGAACATATATTGAAATTGTACCTATTCATTTTTTTCTTGTTGCTCCTTGAGAATTTACAACCTAAATATTAAACATCATTTATTAAATTGTTTATTTACAAGAATCATTTTATATTTGCAACATTCTAAGGAGCAATACAAATATTTTTCATTGTTTTATTTATGAACATTTACTAAATTATTGCAATATGTCAACTAACTATAAGTTAATCCCTATTGTTTTCCATTTTATAAAGTACGATTCAATTGTCAATTAGGCAATGATTTACAAACGATTCCAATAAAAAAATAAAATATATAAACAATGTTAATAAAGAATGTAATAAATGAAAAATATTGATTATTTTTGTTGTCAATTCTAAAGAATAAAGAAAAACGTATAAATTTACTTTCATCATATATTTAAGTTTTATTACAATTCTAACCAACGCTTTTTAAAGAGTAAACATTGCCGATGAGTGAAGTTAGTTAATATAATAGCGTTGTCAAGGGAAAGTTTTATCGAAAATTTTGTATTTGTTTTTTCTAATGTTCTTACAGTATGTATGCATGTATGTGTGTCTATGTGTATGAGAGTATTACTCCAAACAAACACCGTCCTGGGTATGACGATAAACTACATCCGCGTCCTGGGTAAAACGATAAACTACGTCCAACAGCAAGGCCTCTGATCAAGAGGCTTTGAGGAGCGTGGAACCACCTCTTAAAAGCTGGTCTTCCGAGGTCTACCCTGACCCGAGGTGGTAGCACCTGTTAGGGTCCTAGCTATGGGCAAATAGTTAACACCCAAAGTTGCGTAAAAATAGGTATTAATACCAGAAATACTTTGTAATAAAAAAATTATTACCAGCAATAATTTTTTAAGGAAAAAATATTATCAGCAATACTTAAAAAAAAAATACCAGCAATATAAACAGTTATAAATTTCTTGAAAAATATATGACCAGCTTTCTATTTCTTCAAGGAAAAATATTCCCAGAAGTAGATTTTTGAAGAAAAACATATTAACAGCAATAAAAATTTTGTCGGCATTAAATAACCCAATGAGGTTGATATACCGTAAAACAAAACAAACCGGACCAAACCAAACAAACACAGAATTAAATCCCCCTCTCACCAAATATAGTCAAACAAACATAAATAGATCCAATTTAAAAAAAATAAAAAATAAATACAACAGTTTGTCTGATGTTCGCAAAAGCCGTGAAGGCCAGGGTCACAAACTCATATCCATACAACTGAATATATATATATATATATATATATATATATATATATATATATATATATATATATATATAGTTGTATATTTAGGCAGCAATCCTTCCTTTACGCATGTATCATTAAAAACGACAGACAAAGTACTACAGTTAAGCTTTTTATTTAATTTTTCTTGTGTTCTAACAAGAGCTTTCCTTTCTGGACAAAGGGTGTGTAAAAACTGTCCAAATGTTTTATATTTCCGAGCGCTTTCGGCTATACCTTTCGCCATTATCAAGGATGATTCGATTTTTCAGCTTAATTGAGTGTGTGCGTTCTGTGTATGTCTTAGTGTGTGGTAGGGATGTTTTTAATTTCCGAATACGGTCAGCACATTGTGGCTTTGTTCGTAGTTAATATTGTTAAGAGTTGGCTTTTTCTTTTTTATTATTAAAGCTTCCATTATTTTTAGTCTTTTTTTGCAGGTGGATGCACTTAATATATTTGTGTTTTCTACTAGTATGTTTCTAATGGAGTCTGGTAAATTTGTGTGTGTGTGTGTTTAAATGGGTTCTAATGGAGCTGTGCTCAGATAGGTGTAACGTAAGACGTCTGGATAAGCATGTGGCTGTGTAACCAATGTAATTATTATGAGTCCGGTTTGATCAGGAACACAGATCCTTAAGGGGCATTTGAACTCATAGATAATGTTCGTTCTTTGTAATTTTGACTTAGTTGGTGTGTTGTTATTTTTGACGATAAAGTTGGCTGTCTTATATTTTTTATAATAAATAATTAATTTGATTTTTTTTATTCGGATCAATTGGAATAGTATATTTCTTTACAGTTCTTACACACCCTTTGTCCAGAAAAGAAAGCTCTTGTTAGAACACAAGAAAATTAAATAAAAAGCTTAACCGTAGTACCTTGTTTGTCGTATTTAATGAAACATGCATATATATATATATATATATATATATATATATATATATATATATATACACGCACACACCGGAAGAAAAGGTTTTCAATCTTCGTGTCTATTCTAGCTATGAATTACACACAGTATATCTATCTGGATCTAGGATTACGCATTTTAATAACCCGGAAGTTGAGAGATCACGGCATTGCATAAAATCGTGTAAATTCAAAGATAAAATCTGAGATAAAGGCAAGCCACCAAGCAAAAGCGAAATGAAACTAGATTTGGAACTGGTAATTTAAGGAAGTATTTGTTTTGCATTTTTTGCTTTTTTTTAAAGGTTTTCACTCTACACTTCGAATACTTACCTCTTTTTTTTTTTCGTCCGCATATTTGTTTGTTTACAGGATGTCATTTGCTTATTTGGAGGGTATCTGTTCACTGTGGAGATAAGCGCAAGTCTTGTGAGTGTCAGCCATGATGGTCGTCTGTTTTCCGTGGTCGCTTAATTAGTTTAGTTGGAATGCATTTATTTATTTATTGTGTACATGGGGAAAAGGAGGCGGAATTGCAACCAGGAAATTTCCGCGAAGATAGGGATAAAAATTCTAAAGTCATCCGGACAGAGAACTCTACTTAATTGCAGTAAGAATTTGAATGTGTTGGGTGGAGGTGGACACATTGATCGAAGATGGCAGACTTGTTTTTAAGGAAAATTTACATGTATCATATCCGGAAAATAAAAGTTTAATCCGAAAAGTTTCTTTTTAGAAGTTTGAGTAATATATATATATATATATATATATATATATATATATATATATGTGTGTGTGTGTGTGTGTGTGTGTGTGTGTGTGTGGAAGAGGTTATAGTTGTTCCAACGAGAGAAAAGTTTATTTTAAAAAGAAGAGAGAAACCGCAAACGTTTTTGTTTGTAATGTAGATTTTTAAAAATATATATTTTATGCTTTATTTTCCATAATTTTGCAAAACGTGTTTCGGGTCTCGTGACCTTCTTCAGGCAAAGAGTGGATATTTCCAAACATTATTAATATGAATTAATTTTCCTTATGTTTTTGGATATTAAACATTTCCTTTTCTTGGGTTGTAGTTACACAAATGTCTTTCTTTGACTAGTGCTGAGAAATGACTTCTATTTACGCATTTCGTCCTCATGTCAAATGCAAGGATTTTATTTCGTTATAAGTTTTTATATACAACAGAAAAAATCTCATTTATTTTCAGAATTTTTCAGTTTAAGAAAATATATGACATATAAATTAATCCCATAATTTCAATACTAATTTACATGAAAAAAAAAATCAAGAACATAATTTACTCGCATTCGTTTTGTTAGACATTGATTTGCAAACCGCCTAAATATGGATAGAAAATGAATTCAGTAAATATACAAAAACAGAACAGGGTGTAAGACAAAGATGGGTCTTCTCGCCGGACATTCAATATATACAGAGGCGATTCTGAGGGAATTGGAAGACCTACTAGAATTCATTACTAGCGGCCAGAATCTTTACATAAGATTTGCTGATGATACACTTTTAATAACTGTTATGGTCCAGTTCCTTGTACCACGGTGATGGTCCAAGGTAGAACCAATAAAGAAGAACTCGAATACGGATATGGAATAACACAGATGTATTACAAACAGGAATATATACAGAGAAATAGAAAGTGTTAGTACGAACAATCAGGTTTAGTAGTAATTGTCTGAACGCGACACTGTTTCGGACTGCCTCTGACTCGACTGACTGACTCCCTCTGACTGACTGACAGACTTCTGACGGACCTCACTCCAGACGGACCTCACTCCAGACGGACCTCACTCCAGACTTGAGACTGAACAGTATTTAGTCACCCCCCGACGAGGGTATCATGCGGCACAAGGCCGGTTTAACGTGGGAACTCCGAGCCAGTGGGATCTCCGAGCCCGTGGGCGCGACCAAAAATATGCCCTTTGAACCCGTATAAACGGGTTCAGTTTCGGTTTACCTCCCCGAAAGAGACTCGGCCCTTCGGCGTAGCCTCGTTCGGGTTTCTCCCCGCCCGAAGGCAGAGAGTTCAACCGATCAGCCGATCAGCCGGTCGCCCGACTTCAGGCTGAACGGTATTCAGTCACCCCCCCCTGCGAGGGCATCATGTGGCACAAGGTCAGTTTAACGTGGGCTTTCCGAGCCCGTGGGCTCGGACAAAAATATGCCCTTTGAACCCGTATAAACGGGTTCAGGTTCGGTCTACCTCCCCGAAAGAGACTCCGCCCTTCGGCGTAGCCTCCTTCGGGTTCCTCCCCGCCCGTAGGCAGAGAGTTCAACCGATCAGCCGATCAGCCGGTCGCCCGACTTCAGGCTGAACTCTCTGCTTCCTCTTGAGGCGCAGTATTTATTACGTATGGAATAGTCCATTATGTTATTATCGGTAAGTTCCCATAACACTAACAGACGTGGAATAAAAACTACAAAATCCCTTACAGAAGGTATTGAAGGAAAAGGAGAAGAAAGGACTAATCATCAATTGCAAGATTATTGAATGCATAGTTGTTGGCAAAATGGGCAGCCCACTATGCAAATTAGAAATTGGAGATAGCAAAATCACCAAAGTACAGCAATTAAAATACTGGTAAGTGTTTTAACAGAGAAATGTCATTGCGTCACTGAAATGCAAAAAACGCATTAGGATAGCCAAAGATGCACTCCAAAAGCTAAGCAAAGTATTCAGTCAGTTATGTGCCTTGCGTGATACACGCTTAGGCGATCATGTATCTTTCGATAAATGGCAGACTAGGCAGATATTTTTGCCGCAGTAAGTTGCAGGTGCGATAGATCAATTGCCCTCCAAGACTACAGAACCTGGCCGGTCCTGCTATTTCCCCATAGCTGGGTGGGGGTAGAAGAAGAGAATTCATACCTTTCCCAAGAGTATTAGCCCGTAAGTGAATGTAATAGATTTGAATGGAATTCGAACTCGGCTCTCTGATTCCTCAATCCGAGCCGCTAGCCATTAGGAATTAGAAAAAAAAAGTTAGAAAAATAAAAGAGTAATGAAGTGTTATTGTTAGTCATCCTTTATGGAAGTGAATGCTGAACAATCTCCTCAAAGATGAAGAAGAGACTTGCAGCAAATGTGTTCCTAAATAAGGATGCTGAGAATACCATGGGTCGAACATGTGAGTAATAAGGAAGTTTTAGAGAAATTGGTAACCAAAAGGAAACATACATTTAACATCGGAGTTAATGCTAATTCTATTTTCTATTGATGAGGGTATATGTTTAATTATGGATGGAGGGTGGTTTGACTTTGGGTGTATATATAAGGGGTTAGTATTTGGTTTTCTATAAGGTTGGTATGTGTTGCTTGCTAAATCTAGACTTACGTCGAGGAAGTTTACCCACTGCCCTGGACTTTTCTGCTGTCTATTCTACACTGACAAAGGAAGAAACAGATATAATCCTCAGCGCAAAAAAAAAAAAAAAAATGACCTATTTGACATCACTATGGGATCATTAGACTCTGCAGAGTCTTCTGACCTTGTTGGTCTTTTATTCCTGTACAACTTAACCACGCACCGCGAAATTGATATTAAGGACATCGGGCTGTATAGAGATGACGGGCTCATGGTGGTGAGGAATTTTACTAGTTTTAAAATAGAGAAAATCAGAAAAATTATATTTAGTGAATTTAGTGATAACGGTATGTACTAAATTGAAAAGGGTAAACTTCCTCGGCGTAACTCTAGATTTAGCAAGCAACACATACCAACCTTATAGAAAACCAAATACTAACCCCTTATGTATACACCCGAAGTCAAACCACCCTCCAACCCTAATTAAACATATACCCTCATCAATAGAAAATAGAATCAGCATTAACTCTGCTAACAAAGAAATATTCCAACAACACGATAGCTTTTATAACGCTGCCCTAAAAAATAGTGGTTACAAAAATGCAAACATTAACTATAGAAACAATTGCACTTGCTAGAGGAACAAAAACAAGAAAAGAAAAATCATTTGGTATACCCCTCCGTTCAACCAAATGGTTAGTATTAAACTAAGACATAAATTCTTAGCTTTAATTGATAAACACTTCCCCACCAATAGTAGGCTTAGTCATATATTTAATAAGAACACCTTAAAATTGAGTTACAGCTGCACTGAAAACCTAGAAAGTATAATAAAAAAACACAATAATAAAATCCTGAACAAACCCCCATGCCTGAATAGTATTGATAAAAACCCTACACTTAAATCTGACAATAACAGTGGAAAATTGTGTGATTGTAGAAACCCAGAAGACTACCCATTAGAAAATAAATGCTGCATCAAATCTGTGGTATACCAGTGCACTATCTCATCCAATGAGAGTCCTAATACTAATATGATATACATTGGGTCCACGAAGAATGATTTTAAAGCTAGATGGAGGCAGCATAAGTGCTCTTTCAACAATATAAATAAAAGAAATCAGACTTCTCTATCTAAATATTTTTGGCATCTAAAAGAAATAAATAGGACACCTAAAGTAAAATGGAAAATTATAAACAGGACTAGAATTAGTAAAACTTGGGATGACCCATGCCCTTTGTGCCTCCATGAGAAACTGCACATTATTAAGTTTCTAAATAATAAAAATCTATTAAACAATAGACATGAGTTAACGGTTTTTTGCCGACATCATCAAATTCACGCATTGAATAATTTAGCTTAAAAACAAACATACAATAAATTAACTTTTATAATCCATAGCCTGAATAAAAAGTTTAAACAACCTACAAAAAAAGATAGCCCTTTATGAAGTCGTCAAAAAACAAATTTTACGACAGTTTATATATACACAAAACCCTTTCATAAAGAAATAAAATAAAAAAATAAATAAATCTCCATAGACACGTAAACCAGACTGGTTGAAAACATCTTCCGTTTTAAATTCAGACACCCCCACCTTACTCTGACTTGACATCTATGAAAGTAACTCTATGCTGATACAAATTATTAGCACACAACACCCCTACCTATTTTAAAAATTCGCCATGGCTGTTACCATGGAAATTTTGATTTCAATTGTGAATACACTATTAAAACACGTAAATTTCAGAAATAAGTTATTCCAAAAAAAAAATTTCGCTTGAAGATGAAACAGAGCTTACTTTAATTCAATTTAATTCTAATAATTATATTGAAGTTTTGGCCCTTGTTTTTGAAACATGAGATCTCTTATGTAGCGTGTTGGAATCATATTTTTAAAAAAATAATTATATATATATATATATATATATATACATATAATTTATTCAAAAATTATAACGTAAACATGTTATAAAGGTCACTACAAACATAGCCATTTTGTTTCAACACTTCTGGTGTCTTATTCAAAACGATCACTTGATAAAGCACCAGAGAAGTTGAAACAAAATTGCTGTTTTTGTAGTGATTTTATAACATGTTTATGCTATAATTTTTTAATACAGTATATTTACTCTACTTTGTATTGAGCACTCTTTTAAGAATAGTATTTTTTGCTTATTGGAATTTATTCAATATACACCAATCCTACACTCATCTATATATATATATATATATATATATATATATATATATATATATATATATATAATAAACGTCAGGGAATTCAATTCGCTATCAAATTTTGACATATAGAATGGTTCGATGGATTTGTGTAGGAAAAACATCTTTCTTCTTTATTTAATGTTATCTTTTCTCTCTTTTTTTTGCTATAATTTTCCTTTTTGCTTTTTTTTTTTTGAGACATTCGGTAAGAAATAAATTAATTAAATGATAACACGACCATGTTGTTTTTTTATTATAAGTGCATGTTGGAACAAGACCGGATTTTCCCATAGACACAGTTCGACGCATTTTGTTTCTAATTAGATAGATAGATAGATAGATAGATAGATAGATAGATAGATAGATAGATAGATATGAAAAAATGAACCTGAGAGATAGATAGATAGATAGATAGATAGATAGATAGATACGAATAAGCTGAGAAAGAAAGAAGTTGGTCAATATATATATATGGAGAGATATGTATAAATATAAATATTTAGAGAGAGACAAGCACACACAGATGGAATTAGATAGATAGATAGATAGATAGATAGATAATGAACAGAGTGTCAGAGACAGATAATGAAGAGTCCGAGATAGATAGATAGATAGATAGATAGATATTGAATATGTATAGATAGATAGATAGATAGATAGATAGATAGATATTGAATATGTATAGATAGATAGATAGATAGATAGATAGATAGATAGATAGATATTGAATATGTATAGATAGATAGATATTGAATATGTATAGATAGATAGATAGATAGATAATGAAAGGAACAAAATAGGTATTTAGATAGATAAAATGGGAAAGAAAGAAAAAGAAACTGGTCGATTAATATATATATATATATATATATATATATATATATATATATATATATATATATATATGTTTAAACAGATAAATATAGCGATTTTCCAAGCGTGGCTTAGATGTGGCAGAAGGCCGAAAGTATGGGGCTCCCAGTGAAGATCAAACTCACTACTCAGTCGTAATTGTTCTAGCGAGACAAGCTTGCTAAACATTACCCTAACTCGGGGTGCCTTTAAGCAGATAGAAATATCTGAAAAGTATATTGATATGAATAGACTGAGATAGATAGATAGATAGATAGATAGATAGATAGATAGAAGGAAGGAAGGAAGGAGACAGGTATTTTGATCGATAAAATGAGAAAGAAAGAAAGGAAATATTCGATTGATACATGTATACATATGTATAAACAGATATGAACAGTATATTGATATGAATAGACTGAGATACATAATGAAAGGAATGAGAGAGTTATTTAGATAAACGGATGAAATGAGAAAGAAAGAAGGAAAAAAATGAAAGATATATAAATACATACATACAAACACACACACACACACACACACATATATATATATATATATATATATATATATATATATATATATATATAGAGAGAGAGAGAGAGAGAGAGAGATTGAGAGAGAGAGGGGTAGGGAGATAAAGAATGGAACAGGTTAAGGCAGGTAGTTAATTCAATAAGGAAATTCAATATACCTGAGTGGAAGGGTCAGAGTGAAGTATTGTGCAAGGTCAGCGCCAGTCTCTGTCTGCAACGACGATTTCAAAACAATAACATCCGCCTAACATCCCAAAGGCAATCAAGAATTGTTTTTACGGGCACCAAGATTTCCGCTCTCTGTTGCTTATGTCTTTCATCCTTACTCTTTTTGTTGAAAGGATGTGGTGTGCGCGGTACACGTATACGTGCCTATAGGTGTACGTGAACGTGCGTGTGTTTTCAGATAGGTTCATCTATATTGTATTTTGATCAAGGAAGACGATACAGTTCGTTTTCTGGATGAAGAAATATCCAGCAGGTTCAGCAATAAAATGAAATCAAAGAAAAGGTTGGAGTCTATATCTAAAATTATGTGAAATCTGTTACTTCGCCCCTCTTTTACACATTCTAAAATTGAACGATCGACACCAAACTTTAGTATCAACTGCAAACAAGGAAGGGGTTACAAAGTGCACTTTATTTTACTAGGGTGCATAGCTTAGTACAATAAATTTTTATTACTTTTCTCAGAAGAATGAAAAGTTTTATTATTTAACATAAAATATACGCCCCCTATTTTAAACCCAATTTAGAATAACAAATACCTTTTTAAGAGTTTCCAGTTCATTCTCCGTTTGCGAGAACTATAAACAAATGATAGGAATTAGGCTCCAGAAAAAATACTTACGCATGGCCAGTTTTACGTTGCATGCCCAAGAGTAAGAAATCCTAAGGATTTATTCTTCGTTGTTAAAAAGGAAACGCAAGAAATTTTCTCAAAAAATATTGTTTACTACGAAGTCCTAAAAAATTAAATTAAATTAAAAAATTATTACACCGCGAAGCAGGGATTTTGTCAGAGTATTTTTTCCAAACAAATCAGCTTATTCAATTTTCATCGATTGGTTTGCGAAATTGAACGAAACGTAAAGTTTGTAAATCTCGACAAAAATTGTTAGGGATAATTTCAATTATACTAAATATTGTGAGGATTTCAAAAAAAGAAAAAGTCTAGTTACTACTAATATTAAAAAGAATTTTTTTAAATTCGCGTTAATATTTTTAGTAGTCGAACGAATTAAAAAAAAAAAAAAAAAAAAATGAAGTAAAAACATTACTTTAAATGTCAGTTATTTCTTTTTTGTAAATAAATGATCGAATCTAATAACGTATGGAATATATATTCGCGTATAAATCGGCCAAAATCAAACAAGTACAAAAATTTAAATATCTAGAAAGTGTTTTTACAGAGAACGATAGTGCAACCCTGAAATCAGAAGGAACATTAGAATAGCCAAAGTTGCATTTCAAAAGCAGAGTATAGACACAGAGCATTATGAAACGGAAAAAATTCGTTAAAAACAAAAATATAAAAAATAAATATAATAATTCCATCACTTGAAAATTGCTTCGGTATGAAACTCGGAGTTGCGCAATTAATATAAGATATTAGATATATTTCTATATAAGATATATATATATTTCTTAATATATATATATATATATATATATATATATATATATATATATATATATATATATATATATATATTAAATAGCTTTGTTACTTAACATTCAGTACTGTTTTACTATAGAGTATCGCTCATATACCTACCTATATATATATATATATATATATATATATATATATATATTTATATATATTTATATATATGTATAATATGTATTTGTGTATATATATATATATATATATATATATATATATATATGATTTATATATATATTATTCATATCATATGTATATATATATATTATGTATATATATATATATTATTTATATATTATATATGTGCGGTATTTATTGGAAAGCGCTCAATATCATTGATACAGCTAACATACTTAGTTTGCTTTTGCGATACTCAAACTCTCTCTCCCTCTCCTTCCTCTCTCTCTTTCTTTCTCTCTCTCTCTCTCTCTCTCTCTCTATTTCAGTAGTTAGCAACCCTCTATATACAATTACCATGCGGACGCCAGTCGGTCTGCACATTTGCTGTAATGGTTGTAGATCAGTTGTGCAACTGCACAAGCCAAGATAGAAATGTGCACAAAACCACAACGAATAAACTTAGATAAGGAGAGTAAAAAAAAAAAAAAAAAAAAAAAAAGAAAACTGAAAAGAAAAAAATGAAAGTAAAAGAAGTAACCAAAAAGAAAAAGAAAAAGAAAAAAACAAACAAACAAAGAGAAAAAACGGAAAGAAAAGAAAAGAAAAGAAATCAATGAAAAGAAATCAATGAAAAAAGACTGAAAACAGACCTGGAGAAAGACGGATCCGGAACATTTGCCGTAAACATTATTGCTGTCGGAAAACTCGCGCCAGGAATTCTCGCCGTAGGTAACTTCGCCATATAGGATTTTCGTCGTAAGACAATTTTCGTTGTAAGACAATTCTTTTTTTCGATACCCTTATCTTGTACGTCTCTTTTGTAATAATGTTCAATCTAATATGCGAAGTACCTTTTTAAAATACGCAACTAGTTTCCACAAATTTGGTTGCATGTTAGTAAACCTTCGCCTTTTAAAATGTTTAAATGGAAGTAAATACAGATATTTCGCATATTTAAAAAATGAGGCTAAATTGTCTTACGGCAAAAAGACCTCTGCGGCAAAGTTTTCTACTGCGAAAATTCATGAGGCGAATTTTCCTAAGGCAAATATGTTTACGGCGAATGTTTCTAGAATAAAAGAGTAAATAAAGAAAATTGTTAAAAGGAAAAAAAAAAAAAACAACATAGAAGAAAATAAAAAAGAAATAAGAATAACAAGAAGAAAAATAAGACAGCTAAAAGGGAAGAGAGAAGGAAGTAAAGGGAAAACTGAGTTCTAGAGAAAAACACAGAAATAGATTTCTAACTAGCTTAAAAGACGCCCTTTCGGGTGGCATTTAAGCTAGCTACTGCATAGGGCTCTTGATTGGGGCTTCGGCTTGCTTAGGAGTTGGAGTGTCCCTAAGTTCTGCATATTCTCAGCATTGGAAGCTCTCCTGGCTGCAGTTTGATCTAGCTCTTCATTTCCGCACTGCAGCCTTGGCTCTTTTAATTGCAATCTGGTCCTCTGCTGGCGGAAATTTCTTTTTGCGAGACATACTGTTGCCGAATGCGATAGGAAACAATAAATTACAGAAGAACTCAAAATTGATTGCTGCATTTAAGGATTACATTAATATTTAAGCTTACCTTTTAAAAGTTCAACGAAAATTTTTCTGCCGCAACTTAATTTAAAAACAGTTTGATGTACGTAGGTCCTTACTTTCTGTAAAACAATTATTTTTATTTCATGTGTGACTTTCGCTGGGTTTCGCAATTAATTTCGGTTATTTCCAAATTTATTTCCAAGTTATAAAAATTGTTATCGTATAAAAAAATGTGCTGCAAAAATCAGGTAAATAAAGCATTGCCGAAAACAATTTCAGTAATGAAAATTTGGAAATCCAAAATTTCACGATTGCAGATTCAGATTCAGCCCGATTTACTCACGGAGTTCGCCTGATTCCAAAATGGTAGGATATGTTGAGCTACGGCCTCTAGGTGTGACGAACTGACATTCGCAGTTATTTATATAGAAGAAGTGGATAGATTTTTAGCTATTGATCCGACAGATTTTATTACTTAAACTTTATAATTACTTTATTATTACTCTAGGAGCAAAGATGAAAAAGTGTGACGCACTGACTTTCACTGTCGATAACTCCAAAACGATAGATTTTATCAAATTTATCAAGCCAGATTCACATGGAGCATGTATTAAACTTAATGTAAGGATTCTGGAAATTTTTAATACGAACTGAGTGCGGATATTACACTGCAAATTAACAAAACAAGATCAGATGCACATTTAAAGAAAGAAAGAAAATAAAGTAGACGGTAATTTTTTTTTTAAATAAAGGGTGTTGGACCGATTTTAAATGTGAATTAAGTTTAAGCGTCATTTTTTTTTATTTCAGATTTTTATTTCGCTGCTATATTTATTACAACGTTTCAGCCGTTGTACGTTCCGGCCTTCTTCAGGTGGTTGGAATGTTCAACATTCCAACTACCTGAAGAAGGCCGGATCGTAATAATGTAAATTGGTGAGACCTCGTCTAGTACTGTCTAAACGTCTTATCTGAAAACCTGGGAAAAAGAAACTCTATTAGTTTAGTGGCTTATTTTTGTGTAGATATTAAACATTTTGTGGGAAGGACAATTATACCATTCTGTTACGCGATTTGGAGAATTTTACTTTTACACCCGGGATATACAGTAGTATATATTAATAATATTATGCCGAATTGCCCAAACCCCAAAATAACTCCGTACATGTGTGATGAATGCGTTTAGCCTTTGAATGTTGTTAGAAAGGGTAATCTGGAAACTAAGACTAATACGTGCACAAAATGTTTAATATCTAAAAAAAAAAAAAAAAAAAAAAACATTAAACTAATTCAGTTTCTTTTTCCCAGATTTTCAGATAAGACGTTTAGCCATCTTTATATCATTTGTCGTAAGACTCACAGAAAAGACCTGTGAGCTATTTGATATCTAATAAACCGGGTACCTTTTGCTTACGTAACAACAACACTTTGTCTACCTCTAACGAAGATGGAACTTACTCTAGAAGTCAGTAATATGCCACGCTCGATTTTATTTATAGGCTGTATTTATTTACAAGTTAATAAATGAATAATTGATAAATTAATAAGTTACAAGTTCGAATATTGCTGTCACATATTATCAGGTGCCCCTGCTTTTTAACTAGTGCTCGCTGATAAAAATCGAAAGGAGAATCAGCAATATTATGGGTCTTGAGCTGGCGGCTCGGGTTCGGTCACGTTCCTACTACCGTAAAGTTACCTGTCTGTCGATTTTCTGTAAATGCTTTAATGGCAACTGGTCCGATGAACTCTTCATTATGGTACCTAGGTTTTTTTTTTATAACTTAAGCACAGTACCAGACGAGGTCTCACCAATTAACTTTTCCAGCCAATTTTAATTTTCAAAAATGTTAATGCTATGTCAATCGCTATTTGCTGTCTTTCTCATGAAACTTTCTTTGTTCTCGTTCCTTAGTAATGTTTTTGTTTTCGAATTCTTCCACACCCAGCAAATCCTTGTGTCTCAGTGGCTTTACTTGTCTTGTTTGGGGCGAACTCGATTAAAACGCTTACATGCACGCTCGCACACAAACACACATACACACACACACACAGGTTGCGAGAGATTAATTGTCTGAATTACGCAAAAATCTTATTAACATCTCATTTTAACAGATACATTTACCAAAATTGCATAAAAATATTTTGAAATATTAAAGAGTAAATTTATTTAATAAAATCGCCATTCTATACAAACATAAAATAGTAACAATTTAACCATGCCACCTAGTATATATATATATATATATATATATATATATATATATATATATATATATATATATGTTTTGAACAATAAAATATATTAAAAAATTAAGATTTTCAGACACACTGAGTTGTATATTAATATTTTTTCGTTTTCAATTTGTTTCCTTGACTAGTTTCGACCAGCCTAGCCATCATCAGGAGAAAAAAATCTGCTTGTTAACATCAGTGAACTACAGGGATTAATAACTTTATGAAGAAAATAAACTTTTAACTGTAGTTTTCATTTGTCTTTTTATTTTTTATCATAAATTTTGGTCAGTCTTTGAGTTGGTCAAACAATCTCTTTTAAGTTGTTATTTAAGATAAGAGCTGGATGGATCCATGCTGCTCTGAATTCACTTGGTCATTTTGACAGTTTTATTGGTTCCTGGAAAGGGAATGTGTCTTTGTTAAGTGTATGTTATATAGTTCTTAGGGAGTGCGTGAGTATGATGTGTGTAAGTGTATATATCAGCATGGGTGTGTGTATAAATGTGAGGCCTCAACATCTCCGCAAGCATGTCTGTCTTGTGTGGGTGAGAAATGTGGGTAGGGCCTGATTCGTAGGGTTATATATTAATTCTATCTATGCTGTTGAATTTGTGATAAGCCCGTCAAGGATGTAATGTTTTGAGGTGCAGAATCCATTTGTCTTCATGATCTTCTAGAATTTTTCTAATGTTATCTGCTCTGAACTTTTCTATTTTCTCAATTATAGTGAATTTGGCATGCCTTTTAAAATCGTGTCTTTGTAGCCTGAAGTGTTGTTCTACTGGTAATAATCTTTGGTGGGGATCCGACTTAATTCGATTGCGATAATTATTAATTCTGTAGTAAAAACGCCATTCAGATTGTCCTACATAATGTTTCTGGCATAGTTTGCATTCTAGGAGTTAAATTATGTTATGATTTTTACAGTTAGAGTCGTGGTAGATTTTGAAAGTAGATTTAGTGACTGAGCTGGTGAATGAATTCGTGTGTCTAATGTGGTTACAGCATAAGCTTCTTCTGTTTTACATAGTTGAAAAATCATGTTTTTGTTTTTGGTTAATTACGGATTATCTTATCATTTGAAATATGGTTACTACCTATAATTTCCTTTAGGTTCTTAGATCTATAATATTATAGAAGGCTCCTCAAACAAATTTTTAGGGCTGGTTTGAGATGTAATATTTCACAGCGACTTTTGGTTATTTGGGATAGTGGAGGCAGAGTGATTACTAGAGGGATGCGTCTGGATTTATTTTAATAATCTTTTATATACATTAGAGCTTCTTCTCTAGTGTAGAAATTACTTTATTTATTTGTTCCCTGATTAGGTCTTGTTTATATGTGAATTGATACTCTGGATTTTGAGTATGTTTATTTAGTTCTTCTTGGAACATATCCTTCTGAGCCTAAGTGCTTGTGAATAGGGAAGGTTCTCCTTGAGGTGTTTAGGGTGGGAAGACTTAAAGTGTAGATAGTTGTGGGTGTCGGTGATTTTAGTGTGTAGTGTCGTTTGTAGTTTTCTGTTTTTATCTATGTAAATGCGGGTGTCTAAAAATGTTACGGATCTTGTGGACTTTTCATAGTCAAACTTAATTGAGCTGTGTATTGTGTTTAGGATCATAAGGAGTTCAGGGAGTTTGTCGTCACTGCCCGTCTATACAAAGAATATATCATCGATATACCTTGGATAGGATATGCAGTCACTACCGGTGAGGGGATAGTTATGGGTCTCCTCAAATATTCCCATGAAGATCCAAGCATATGTGCCCATTTCACAGCCTCTTACTTGCAAGTAATGTGCTCCATTAACTGTAAGAATATACTCCATGAGCTTTATGATAACTTCTGTCGGTGGAGGTCTTGTTTTCTTCTTTTAGTAAGTGCTTCGATGTGTTTAGTGTTTGAATATAGTCAACTAGAATAGCATTTTCTGGCACTGTTTGTACGTGATTCATTTTGTTTAGTAGGTTTGTTGTATCTCTGATGTAGGATATTACTTCCTTAGCTAGGGGCTATATGTAATGGGCTGTATATATATATATATATATATATATATATATATATATATATATATATATATGTATATATATATATATATATATATATATATATATATATATATATATATATTAAAAAAGGGTTGAACAGAAAGGGGTCAAAACGGTGAGTAGGTTAAATTGTACCTAAATTAAAAAGGAGTCAAAGGTAAAATAAAGATGTAGAGGTGCATTACCATGTTAACAGTACAAATACATTGTTCGCTTTTTCAAATAACCACTCATCTTTGAAAAGCACTTCTCGAACCTTGAAGCAGACAGGCTACAGCAGCAGAAGACCACACTGCGTGCTACTCCTTGACTGTATGATTGGGAAAAGGAGAGCATTAAGAAGAATTTTGTAAATATTTTTTTTCAAGAATTAATAATGCCTATAAATAATAAATGTTTGCCTACACTTTCTTTCTTGAGTTACGATGGAAATCATTCAAACGAAAATGTTAAGACCAATATGACGGCTGCATATTGGTTAAATACGACATTCCATTCACTGAAAGATGTTAATGATCCGGTCAAAAACCAGGATGCTTGCCTGAGACTGAAAGTACAATAATGTTACTAATTTTAACAGCGGATTTTCTAAAGTATTTGCATTCCATTACTATATCTGGGGGCTGATAAAGGGTAGTTTAAATTTCTCTCCAGACGCCATGGGTATTCTTAATTCATCTATATGCCGTTCCTAGTCCATACTTTGTAGGTGTTAGCAAAGTTTGTTCCGTTACTATCCTTGTCATACCCTCTTCTGCCATACAGTGATACAAGCTCATTAAGTAAGTCATTCGCTGTTTCCCCTTACCTTCAATATATCCTATGAGTGTCAAAATTTCCAAGCCATCTTTCCTTACTATGTTTCCCAGAAAGTTCAAGTCTCTTTTTGTTTCCGTTTTCCTTAAACCTTCCTTATTGTTCGAATGACCAGTTTATGCTATTATTAACATGTTTGCTTAAGGCTGTGTTATGGGGTCCTCCCCTTTTTCATATAAGTGGACTCGACCAGAGTGTTACTTGGACTGCTGCCGTTAAATGCCCAGAGTCACTCAGAATATAGTGAGTGAGAGTGAGCAGAGATTGTGATTGATTTGGTCTGTCAGTTGACTGGCTGATCGGTTGAACTCTCTGCCTTCGGGCGGGGAGGAACCCGAAGGAGGCTACGCCGAAGGGCGGATTCTCTTTCGGGGAGGTAAACCGACCCTGAACCCGTTTATACGGGTTCAATGGGCATGTTTTTGGCCGAGCCCACGGGCTCGGATATCCCACGTTAAACCGGCCTTGTGCCACATGATGCCGTCGTGGGGGTGGTGACTAAATATAGAGTTAGTCAGTCAGTCGACTGGCTGATCGGTTGAACTCTCTGCCTTCGGGCGGGAAGGAACCCGAAAGAGGCTACGCCGAAGGGCGGATTCTCTTTCGGGGAGGTAAATCGACCCTGAACCAGTTTATACGGGTTCAATGGGCATATTTTTGGCCGAGCTCACGAGCTCGGAGATCCCATGTTAAACCGGCCTTGTGCCACATGATGCCCTCGTGGGGGTTGACTAAATATCGAGTTGGAGGTAGAGTAATAGTGTGAGGTAACCGCTTGTACAAATCACAGTTAAAGCACGTAGACTCTAAGAAATTCCTACTTCGATATATATATATATATATATATATATATATATATATATATATATATATATATATATATATATATATATAAGTCTTATTGCTACTAACCGTGTTCCTGGATTTACTAACAGTATTACCCATTGTATTATTGTGTAAATACATTTAATTTCTTATATTTAATTATTGCGTTTGTCATTCATTGGAGACCGAATTTCTTCTCGGAATCCACAACAGGCTGATATCACAATAATATTAATAATTTCAATAGGTGATTTTAAAGATTATTTACATTACATCGTTATCTATATCTATAAAACAGAAGATGTCTGTGCGTATGTGTGTTTATCTGTGTGTGTATGCTATTTATGCACGTAAACATTTCTCGACTGATTTCGATGAAATTGTACACACATGTTGCAAATTTATTAAATCATGTCAAGACCATCTTTCTAATTTCCAGTCCTACCCCCCCTACCCCGGTTTGGCAGAAAAATCGATGAAACGGAAGTTGGGTACGACTTTTTGCAAAAACTATAACAAATTAACACAGGAACAATTTTTTTTACGGGATAAGCTGATTTTTTTTTTACACTTATAGCTCATATTACGAAGTTTATGTAGAGAGCTTGATAGTTTTCTTGCGACATTGCCTTCACGTGAAAAAATGCAAAAAACTGTGAACAAATCGGGTTTTTTCGTATTACTTAAAAAAGAAAAACATGAGTAACTTTTTTCATTTTTTTATCCAATGTTCTTCAATCATATCGCAAAAAAATTGTCATCATACAAAAAATGAGATGTGCTTTCCGTTCTGTTCACTTTCCCGCGTATAACGAAAAACTGTTTAAAAAAAGCCCATTTTTCGACTATAACTCCCTAGTTTTTCACTGCATTTCAAATTTGCCATGTAAATTACATATGATAGAGAAGTTGACTTGCGTGAAGTTTTTGGTTTAGATTATTTCAGTTAAGTGGACAAAATCTGCGACAAACCAGGTCCAAAATAGGCTTTTGCTATTTAGCCAATAGTTTCTTCATATGATTCCATCTTAAGTTATGGTTCGAACAACTTTGATGCAAAGAATATTTGAGAAGTCTTATTGAAGTGTTAAAAGGGCATAATCCCAACGAACCTATTATAACCCCCAGCTTTATAGTAAATGTGCGAAGAAAGAGGGTAGTGACATTTATGCATTTGCATTTGGATCAAGTTCTGACACTTCATCCCTGTTTTTGTTTGATTATTAAATTTCTGAACAATGTCATACTATTTGAAAGTTATTACGGCCATAGGAAATTTACTAAATATCTAAGACATTGAAACAATTTAACCCCGAGCAACGACCATACAAGAAGTTATTATCGATGGAATTCCTTTATTAAGATCAAACACTTCCGGAGAACATACCGTAAAAAAGATGATTTTGCGCCGTTTGAGGCAACAATTACATATATATACATAGTAATCCACAGACAGACTGTTTTGCTGCATCACAGATCATCAATGTGGCTAGACACTCGATTCCTTCGAGCCAGGTTCGAAACCAAACCAATTTGACATTAGTCGGAGACTCTCACCTTAGACCATTAGTTCACGCAGCGGAGAAAGGGAATTTTTAGCGCCTTATATACGGGACATAAGCATTACCGAGTAAAAGGGTGTTCAATTCATAGCGAAAAGCTTTTAGTGTTAATAGCAGCAGCCGAGAAAGTCTATTTCGTCTAAAGTGCCCAACCTACGAGAGGATATATATATATATATATATATATATATATATATATATATATATATATATATATATATATATGTGTGTGTGTGTGTGTGTGTGTGTGTGTGTGTTCAGGTCGGTAAATGTTGTTAATACTGTTTATTATAAACAGAGCATTTACTTGAATATTTGTATCTATAAAAATAACGTATAAACAAAAAAATATATTAAAATAATTGTCGGACTTAGTGCATTTCATAAGATACATACATACATTTTTAAATTTAACCTGATAGGAGATTCTTTTTTTTTATATGTTTCACTGATCAAACTTCATCAGAGAGATGGATTATATTTCAACCAATTGGTGAAACAAATCGTCACTCTCGTCAGGGATATGAAGGCGGGATTTTTTTCCCTTTTACTCTATCATTTATTTGTTGTCTTTTTTATTAGAATTTATTAATTTCAACTCAGTTTTTATTTAGATATTCATCAGTTTTAATATTTTTCGTGCCCTTTCGACAGTCTGATTGGCTGAAAAAGGGCCGGTAGTTTATTAACCGCAAAACATGGTAATTTAAATGCATTTTCATCCGTGTCAATTATCTTCATATTTTTTTTAACAAAACGGCAGTTCAAAATTGTAAAGACGAAGGTTCTGGTGACATATCGCCATATTCATTGTAGTGTCTAATTCCACGTGTATTTTATGTTCTTATATTCTCTTGTTTAAGCCTGATCCGGGATGATAGCCCCCAATTAGGGTCCTAGCTATGGCCAAATAGTCAACACCGATACAAAACTCAACAGTACATTTTCATAATGTAATTACTAGCAATACCTTGTATAGAAATATTACCAACAATAAAATACTAAAAAAACGTCTAAAAATATATTAATATAATAAAATTACCAGCAATATATATTTATTAAAAAATACCAATAATACATTTTTATATTGATTTTTTTTTTTACGGTTTGTCAACCTTTTTGAGGTTATTTAAAGCCGAAACGCATTTTTGGACTGATAGAATGTTTTGGAGATATTAATGATTTTTCGATATAAGTATTAGTATTTAACCCATAGATGGAAGGAGCAGAAGTGGATTCATACCTTTCCCAATAGGAAGTAAATGAATATGATGATCCTGACTGAAATTGGAACTCGTCTCGCCGATTTCTCATTTCGAGCCATTATCTCATTACACCATCCGTACATCCAATCTTACAACACCTGGTATTCACCAGCGGTCACCCATCTACGTATTGTCCAGGTTCAATGTTGATTAACTTCGGTAATCGGACAAAAACCGCTGTCTCAACGTGATATGGCCGTAAGCCTACATATCATTTTAATTACCAACAATACATTTTATCA
>OZ010581.1:101976112-101993612 GCA_963932145.1 Acanthosepion lycidas
TTTATTCCAAAATTCCTTGCTTCTAACAATTTTTTTTCAAAAATGTATTGCTGGTAATACAACTTATTTTTACGTTTTGACCCCAGTTTGTTGGCTAACTATTTGCCCATAGCTGTGACTCTAATAGCTACTACCACTCCGCGTCAGGATAGACCTGGGAATACCAGCAATTAGAGGTGGTCCCACGCCCTTCAAACACTGCTAATCAGAGGCCTTGCTGTCGGTTGTAGGTTATCGTCTTACCCAGGACGCAGATGTAGTTTATCCTCTTATCCAGGGCACGGATGTAGTTTACTGTCTTACACAAGACGCAGGTGTAGTTTATCGTCTTACCGAGGACGCGGATCTAGTTTATCGTCATACCCAAGACGCGGATGTAGTTTATCGTCTTACCCAGGTCGCTAATGTTTCTTTTCCTAATTCTTACACACCCTTCAATCCCTTGTGTCTTAGTGGCTTTACTGCCTTACAAAGGGTGATACCGATTTAAAAAAGGGAAAAAAACAATACTGTATTAGAAAACAATTTCCCTTGATGTCGAAACTAATCTTTCAAAATCCGTGCATCTTTGGCGCCAATGTTAGCGGTAGTGGGGTGATACAGACCCTCAATTTTGCCTGAATCGAGTACTAAATAGCGTCCCTTTGGCCTCACTCTATGACAATGCTATTGAGCTGAGCCGTCTCATTTGGCTAAAAGCATTACTGCCATTAAACTCATTTTCCGTATTTGTTTTTTTTTAACTTTTAAATGTCTTTTCTCTCTTGTTAAACCCTCTTCCAGCTTCCTGCTTTACTTTCAATTAAGATCCTCAAAACTTTAATTGCAACGCCAATCGCCATCTTCTATTTTCGAAACCTGTTCTTTCATTGTCCAGTTGGTTTCTTTTACTCTCGGGAACCCAGTGCATCCTAATGGCATTGATCGCAATGCTTGGAGGTGAAATGATTTAATAAAAAGAAGTGCAGCTTGTCAGGTTAAGATAAATTTATTGAATTCATTGACGGATATTACATTTATTCTTTATGCGTGTTTCAAACGGGGAAAATGTCTTATTCCAGAAAATAAGTAAAAAAGAAAAAGAAAAACAAATATTTATTTTATGTCTGAATTTCTGGGATGAGGAATTATCATCATTTATACTATTTGCAATCGGACTCATCTTTGTTGTTAACGAATTTAGGTAATAATGGCACTGACAAAAATGGTACAAGTGGAAAATGACTTCCATGATGGGATTTTGGTAGAGCCACAGAGATCAATGGTGTGTACTTGAAGGTTTTCGGACAACTGAACCAGAAGTAAATAAATAGACAATTGTCCTTTGATTAGAAATTTAACTTTAAATCGATTAAAATTAAACAGCTACTAGTGTTTAATTTTAAACTGTTTAAAGAGTCTGTTTTTCACTCGTGCTATTTTGTCCTATTTTTCACTCGTGCTATTTTGTCCTATTTTTCACTTGTGCTATTTTGTCCTATTTATCGCTTGCGCTATTTTGTCCTATTTTTCACTTGCGTTATTTTGTCCTATTTTTCACTTGTGCTATTTTATCCTATTTATCACTTGTGCTATTTTGTCCTATTTATCAATTGTGCTATTTTGTCCTATTTATCACTTGTGCTATTTTGTCCTATTTTTCACTTGCGCTATTTTATCCTATTTATCGCTTGCGCTATTTTGTCCTATTTATCACTTGTGCTATTTTGTCCTATTTATCACTTGTGCTATCTTGTCCTATTTATCACTTGTGCTATTTTGTCCTATTTTTCACTTGTGCTATTTTGTCCTATTTATCACTTGTGCCATTATTACTTGGACCATTATTTCAAGCGCGGAATATGTTTCATTCCAGAAAATAAGTAAATGAGAAAAACAAAAACAAATATTTATTTTATGTCTGAATTTCTGGGATGAGGAATTATCATTATTTATACTATTTGCATTCGGACAATTATCCTCATCCTTGTTGTTATTTACGAATTTAGGTAATAATGGCACATGTAATAAATATAAAAATGGCATAAGTTGAAGAACATCTCCATTTGATAATAGTTAATCTTATAATCTGTTTTGTATCCCTATATCCATGGAAGCAAACTTTCTGTTTATGTTTATTACTTGATATGACTTATAAATTTGACCTTCTGACTTCAGTCTATGGCAATGCTATGGAGGTGAACTCTATCATTTATTAAAAATTTATACTGCCATTAATTTTCAAAATAAATCAGAAAACTTTACATAACGTTTTTTTTTTCAATTTATTTCTGAAACATTATCTTCTAAAGCTTCTAAAGCTTTTATTTCTTCATTATCTTCTAATATATATATATATATATATATATATATATATATATATATATATATATATATATATATATATATCTCAATCTGTTCATTATCTATCTATCTATCTATCTATCTATCTCAGTCTGTTCATTATCTATCTATCTATCTATCTATCTATCTATCTATCTCAGTCTGTTCATTATCTATCTATCTATCTATCTCAGTCTGTTCATTATCTATCTATCTATCTAGCTCAGTCTGTTCATTATCTATCTATCTATCTATCTATCTATCTATCTATCTCAGTCTGTTCATTATCTATCTATCTATCTATCTATCTCAGTCTGTTCATTATCTATCTATCTATCTATCTATCTATCTATCTATCTATCTATCTATCTATCTATCTATCTTAGCAACAGTCCCGATTCTTTTTGATTAAACCTCGTATAAACCGATTATGGAAAAGAGTCACTATGAACTGTTTGGTTAGCTTGATGTATTTGGGAAATATATTAAAATAATAAGCCCTGTGATTATTGGGTCCTGATTGTTAAATCCGTTACTTTCTGATTGTTAAATCCTTAAAACTTTGCATCTGATTTAGCTGCACCTCCTCTCATTTAAAATCTAATTTATGCCCCGCCACACACACACCTAAGCACATACGCACTTTATTATGTGATGTCCTGTCTACTAAATACTTTTCAAATCAAAAAGCCTTTCAATAATAAACATCTTTGCGGCATGAGCCCCTGCCGTTAGCTCTCTTTGCAAATCCATATTATATAGATATTATTTTATTATATATATATATATATATATATATATATATATATGTTATTTTTGCCTCGCCTCACATGACTTTGTTTCTACTGCTCTGCTCTGACCTTGGTCCGATGACATAAGTGCGAAGCGAATGAGTCATTGACTCTTTTTCAGCCTTGGGGTCGTGGAAGGAGGTCAGGAGAGACTAGGAACTGCTAATCCTACCCCGCCCTATTCGCCATAAGCTAAACAGGCCAGTTTGCTGCATCGGCCTGCAGTTTTGCCGATGCAACATGTAACAACTGCGCAGCGCAGTAGTTGCAGTCTGTAATGCATGACATATTTGTTGTCCATTCAGAGAGCAGCCTGGCTCTTTCACTCTCCAAGTCCCTTCTCTCACTCACTCTCTCTTTCTCTTTTTTTTCTTCTTTTTGTTTCTTTATCTTCTTTTATTTCTTTTTTCCCTCTCTTTCAAGAAGTCTCTCTCTTTCTTTCTCTCTCGGTTTTTGAGCGCTTTTAATTTAGCCATTTCTTTTTGTTTCTATATGTATTTTCTTTCTTTCTTTCGTTCGTTCGTTCGTTCTTTCTTTCTTTCGTTCTTTCTTTCTTTTTTCTTTCTTTCTTTCGTTCGTTCTTTCTTTCTTTCTTTCTTTCTTTCTTTCTTTCTCTCTCCTCTCTCTCTTTTGCACTCATTTTTTCTTCTTCCTTCCCTTTTAATTTCTATATCTTTTTAAATTTCATTTCTCTACCTCTCTCCCCCTCTAACTTTCCCTCTTTCTCTCTGTCTTAAGAACTCTTTCCTATCTCTTTCCATTTCTTTTCTCTCTCTCTCTCTCTCCCCATACCTTCCTCTCTTTCTCCGATTCTTTTGAACTCTTTCTCTTTTCTTTCTGTTTCCATTTTTTCTTTCTTTCTCTTCTTACCTTCCTCTCTTTCTGTCTCTTTTGAACTCTTTCTTTGTTCTTTCTGTTTCCATTTCTTTTCGCTCTCTCCTCGTATATTTCTCTCTCTCTCTCTCTCTCTCTCTCTGCCTCTTTTGAACTCTTTCATTTTCTTTTCTATTTCTCTGTCTTTTTATTTCTTTTCTCTCTCTCTCTCTCTTTCTCATCGCTTTTTACATCGTTTTCTTCTCATTTCTTTCTATGTATTTCCTTTTTTCACTCTCTCTCCCCCCACTCTCTCCCCCTCTCCCCCTCTCTCTCTTACTAACTTTCTCTTTTTCTCTATTTCATTTGAATTTTCTCTTTTCCTTTTGTTTCTATTTCTATATTTATTTATTTATTTATTTTTATTTATTTATTTTTATTTATTTATTTATTTATTTTTATTTATTTATTTATTTATTATTGTCATTTATTATTTTCCTTGTTTATTATTAGGTTGGTGCAATAATAATATCGTTTTTTCACATTATGTTACTATGTGAGAAAACGACATTATTTTTGCACCAACCTAATATTTATTTTATTTATTCTCTCTCTCTCTCGCCTTCATTAACTCTCTCACTTTTAACTCTTTTCTAATTGTCTTATTTATTATTACATCTTTTTTTTTTCTTTTCTCTCTCTTACTTTCTATTAATTTTTCTCTTTTGAAGGGTCTTTCTCACTTTCTCAGCGTTTTTGAACCCCTCTTTTCTTTTTCTCTTTCTTTCGCTATTTTACTCGCTTTTTTCCTTTGATTTTCTTTCGCTTCTCTCTTTTCTTTTATTCTATCCCTCACTAATTCTACCCTTTTGCAGTTTTTCCTCTTCTTTTTCTTTTTCTTTTTCTTCCCATTTACACTCTCGCTCTATTTCTTCCTTTCTTTCTTTCTTTCTTTCTTTCTTTCTTTCTTTTTTCTGCTTTTTGTTTTCTATGTCTGTTTTGACGCTCCATTTCTCTTTTCAAATATCTCTTTCTTTCGTTGTCTGTCTCTATCCCTATCTCTCTCTCTCTCTCTATTTATTTATTTATATCTCTGGAAAATAAAGCATAATATATATTTTTAAAAAATCCGCATTACTGCCAAAAACGTTTGCGATTTCTCTCTTTTTATAATAAATATTTTTTTCTCGGTGAAACAACTATTACCTCTTCCCTTTATATATATATATATATATATATGTGTGTGTGTGTGTGCTTTTTATTCTCATTATCATTTTTTCTTTCTTTTTTATCTTCATTGCTATTATTACTTTCTTCATTTTTTCTTTTCATTCAATTTACTCTCTCTCTCTTTCTCTCTCTCACGCTCTCTCTCTCTCTCACGCTCTCTCTCTCTCACGCTCTCTCTTTCTCTCACGCTCTCTCTCTCTTTCTCTCTCTTTCTCTCTCCCACGTTCTCTATATCACGCTCTCTCTCTCTCTTTCTCTCTCTCTCACGCTCTCTTTCTCTCTCTCTCTCTCACTCTCTCTCTGCTTCCATTTCTCTTTCTGTTCATTATTTTTTCTTTCTTTTGCTCGGCTTTTTCTGATCCTCATTCTCTTTTCTTCCTTTCTTTCTTTTTTTTCCACAACCCATATTTAAAAGTTTTTCCTGTTTTTTCTTTCTTTTTGTGTTTTTCATTCATTTATGTCTCTTTTTCTGTCTTTCTCTCTTTTCCTATTAACTTCGAAGATCGCACGGAACCGGTGTTTCAACGTTATGTGGCTTTAAGCCATAGAATTACTTGAGATAGATATATATGCACAGCTTGAGATAGATAGATAGATAGATATTATGCAGAGCTTCAGAGAGTTAGATAGATAGATATTCCCAACTTGAGATAGATAGATATGCAGAGCTTCAGTGAGATAGATAGATAGATAGTTATTCCCAACTTGAGATAGATAGATAGATAGATAGATGGATAGATATTACGTTGGTGCAAAAATAATGACGGTTTTTGACGTATTTTTTAGTCAAAAAACGTCATTATTTTTGCTCCAACCTAATAGATAGATAGATAGATATGAAGAGCTTCAGAGAGATAGATAGATAGATAGATAGATAGATAGATAGATAGATAGATAGATATGCAGAACTTCAGATAGATAGATAGATAGATAGATAGATAGATAGATAGATATGCCCAGCTTGAGATAGATAGATAGATAGATAGAATCTAAAAAAAAAAATTCTTAAAATTTATAATGTTTTCTGGCCTTAAATAACCCGCAAACGTTTGATACTCAGTAGTAACCAAATCTATCGATCTATCTATGTAGCATATCGACAGTCCCGTTTATTTTTGATCAAATCTCGTATACCTATATTTTACATATTATGCAAAAGGGTCATAATGAACTGTTTGGACTATTAGGTTAGCTTGATCTATTTAGGAAGGACATTAGAATAATTCAAAATTTATACAGAAATCAAACTCCCTACATACGTTCAGAAAACGAATTCAGTGAATACACAAAAATAGAATGCGGCCTAAGACATGGATGTGTCTTCTCGCCGGACCCATTCAAACTTTACAATGAATCTATCCTGTGTCCTACCAGAATTCATTATTCGCTGACACGTTCTTGATATACAGATGACACAGTGTCACAGCCACAGCTGACACTGAAAAGAAACTACAGGAACTCCTACAGAAGGTCGTAAAGGAAAGCGAGAAGAAAAGACTAACTATCAATTCTAAGAAGAAAGAAGGTGATGTTGTCGTCAGCTAAAAGAACAAATCGACATCCTAATTTGGGGACATGAAAATCAAAAATGTACAGAAAATTAATTATCTAACAGATGACGGAAAACGTAACACTGAAATTCGAAGGTCCATTGGAATAGTGAAAGTTGTCTTCCAAATGCTAAGGGAATTATTAAAAACAGGAAAATTTTATTAGAAAACAAAAAAAATAAAAGTATCTTGACCTGTTACATAATATTGGTCCTCCTATTATTATCTGTCTACATTTCTTAGATGAGGCATTATGTACACTATTTACATTATTCGAACTATTGTCCTCATCTTTACCGCCATATTTATTACAACGTTTTGGCCGTTGTACGCTCCGGCCTTCTTCAGGTGGTTGGAATGTCGAACTGAACTCTTTATTTCGCTCACTGGAGTAGACTGTTCTAGTTCCACGTGCCATGTTTCAATGGATGTCAGTTATCAGTTATTTCCTGCTAATTCCCCTCTCCATGTTCTCCACTGCCTTAGACGGGTAAGGCTTCAAGAACACCAGGAATCTGTAACGCGAGGGGAAGTGGAAAAATCAGGCGTGGCTAACCACATATAGAGAGAAAAGGGAGATCAGCGCCCTCTGTGGGATCAGATTGAGATCGTAGATAAAGAACACCATTGGAAAATTCGTAAACTTAAGGAATCAGCACATATGCTAGGCCACAAAAATCTCCTGAGCCGACCAAGCATAGAAATGAATACAATATAGGAACCAGTAATAAGGAGTGCTAAAGAAAGTCGATAATAACAACAAAAGTTACAATATAAGCTCTGGTAAAAAATGAAGTGATAACAGGAAAAATTGCAATATGAGCACTGGTAAAAAATGAATGCTGAAGACATTAGGTTTATAATACCCAGAAATTCATATACACATATCCTCAAGGCACAGTGGATAAAGTTGTTAGTTAGATCCAGTGACAGGGCCCAAAGTGTGTGAGTTCAATACCCGGTTAAGGCAGTGGAGAACTTGGAGAGGGGAATTAACAGGAGATAACTGATAACTGACCTCCATTAAACATGGCATGTGGAACTAGTCTACCCCGGGTTCATTTTGACATTCCAACCACCTGAAGAAGGCTAGAGCGTACAACGGTCGAAACGTTGTAAGAAATATGGCGATATTGGTCGTCCTATATATCAGTTAATGCAGGGTACCTACATCATGAAGAGGAAATGTGAATCAACAGAAATTTGGTTCTACAGAAGGATGCTGAGATTACCATGAATGGAACATGGGAACATGAGAAATAATTTCTATTTATCTGTCTATATCTCTGGGATGAGGTATTATGATTACCTACATTATTTACATTATTCGGATTGTTATCCTCATCTTCATTGCCATAATCACAACGTATCGGCCTTCTTCAGGTGACGGTAAATTTCCAGGTACATGACAGCAGGTATCTCGACTTCAGTCACTTTCTAACCGACGTGACGTGATTTCTTTTCATGATAATTTTTCTTACCTCGACTACATGAAGTAAAGCGTGTAACTAGATTGGTAACTAGGTCCCACCGTTTTGCTGTTGAACTAGTTGGATGCAACCGCCACTTCTATTTTTCTCACACTTCCTACTTGTGGAACTCCCTTCCGATTCCTTGCTTCATTGGCACCTACCATCTTCAAAAATTAAATGCAACACCAATCGCTATCTTCTGTCTTCCTAAATCTGTTCCTCTATTGTCCTTTCGTCACTCCTCCTCACTAAAGTCTTCTCATTTTCTTCCCCTCCCAGTAGCCCCTTGCGTCTTAGTGGCATTATTACTTGCTTGGGGGGAATAGATGAGTAGAGGATTATCCCTTGTTTCCTGTTTAGGATTGGGTTTCTGGATCCTTCTAAAGTCTTCTTATTCTCTTTCACTCCCAGTAGCCCCTTGCGTCTTAGTGGCATTATCATCTTGGGATGAAATTAAAAAAAAAATAATCACCTACTGTTTGCCAATTATAGAGAAAGTTACTTGTCCTTAACAATAAAACTCTCTATAAAACGGCATGAAATTAAACAGAAAAATAAAGGCCTCTAGAATTGCAAGAATTTTTGTCTCCTCCATTCCAAAAGTCAGTTGGCATGTCTCCTCAAGAAAACTCTCCAAATTCTCCCCAGGACAAAGCAATTAATTTGACGAAATGAAAATCATTTGATTCATCTACACCTCTAAGACAAAGGTAACGACATTTTTCAGATGAAAACAACATTTTTCAGATCGAAACGACATTTTCCAGATGAAAACAGCATTTTCCAGATCAAAACGGCACTTTCCAGATCAAAGGTGTTTGATCAACGTAACATGTCAAGATAGAAATTTTCCAAATTGTCTTACATGCTTACCAAAAAGTGCGTTTCTCGGTGTTAATGTCTACGCCTAAATATCCTCTTTTAAGCGAGACAAATTGATTTTTGTATGAAATCTCGTAAAAAAAAAACTACGGAAAGTCATTGCTTTCTCACACACATGCAAACAAGCATCAAAAGTCGGCCATTAAATCCTCTCGATTGCTGTCACCACGTGCGACTTCCCTCTTTCGTAGGGGACGTCAAAGTAGGCGGTGGCAGAAACACAACACTTATGACATACAACATCCATGGGCAACCCTTTGAGAACTGTGGTCCGCATGAGATAAGGCAAATCAAAAGGCGGGCCGCGCTACTAAAAATATTCAAGATCATTTTGCGCTTAAAGTATCTCAGCCATTTTTCCCTACAGGAAGCAGTACGAATAAACATCTGCCTTAGAAATAGGCAGTTTCTTTTATCGTCTTTAATTTATTCATTTTACTATACGAAAAATATTTTTAAAAGATAAAATATATTTCTTCTCGAGAGAAAAATAAATGCTTATGAACCTTTTCTATTACTAAAGCAAAATCTATTTTACACGTATGATCTTCCTTAGTAAAAATTACCAATCGTCTGAAACACCGAATACGTTACCTTCAATGAAAAGTTACAAAATTTAACATTGGTCGCTTGGCTGATTTTGTTTATCGGCATATCAACATATTTAATGCCGGCATCTAAATATTTTTTGAACACTCTTATGCTTTCAAATAAACGTAGTTTATACATTATTTTATACTTCCATAGTAAATGTATGTTTTGTTAGATATATAGTTTTTAGATCGTAAAATGTAGGCATGTCCACTGTTTTCGCGGAAAAACAGCATAGCGTAAATGAAAAATGCCACAAAATTAAAGAAAATAAAGTATTATCGTCAAAATGTTTATGTTATTATTAAGATGAAAGAAAAATGTATTTTTTAATTATTTTTTGAAATTTTTTAATATTTTCTAACACGTTCGAAATTTCGGTTAAAATCTTCTTTTGTTTACGTCATCGCGGGAACGTTAAAATAACATAGTTTTTTTTTGCGCTTTTTTCCCGTTGAAAACACATTGATTTGGAAATTCTTGTAAAATTAAAGTAATTGTCCAATTTTAATGAAATTTTCAGGACTTATTCACAAATAAATGAAATTATTTTTAAAATATTTTGTTCTTAGAAATTTTTGGTAAAAAATTTTTTTTTTTAAATATGTTACCCCCCACTTATTTAATTTCATGAAATTTCGCCCCAAACCTTTTCGGCTCCTCAATTTTTTTTTTTGTTAAAAGGAGGAGTCTTTGGAGATGATAAATAACCTACTTTTTTTTCAAATTTGCGCTATTTAACTGAAAATCTTGTCTGAATTGAAAAATAATGAATCCAATAAAACAATGATATTACTTAATTAGAAAAGTTTTTAATTACTTTTGTAAATAAGTAATATTAAGGACATTATTGTCTGAAGAAATAATTTTTTTCTGATGATTTTTAAAAGAATTTTTTCGTTTTTTAAAAAATTTTAATTATAATAATTTATAATATTTTAACATCGTGTAAAGCTCTGTATTAGGAGGGCTCCTCGATATTATGTAGTAATTAAGTAGAAAAAAACTTTACGAATCCAAAATTGCTAAGTTTAATAAATTTAGTTGAGCTACTTTTTTTAAAAATAATTTTTTATGTTGTATATTTTTACTTAATACATTCCTTATTTCCGTGTATGATATACTGAAATTGCCAGTATTATTACAAGGTCACGTGATTTAAGGGTTTTGTCCCGTTACGCGGCCTTTTCATAACATTTTTTATTTTCCATTCAACTTTAAAAGTGTAAACTTTAAATTTTAAAGTAATTTTTCTTTTTTTATTTTACTATTTCACTAAATAATTTTATTTTATGTATTGTATTTCCATTAGTGTGGGTCATACTCAAATAGAATAATTTTTTTTTTTTTTTAACTCAGACTTTTAAAAATTATGTCATTGATGGTAATCCATAGTAGCTGTCATCGCCTCGTCATTCAACAATCCATCAATAGGTGGGTCAGATTAACAGGATCGATCGTTAATAATTGGTTGTATATTATTTTTTTACGCTATAAGTAAGAAAAATTTCTTTCAAATCAGATTACTTTAACTTTAAATTTTTTAATTTTACTAAAATAACGTGTCAGAAATTTTTTTAAATATTTTAAAAATCGATAAATTTGTGTTTGTTTACAAATTTCTTAAAATTAAGAAAATGGCCGTTTTTAAGAAAATTTAAAATCAAATTTGTCAATCAAATGTATATAGTTTCTATCTGAAATACACCAGAATTGTTTAATTAATAGAAATCGTAAATTTAATCATTAAACTTTCAATTAAAGCTAAAATGAAATCTTCAAGTATGTTTTTTCGTTGTAAAAAATTCATTTTAAACTTCAATATAGAAAATTTATGCCGAAATAGCGGAGGTACCTAATAAAATGTATTGTTTTTAATTCTACTATAAAAATGTATTTTTATATTTTTTTAATTTTGTATTGATTGTCATTTTGTTATAAATGTATCTCATTTTATATATAAAAAATGTGCTGTTTATTTTGTTTGGGGGTTCCCTATTTTCTCATAGTTGGGAGCCTAACATGTGTTACCACTCCGGTTGAGGATAGACATGGAGACAACAGCCGTTAAGAGGTGGTTTTACGCTCCTTCAATGTCCCAATCAGCGGCCTTGCTGCCGGATTTAATTTATCGTCACACTGTTTATCGGTGTGAGTGGTGTGGAGAATTATAGCGGAATGTAACGAGGACGAAGAAACAATTCGTCATTGATATCTATATGCTTTTGTGTGTGAGTGATCACGTGAGAACGAAACGTAAAGAAACAAAGACATTTTAAAGAAACGACATTTAGGCGGAAATTAGAGGTTTCATTGAAAAAGACAAACGGGTCGCATGCGGGCGCTAAGCCGCGGTTTACCCAGGACTTATAGCGTTAATCATAACGTTATTGCTTCCTATTTTCTTTTACTTACCTTGTCCCTTTTCTCATATCAGTTAATAAAATGTTTGTTTTTTTTTTTTGTTTTTTTTTAATCATTTCACCCCAAGGAAGGCGATAAAGCAATTTAGACACAAGGGGTTACTGAAAGCGTAAGAATAAAAAAAAAGAATAACATTATTAAAAAAAAACAAGAACAATAAAAGAACAGGATCAATGAGACTATATTTCTTCATATATATATATATATATATATATATATATATATGTATATATTAGGTTGCTTAAAAAATAATGACGTAATAATGTCGTTTTCTGACGTATTTTTAACGTCAAAAAACGACATTATTACGTCATTATTTTTGCACCAACCTAATATATATATATATATATATATATATATATATATGAAGAAATATAGTTTAAAGGTCTGCTATATTTATTAGATAAAGTGCTCAAAATCAGAGATAGAGCGTATGTAAGTATAAAAGAATGAACATTGAAGTCAACCCTCAGAAGCGACAGACTGTTTCTTGCTAAAGACAATCATCAGGTCTGATAATTGCATTTAGCATGAAACAGTCTGTCGTCTCTGAGTTTTGACGTCAATGTTCACTTTCATATATATATATATATATATATATATATATATATATATAATTGAATTAAAGATGAAATGTGGATCGGAATCCCACGGGATGATAAAATAAAACACAAAATAGAAACATGAATGTAACATGTTTCACTTTTATTAACTAACGAATAAAAGTGAAACATGTTAGATTGATATACGTTTCCTATTTGTGGTTTATTTTATACATATATATATATATATATATATATATATATATATATATATATATATATATATATATATATAGTAATATTCGGTCGGAAAAACAAACTCGGATAGCATAACTTGTAGTCAAAACAAATCGGTACCCGAGAAAAAAGTTGGAAAATAAAAAGAAAGAACTAAAAACATTTGAACAGGGCGAAACAAACCGCCCAGTGCCAGCTTACCTTGAAGATTCGTTTAGGTGAGACCTCGGTGGGTTTTCCTGGCTCTTTAGGAAATATTATATATATATATATATATATATATATATATATATATATATATATATATATATATATATATATAATCCTAAGAAGCCAGGCAAACCTACTTAGATTTCACCTAAACTTATCTTCAGGGTAATCCGTTTTGGTGAAACCTAGGTAGGTTTGCCTGGCTCCTTAGGACTATCTTAGGTTTTGCTCTACTTAGTTTACTGAGCACTTTACGTAGTTGTCTTTTTTCTCCTTTTGGTTTTTCTTTCTTTGGACTTCGAGCTTGAACACTGGACGATTGTTTTCGCCTTGTTTTAATGTTCTTGGTTCTTTCATTTTTATTCCTCATTTTTCCTCGGGTACCGATTCGTTCTACTGCAAGTATATTCGTTAATTCAGTATTTTCTTTAGTTAGATAATTATGCTGTTACAAGTGCTTAAATTGCAAGAATTATTTAAAATGACCATTACTAAATTTGAGAATTCAAATATATATCATCAACTGTGAAAAAAAAAAAATCCTCATTTTAGTTAATTAATCATTATTGTCTTACATCTTGAAATTGTTAATTAATTAATGAGGCAATTAATAAAAAAAACATTCAAAGTGAATAATATAAAATAATTTTCGAAATTGCGTAATTATGAATGGCTCAACAATTTTAATTGGCAAATATGTTTCAGTTGTTTATATTATTTGAAATGAAAATATGACTAAAAAGTCAGAAAACTAAAACTAACAAATGGCCTCCCACTCAAGAATAACAAAAAAAGAAGCCGGATATATTTTGGTTGTTGAGGAGCCGACGAGGAAGAAAGTTTCGGTCTGAGTAGATGAGAAACAGGTTGCGGAGTTTATAAGAGCGACGGCCAACCTGAATGGAATGTGGCACAAGGCCATGTTTAAAATGAGAGTTCCACGTATACGGAAGAAATAAAACTTATGGTGACTTTACGGAAGAAATAAAATCTTATGGTGATATCTCAGATGTTAGAGATTAAACATGGCCCCTTGCAAACATTATATTTCTCTCTATCAGCTGAAGTGAAAGTTCGGACTCTTAGAGAATGGTCATTAAATAAAAAATGAAATCAATTGATAGAAAAATATTCAATAACTGACGTCTTAGTGATTTATTAGATAAAACCATATACACAAAGACATTTTGATGTTATACATTCTTTTTATACATACAAATATTTAAGTAAATGCTCTGGTTAATATAAACAGTATTAAACAACATTTACCGGCCTGAATGTCCGAGAAATTTTCACAGAAAATATTCATCCTCTGACAGGATTCAAACCTGTATCCTATACGGAACCGTCATTTAGCTTGACGTGCCTTTACCGATTTGGCCACAGAGGAGCGTTCGGTAGGTATGGTCGAATTTACTGTATTTAAACTTTAATCTTCCATGAATCTCTCACATACATTCATATCTGCTCATCAAATGTAAACAAATGACGTCACACATAAAATTATATATATATATATATATATATATATATATATATATATAATGAGTACAGAAGATTCTTAAAAATCCATTCGGCTATAATTTATTTCACAAATATACAAATATTCACCTCTTCAGGCTGAAGAAATGCAGTCAATTACTCCACACGAACGGAAAAGGGGGAGGAAAAAA
This sequence comes from Acanthosepion lycidas, assembly GCA_963932145.1. Lineage (NCBI taxonomy): Eukaryota > Metazoa > Mollusca > Cephalopoda > Sepiida > Sepiidae > Acanthosepion > Acanthosepion lycidas. The sequence continues at coordinate 101,990,850 of OZ010581.1, forward strand.
GAAGAAAAAAAAATAAAGGAAAAAAAAAATTTTGAAAGAGGAAGAAACAAAAATAAAAATTTCAGTATAAGCTTTTAAAAAAAACGCGTACAGCCATAAACAATCGAACGAGAATCAGTTAAACATTTAAAAACTTAAACAGTGAAAAAGATGCCCATTCGCTAAGTTTGTATTTTATAAGACGATACTAATACGTGAATATTGCATGCATTATAGGATACAGGTAAGTAAAGCATCAGTTTTATCAAAATCGTGTTTAGTTTAAATACAGCTGTACTTTTTGGCTACAAAAAATCGATTGGTCAACGTCGTAGCCAGGGCCAACAGTACATACGCTAATTTTATATCTCATGTATGATGCTACACTCTTAAAATCAACTGCAAAATTAGGTTTTTAAACGTCGCATGATACGCGAGTATACATGGTATATTTTTCCTCACATGTTAATATTAAACTCTATCTTAATCATGGTTCCGCGTTTCTTTTCAGTTTGTCTATAACTATGCGAAACTTGTTTATATTTTACTCGTTACTAACGATTCTTCTAGTGAGGTGTTCGAAAAAAAGGCGATCTTTTTGGGCAAAAATAAGCGATTTTGTCTTTAAAATTTCAGACATATATATATATATATATATATATATTCGACTTTCCCGTCAAATTCGACGTATGAAGGTCAAGCAGATCAGTTCCTAGGAAGCCGACAGCCCGACAACGGCACATGAGATTTGATTATAGTGGTGAAGGTGACCATCCACACTTTATATATATATATATATATATATATATATATATTAAAAAGAAGAGAAGAGAGGTGCCGTAAACTTTTTTGGTTGTAATGTGGATTTATTTAGAAAAAAATATTATGCTTGTTATGTAAAACAAAGCATAATATTTTTTTCTAAATAAATCCACATTACAACCAAAAACGTTTACGGCACCTCTCTTCTCTTCTTTTTAATATACATACTTTTCTCTCGTTGAAACCACTACAACCTCTTTCTTTTATATATATATATATATATATATATATATATATATATATATATATATATATATATATGTGTGTGTGTGTGTGTGTGTTATGATGTTGATTTGGGGTTAGTAGAGACAAACGCCAAATAACACGTAACAATAAAAAGGGTTTTAATTGGCTGGTAAAAAGGTACAGAAATCGCCTGAGTAGTCAATAACTAGCTCAGCTAAGAACTTCTCTGTCTTCCGTTCTTCCCTCATGTCAACTGACATGCCACTCTTTAAAGTCTTTGTTCACAGACGAAGACAAGTTCGTCTTCAAGAGGGGTGGTAGGTTTCCGACACAACAATATATATATATACAAGTTTCATTAAAAACAATTGACAAGGTACTGCGGTTACATTTTTCATTTAATTTTCTGTTTCCTTGGACATTAATTATGTAGAGATTGTCCGAATGTTCCGCATGTCCGAGCGCCTTTCGGTTATACTGTTAGCCATTATCAAGGATGATCTTATTGTTTTATTTTTAAATGAATGTACGAATTGTTTTTGTGCACGTGTCTAGAGTTATACGAATGTTTTACGTTCCAAACATGGTCAGCACATTTTGGCCGTGTTTAGAATTGATATTATTGCGTGCTGTCTTCTTCTTTCAATGATTAATAATGCTGGAATTATTAATTCTAACAATTTCTATATAATTTATATCCAGAGAAGAAGAAAATTTTCAGAACACAAGAAAAATTAAATAAAAAAAAACTAAACCGCAGTAGCTTGTTTTCAATGGAACTTGTATAAAAGAGTGATTTTTGACCAAATACACAATGATATATATATATATATATATATATATATATATATATATATATATATATATATATATATATGTGTGTGTGTGTGTGTGTGTGTGTGTGTGTATTACGACTGCCATCTAATTATACCACGGACTGCAGATGTAAGCTATTGATAGTTGGGATGTTTGAATTTTCTGGATTCTCTGGTTATGGATTTTTAATTCTCTGGTCAGTCCAGATTGACTGCAACTCGACTTGCCACAGTATGTGCGCAGATAAGATCGTTGTTAACCCGAAGAGCGTGGTAATTACAGTTTGTTCTCCTTGTAAACATTTCCATGCGACTAACGATGCCTGCTTGGGTTTGGTTTGATTTGCTTTGTTTTACGGCATATCAACCTCAATGGGTTATTTAATGTCAACAAAATTATCATTGTTGGCAATATTTTTTCAAAAAATATATTTCTAGTAATATTTTTTTCTTCAAAAATCTATTACTGGTAATAATTTTCGTTCGTTGGTAATATTTTTTCTCAAAAAATATATTGCTGGTAATATTTGTTTTTTAAATCTGTATTGCTGGTTATAATTTTTTTTTATAAAGTATTTCCAGTTTTTTTTTTTTTGTATGAGTTTATCAGTCAATGTAGCATGAACTAAATTACTCTATTTATTGAACAATTTACTTCATGCCACATTGAGTGTTAAACTCCTACAAAAAAAAAAAAATTCTCAAGTTGCCATATTATTAGGTTGGTGCAAAAATAATGACGTAATAATGTCGTTTTTTGACGTATTTTTAACGTCGAAAAACGACATTATTCCGTCATTATTTTTGCACCAACCTAATAATAAAAAAAGAAAACGCGGTCTCTTAAATTTTCAAAAATTCAATCTACACATTGCGACTGCGCGCTCCAAAAGTTTATATCCATTAACAATAACACATTTAAAAAAAAAACTTATTTCGATTCGCATTTAATTTTTTTTCG
>OZ010581.1:102001112-102013612 GCA_963932145.1 Acanthosepion lycidas
GTTCTGTTTATAAAAAAACAACTAGTAAAGACTCTTGCCATCTTAATTTCTCTAGTGAATGTCCTCTTAGATATAAAATAGGTGTTATTAGAAATTTCCTCACGAGAGCGCACGAGATCTCATCCTCTCGCATGCTTTTCTTTAAAGAATTAAAAAATGTAAAGCAAACGTTGATTAATAACGGATTTCCTAATCAATTGTTGGATTTCCACAGTAGGCGTTTCCTGTCTAAGGTAGCTAATAGCAATGGCGAGAATAGAAACATAAACATAAACAATAACATTAATATATTTTATAAAAATCAGATGAACGAAAATTATAAACAGGATGAATGCAGAATTAAGAAAATTATAAAAAAATGTATAACACCAGTTGACAATAGCAAAAAAAATTAGATTAATTATTTATTATAAAAAAATTAAAACCTCTAACCTCCTAGAACAAAATTAAATAGGGCAAATATTATTTACGAATTTAAATACCTATTAAGGAATTGTATTCCTGATCAATCAAAATTCATAAATAATTATATAGGCCACACTACAACATGTTTGACATGCAGACTCACTCTACACCTTTCTGACAATAGCTCAATTAGATCTCATTTAAATATTCATGGAGACCTACCGGACACTATTCGTAACATACTTGTTGACAACACTAATATAATAGCATCGTCTACATGCAAAATAAGGCTAAAAATAATGGAAGCCTTATTAATAAAAAACAAAACAAAAACCAACACTTAATAATATTAACTTGGAACATGGACATAATATCTTGACCGTGTTTTAAAAAATGAAAACATGTTATAAAACATACATGCAGCAAACTATTTCTTATTTTAACAGTTAAAATATAATCCTTGAAATGGCTAAATATATAGACGAAAGCGCTCGGATAAAAAGAATATTCGGACATATTTTATATAATTTATCATCCGAAAAGAAAAAATATTAGATCGCATGAGTAATAGTATAAAAGAAAAGCAACTTGTCTATCGTCTTCAATGAAATTTGCATATATATATATATATATATATATATATATATATGCAAATGTGTCATTCTGTGGCCAGTCGCTTTGTATGCCAGCTCGGAGGTGGGGCTTCAGTCACTTGTTACTTATTTGGTGGAGGAATACAAGATGGCAAAGGTGAGATCTCAGTCCATGCTGTGTGAATCTGAAGATGATGTAATCCGGAGAAAAAGGGTTGGAGGTGAAGACAGGAAGAAAGTTGAAAGTGTCAGACGTGATGTTAGCAGTGGAAAGGATGGTAAAGCAGGGGGGTGTTCAGGGTGTTACAAGGGAGGGGCGTGCTGGACTTGGTCTAGTTGAGAGGTAGCGATTCTGGAGGAGAGACCTTTGGTGCAGACTGACCAACAGGCTCAGCAGAGTCAATGACACTGGGGATGTTCTGAGGGTGTTCAGATCGGTTGGTCTGTTTGGTGGCGTCTCAGCGTAGGACATCTGAGGCTCCTCATACAGGCAGCATATGATGCAGCGACATCACCAGCAAATTTGAAGAGATGGGGAGTGCAGGAGTCACCCTCCTGCCGGTTGTGTGGTGCTTATGGAAACCTGTGCTACATACTATCATCCTGTCAGAAGGCGCTACACAACGGCTGGTACACCTTCAGGCATAACTTGGTTCTGGAGGTTGTGGTAGCAGCTTCGAGATGTGCTAGTATATCCTCGACGGACTTGCAAAGGATTGCCTTCCTGAAGAAAGGTGTGATTGACACAAGGCAGAAGACCAGGTCAGAGGACTCTTTCTTAAGTGGAGAGTGTTGGTTACTGCTACACTGCTAGTGAAGATTATTGTGTTTCGACTGAGGCCAGATCTAGTGTTAATTGATAGCGAGAAGAAACATCTTTTGCCGAGCTGACAGTGACATCGGAAGAATGGATTGAAGAGGCCCATGAAAGAAATCTGCTTCGGTACGAGGAACTGGTGACTGAAGTCCGTGAGAGGGGATACGGCTGCACCCTGGTACCGTTTGAGGTTGGCTATAGAGGATATCCTGTTGCTTCCTTAAAGAGATTCCTCAAGTGTATCAAAAAGCCGAATAAGGTAATAAAAACCTGTGGCGAGAAAGCGATGGATGACAGTGCATGTATTACGCAGAATTTCGTATCCAGACGAGTCCAACTAAAAACATAGACCGGTTGCAATGTAACATCATCCAGCTGTTGTGGGCCCAGCGTGTGGAGATGTACTGAGCATAATGGGCCGAAAGTTTGTAGAAGCACGGCGCTCAGCTGAAGTTTGTAGCTGGTGTAGTGCATTTAATGTGTACTTTTGTTCAGTACCTCTGGTTCTCCAGTGACAACCATGAAAGGATGGTGACGAGCGTGATAGTGCAATGACAGCAGTGATAGGACTGTGGGGGGTGAGCTGCCCGACCTGAGTTTTCGCGAGAAGCTGCGCTTATATGTGATCGGGTTTTACAACAGTTCTTTATGGCCGTTGAGGACTGCCCTGCGCATGTAAGGATGGTGGGATGGGTAAATATTTTTATATTATAATTGTTTCTATATATATATATATATATATATATATATATATATACACGCACTTACACATATATTTATATAATTTATTTGAAAATTATAACAAATATGTTATAAGATCACTACAAATATAGCCATTTTGTTTCAGCATTTCTGGGGTCTTATCAAGTGATGATGCTGAAGTTTTAAAGGGTTTTAAAAGGTTCAAATCAATCAAAAAACCCTTGCTAGGGGGAACGCTGTTACATAAGCTGCAATGAACAATCAAAATACAGGTATATGAGAATGCACAAAACTTGACAACGAACCTTGATTATAATAATTAATGCTTTAATGTTAGGGTTAGACTAAAATAAAAGTCATTCTAATATTATCATCTAATATCAAATTTTATTATGAAATTGAAAATTAAAATTACCAATTTAATTGGCTCTTTTTGTAGTGATTCTATAACTCTGTATTAAGCAATCTTTTAAGAATAATATTTTTTGGTTATTGGAATTTATTCCGTATACACCAATCCTCTACTTGTATATATATATATATATATATATATATATATATATATATATATATATATATATATATATACGGTTTGTAAAGTCCATATAATGTTTATATTACTAATATCGTCTTTCTGTATTGGATATAAATATTGCTAAAAATTCAGGCTATTGGAGAAAGACGAAATTTTAAATTATCGGGCCTAGTGCTTTATAAAGGAAAGTGGAACATATATCAATTCGGCATTTAATCTCCTTCGAAATAATCCCATTCTGAAGCTAAACACTTTTTCCAGCGTCGTTTCCATTGATGGAAATATTCTTGGACCTCTTTTTTTTTTTAGGATAGCGAACAGATGCATCATCGCATTCTCTTGGTTTTCCCTCAATGTCAAGAGGGATTTGAATTTTGAAGATGAAAAGTAAACGCAAGGGTCGAGTTCTGGTGAATATGGTGGTTCCCGAGCCTGAAGAATATTGTACTTGGCCAAATATGGCTGTACAACCAATAGTCACTGATCCAATCTCTGTGATGTGGTAAGACGAGCACACACTACACACGTTCCTATAAATTAGTATGTAAGAGTAACATAGTTCAAGCTCAGTCCGTGCCAAGAAGCTTCATTCTACGTACTTTAGATCCATTGACTTACTTTTTATTACATTTCGTACTTCTCGCATCTACTTCCCAAAAGTACCGCCAACATAATGCTAAGATATGAGTTGATACTGTGTTTTAATCTAGCTAATGTCTTATCATTATTTGGCATGTATTTCTACGACGGATATTTGGATGTATTTCTGACGTTCTGAATGTTCACGTTAAAACAGTTGTTGACTCAACGAAGTCCCGCTCATTAAAAACCTGGTCGTGCAAGAATCACGAATCTGATGACTCAAAATAAAAACCACAACATTGCGATTTACAAACATTTTACACTCGTGACACTTTTTAAAATAGCTTTCTTATGACCTACTTCTAGTGTCCTTCATATGAATTATTGAACCTTGCCTTTAGCGTGAAGTTTTTCCTGGATGAGTGGGTTAAAATCAGGTCATATTATATGCTGGTCTCACTAGGTAGGTGCGGACCCTGCCGAAGGATGTACTATATTTATTAAAGGCACTCGAAAAACTTAGATATCAATGACTGTTTCAGAAACAGATATATGTTTAAACATGTTCCCACACAAAAGATAGGGTTATGGGAATATGTAGATACTAGCTTAAGAGCCGCCCTATCGGACCGCAATTAAGTTAGCTCCAGCGCAGGTATCGTGATTGGGGCTTCGGCTTGTTCAGAAGTTTTAGAGCCCCTCAGTCTTTGCATATTCTCAGCATTGGAAGATCTCCTGGCTGCTGTTTGATCTGGGTTTTCGTTTGCACGGGACTTTCTTTTCTTTGCTACAGCCTTGGCTATTTTGATTGCAATTTGGTCATCTGGCGGAGGTTTCTTTTTGCAGGGCATACTGCTGCCGTGTGCGATAGGCAACAATAAACTACAGAAGAACTCAAAACTGATCACTGTATTTAAGTATTGTATTAATATTTAAAAGTTCAACGATAATAAGTCTGCAGTCACTTAATTTAAAGACAATTTGATGTACGTAGGTCCTTACCTTTCATGGGTGACATCCGCTGGATTTCGAAATTAATTGAGATTATCCACGAATTTATTTCCAAGTTATAAAAATTGTTATTGTACCAAAAATTGTCACAAAAATCTCGTAACACAATCGCAAAAAACAATAATGAAAATTTATTTTAAATAAGTTCCTTTCATATTGTCTGATAAGTTTAAGCACATTATCGTTGAAAGACGAAAGGAAAACGCCATATTGATAAAATGTTTAAATCGAATCTAAGCTTTCGGTTTGCGCAAATGGTTGGTCGGGTTCTTGTGTTTTTTAAACATTTTTGTGATCATGGAGTGAGTGGTCAAGTTTATTGTTGTAATCCAGTTTATATAAGAGAAGCCATTGGTTTATATCAACGGCTTCCCATACTTAATACTTCTCGTTTTTCTCATGTGTGACGTCACGAGTTGCGACGCGATTTTCGCTTCCGCGTCTCCTATATACGAGTTTGTCGTTACTTGAAATTTACATGCAGCAAGGGCGGACTATGATTGTTGTTTCATCCGGGTATTGTGTGATTTATTGAAATTGTCATCTTTGATAATGGTTTATCTAAGCCGAAAGCTTAGATTGGATTTAAACATGTATCAATATGGTGTTTTCCTTTCGTCTTTCAACGATAATGTTATTAAGCTTATAAGACAATATGAAAGGATCTTACTTAAAATAAATAGACAAAACTTATCTATATTATTTAATGAAACATGCATTAATGAAAAATTGCTGCCTAAATATACACAATATATATATATATATATATATATATATATATATATATAAGTATAGGATTTGTGTATACGGAATAAATTCCAATAACCAACAAATACTATTCTTAAAATAGTACTCAATACAGAGTAGAGCAAATATTATTATTTATTCGAAAATTATAACATAAATATGTTATAAAATCACTAAAAAATAGCCATTTTGTTTCAACACTTCTGGCGTCTTATCAAGTGATGGTGTTGAAACAAAATGGCTATTTTTGTAGTGATTTTATAACATATTTATGTTATAATTTTCAAATAAATAATTATATATATATATATATATATATATATATATATATATATACGTATGTATATGTATTGACTGGCCATTCATTGTACCAAACAGGATGCGCTAGATGCGATGTTTTCTTCCATAACCCCAATAGAACACACTTATTCATCGCTATGTGGTCTCTCAAAATCAGAAGACCTCATCTAATGCCAAAAACCGATCAAGGTATGTTGAGACTGCCAGTTACGCATATGATTTGATTACTCATATCACGATGACGTAATCTCGGCCAGAGCTCATCTATACAGAGTTCGCCAAAAAAATGTATACACCCTTCAGGAAAGGAAAAACTTGTCTTTCACAGTTTTATCAAATTGCGATAACACTGTTTACTGTATCACGACATTTTCTCGACAGATGGCATTACCCTCGTGGCTGTTACTCAACAAAGGTAACTTGTATTAAACTCGTGATGTCTGAATAAATTCAGTATCACAATACCTATACAAGTTTTTTTCTTTCCTGAAGTGTGTATACATTTTTGTGCGGACTTTACACACACACACACACACACACACACACACATATATATATATATATATATATATATATATATATATATATATATATATTACATGAATCATTCATACAGAAAACAGATATAGAAGTTAATGATTTAAATGACGAGAATACATTTTCGCAAACAAATTTAATAAAGTACATTAACCCCGAATCTGTAGATGAATGTTATGATTTCTGTTTATAAATTCCAGTTGCATAAGGTCTTTTTTTAGTTTTTTACAAGCTTTCATCTGTTCATACAAACATCTTCAAGTGTGGAAATAGATTTGTTTTTGTTTTTTTACTTCCCGGTAATAACAGAACAAAGAAAGATTAGATGTAATCCGAAATAAGTTTTTAGAAATAACTGTGACATTCCTGTATTTATTGAAGAATTTATTTCATGCCACATTTACTGAAAAACCTACCAGTACAAAAGAATTCTCCTATTACCATATTAGAACCAAAACGCACAATCTTAAAATTTAAAAATTCAACCTCAGCGACCGCACACTCCCAAAAAATTCTTACAATTAACAATAACACATTTCTAAAAACATATTTCGGATTACATCTATCCGTTGGTATATAATCCAGGTGGATCCTAGTAATATTAATTATTAAAACTGGCCCAGAGATAGCTCGACGTATTTATTATAAGAGAGCATATGTATTTTTGACAGCAAAAAAACAAAAAAACAAAAAACAAATATTACCTCAACATGGAGGATAGTTTATTTCTATAATGTATACGAATTTAAAACAATGCTCCGAGACAGACACTTAGGGGCTGATGATAGCTCGTACAAAACGACTTGAAATAGACTATCCTCTATGTTGAGGTAATTTTTTTTTTGCTCTAATAAACAACTTACAAAGTTCCTCACAAACAATGTCCAACGTAAAATGTTTTTGTATGAAATATTTTAAAGGCGTGATAGTGAGTGCAACAGCTTAATCCGTAATTTGAACTTGGGTCACCGATTTCTCTATCCGTTACACAACTCGCACATCCAAAGAGGTCTTTGCTGCCTTCAAAGTCCACATTAGAAACTCTTGAGTTCGAACACTGGCCATTGGTCACCACGGAAGCCCGTAACCAATTTACTTGTGTAGCAGTTTCTACGTGGTCTTTCAAAAAGGTTTTTTTTTTTCTTCTTTTTAAAGAAAAGGAAGAAAGATTTTAAATTAATGTGCTGACGGTATAAGAGAGTGGCTAGGTAAGAGTTTTAAAAACAAAGTATAGTGATACGTCACGTGGTTAGGTGGTTATATTTAGACGCTAATGTCAGCTTACTCATCGCTTGAATTGATGGAGGCCACGTAAGGACGGCTCTCCCCACCCCGCAATGTCCGAAAATAGATCCACGTGGAGTCTGGTGTGGGTGTCAGAAACGAACAAAAGGACGAAGTGTCCGTTATCTTAGAAATGATACGCTTTTCATTTTCGAGATTTTGGCTTAATTCACGCGGGGTAGAAAGAAAAGAGAAAGAGAGAGAGAGAGAGAGAGAGAGAGTGGAGGAGAGAAAGAGAGAGAGAGAGAGGGGGAGAGAAAGAGAGAGAGAGTGGGGGAGAGAAAGAGAAAGATGTAGAATGAATGTCAGTGGTTTGGGTGTTTGTGTATGTGCGTGGGGGTCGTTGACAGATAAAAACCAAATACGACAGAACGCAAGGCATATTTGGCAATGGAGCTATTTTCATTGAGAAAACGTTTGTTTTGCAACAAGCGCTTCTGCCAGTGTTTTTTTTTTTTTTTTTTTTTTTCTGAATCGCAGATTTAAACTTGTCCTGGCGCAAAAGTGATGGGGTTTGCGTTTATATATCGCCACCTCAATTTAAAAGCAGCACAATGGTTTGGGAGGAAAATAACTAAATAAACAAAATGAAAATTAATTAAAGAAAAATGTTAAAAAAAAAAACTACATTGTAAATAGACGAAAAGAAAATGAAATTTCCGATTTCAGATTTGGGAAAAAATATGTTCTGTCACCCATTGTCTGTATAATGCTTTTAAAATCATACGCGTCTATGGTGTGGTTTTGAGTTCAGCTTATACAAATAAATAAAAAAACAACACTTATTCTAATAATTATCATTATCTGAAAAGGAACAACAGAATACAATTTTTGTATTTTTAACAGGTTTCACGTGCTTACCGTTTTTATGTATTGGCTCATGTTAACGTAATGGATAACGCCTCGGATTGAGGAATCGGAGAGCTGAGTTCAAATTCCAGTCGAATCCATTACATTCACTTACGTGCTAATATTTTTGGGAAATGTATGAATCCTCTTCGTCTCCCATCAGCTGTGGGTAAATAACAGGACGAGTTCTATAGCCTTAGATGGCAACTGGCCTACCGCAGAAAGAAATGGCAACCTACCGTGAAAAAAAATCTACCTTCTCAGTCATGTATCGAAAGATACATGATCACCTAAGTGTGTATCACGCATGGTATATAATTGACTGAATTCACTTACGTCTTATTACTCTTGGGAAAGATATGAACCCCCTTCTCCTCCCTCAGGAGGGTATGAGTAAAATATCAAGACAGACTGGGTTCTGTAGCCTTGGATGGAAACTGGTCTACCGCAGAAAGAAAATGGCAACCTACTGAGGGAAAAAAATCTGCCTCGTTAGTCATGTATCGAAAGATACATGATCGCCTAAGCATCTATCACGTATGGCACATAACTGACTGATGTTCTTGTTAGCATACGGGATAAAGTCTGATTGATAAATAAGGCCTTATAACCACGTCGCCTCGCTAATAGTGGAGACAAAACCTTCTTTTAACATATATTCATTAATGAATTTGTGATTACCCAACTCAGTATCAGTTTGATGGGGGTTGACATGGTATAGTCATTATTCCTAATTTCTGACGAAGACTGATTGATAATTAGAGCCTGGTACCACGTGGTGTCGTAAATAGTGGATATATAAACATTTTGAATATAAAGTGTGTTCCAATAACTTGGACCAATTTTGAATGTGAATTAAGTTAAAGTATCTAATGATTTTTTCTTCTTTTTCTTTCAAATGTAACAACTTAAGTCTTTGGCAATTTCAGCCATGGAAAGATTAACAATAAAACAACGTGTTAAAGTTTCAAGAGTCCATTTGGAAAAATTGTTCGTAAATTCAAACAAACTGGGTCGGTGGCAGATGTGAAAACACCTTCGCGTGCGTGCTCGTTTACGTCGTTCAGCTGAAAACATTACTGCAGTGCACGAGAATGCGGCCGAAAATCCAGACACCTCTATTCGTCATCGCGGGCAGGAAATGAACCTCTCCACAACAACGTTACATCGTTTCCAATTTCACTCTTGGTTGGTCGATTAAAAAATTGCGAAGTGCGCGAAATGCATATTTTCATTTTCGTAATAGGCTTCGATAATTTTAAAACGTTGTTTGATTGTTAATCTTTTTATGATTGAAATTGCTAAAGACTTAAGTTGTTAAATCTGAAAGAAAAAGAAAAATTCATTAGACGCTTAAACTTAATTCACATTTAAAATCAGTCCACGTTATTGGAACACCTTTTATATGAAGCCCAGCATATATTCATGACACCCAATCTGATAAAGGTATACCAGGTACATTCATTACAGCCAAGTGAGCGAGATATGAAGAAGGGGTAATAAAAGGTGTTTCATTAAGTCGGATTATATATATATATATATATATAATGGTGTTTCATTAAGACGGATCAAAATCAGAAGTAAATAAACCAGAGTTATTGGTGAATATTTATTTATTTCTCTATTGGATCATGTTATTTAAGTCATGGCAATTATGTGTGAAAAGTAATAGCGCCCATATGTCCGCCAAGGCTTCGGGGGTACTCCTCCACGCGATGTTCAAAATTTTTCATGACGTCTTTGCTCTTCGATCACACTAACATGCCTTATCATCTCATCCTTCAGCTGTTGAATTGTTGTTGGCTTGTTGGTATAGACCTTACTTTTGAGATGACCCCAAAGGAAGAAATCTAAAGGCGTCAAGTCGCACGATCGTTGTGGCCAATTGACTTCGCTGTTTCGAGAGATGATGTGACCTGGGAACTTCTCATTCAAATTCTCTTTGAACGTCTATTTTCTTAATAGGTTTCGATAACTTTAACACGTTGTTTGATTGTTAATCTCTCCACGGTCCAAGTTATAGGTAGAGGGTTACTGTATGGAGTTTATTAGCGTAAGAAAAGACAAGATGACAGGAAATATATACAAATAATTCTAGACTTGAAAAAGTTCTTGGACTAACTGCATTCCTTGTTCCCGCCAGTTTTAACCTTCACGGTTAGCACCCGCCATTGCGACCTGGGATCTTCTGTTTGAACGTCCATTTTTGTAATAGGCTTCAATAACTTTAACACGTTGTTTGATTGTTAATCTCTCCATGGTTGAAATTGCCAAAGATTTAAGTTGTTAAATCTGAAAGAAAAAGAAAGAAATCATTAGAATCTTAAACTTAATTCACATTCAAAATTGGTACAAGTTATTAGAACACACTTAGAACACACTCGGGGACACTAAACTCAAGCAGGTGCGGAATTTTAAATATCTGGGAAGCGTTCTGAGATCCGTAGACGTATTAGGATAGCCAAAGACACATTCCAAAAGCTGGGCAGAGTATTGCGAGGCAGGAGGATTTCTTTGGTAACAAAGAAAAGAATACTGAACCGTTACGTGACATCTGTCCTCTCTTACGGCAGCGAATGTTGGACGGTCTCCACAATGATGAAGAAGAGACTCGAGGCGACGGAGATGTGTTTCTACAGAAGGATGCTGAGGATATCATGGACCGAACGTGTGAGCAACGATGAGGTCTTGGTGAGTATGCAAACAAGGAGTAGGTTTATACTTAACATCGGGAAGAGGCAGCTGAAGTTTCTGTGACACGTAATGAGGAAGGAGGGCCTGGAGAATCTGATACTCACAGGTCGAATAGAGGGAAAGAGAGGCAAGGGGAAGCAACGCATGCCATATTTGGCGGGTTAAAGCAAGTGGATGACAGAACTACAAAGGATAGGGGAAGTGGAGAGCCATGATCGCCTACGTCCTGAAAGGACACGGCACATAAAACGAAAGGAAGACTACGTCCGTGTCGAGTATGAATCACTGGAAGGGTTTTCTCAGTTAAGTACTTTCGTTCAGTCGTTGTTGGCGGCCAGTCATCGGAGATCCATAAGATTAATGCTGACTTTCCTCGGGGTTCACTTCTTGGTCCCATCCTCTTTCGGCTCGATATACATGATCTGCTTAATGGCAACACACCGATCATTAGTCAGTATCCATGCAGCTGCAGCAATAGTTTACAGGTGCACCCTCAAAGAGACAACTTAGCGGCTTATCTCTCCTCTGATCAAGTCTAGGTAACTGAATGGGGTAAAAACCCGCACAAACATAGGCCTTTGTGCCCGCAAATCCATGACACTTTTTTGACGCTTTTCCATGACACCCCTTTTATTTTAACTACCTTCACCTCTCGTCAATGTTTATTGTTTTTATAAAGCTATTATTAGAATTGTAAGTAAAACATATGAAAGTGAATTTTTACATTTTCTATATTCTTGAGAATTGACAGTAAAATACTAAATACTGTTAGATTATTTCTGGCAATGGTTGGCAAAAAATCAGCTTGTCCGTTGATTCGAACTTTATAAAATGGTAAATAATAAGTATACCCTGATAAATGGCTCACATATTTTAATAATTTAGTGAATGTTTATAAATTTGTGAATAAGAAATTATTTTCATATTTATTTGTCCATAAATTTTTTAAATGATAAACATTGCATTGCGTTAGCCTTAACTCTTAGTGGAAATGTATTAGCTTCTAGATCGTTGTAAATATAAAATTATTCAGATAAATAATTAATTTAATAAACAGTGTTTAATATATTTTTTATTTATAATTTATTATATTATTATATTATTCATATTATTATTATATTATTACATCATTATTATTTTATTATTATATTGTTTATATTATTATATTATTATATTATTACGTCCTTATTATTTTATTATTATATTAATTATATTATTATTAAATTATTATTATATTATTACATTATTATTATTTTATTATTATATTATTTATATTATTATTATATTATTATTACTATTATTACATTATTATTATTATTATTTTATTATTATATTTTTATATTATTATGTTATCATTTTATTATTATATTATTTATATTATTATATTATTACATTATTATTTTTTTATTATTATATCATTCATATTATTATTATATTATTATTA
>OZ010581.1:102016112-102076112 GCA_963932145.1 Acanthosepion lycidas
TTAGGGAAACCTGCACCAGAGAGGCGTCTTTCAGGCGTCGGTTTCATGATCAGCACCTCCATCGCCGCCAGGTTGGGAAATCTGCCAATCGGTCATTCTGACTGCATGATGTCTATGCGCCGCCCTCTGAAAAAACAACCAGTATGCCACTCTTTTCAGTGTGTACGCTTCAACTCTACAAGCTGAACCTGCAGAAGGAGACAAGTTCTACTCAGAGATCGGCAGCCGTCTTCAAAGCACCCCTGCAGAAGACAAGGTGATAATCCTTTGTGATTTCAATGCCAGAGTGGATCAAAAAGCAAATGCTTGGAAAGGAGTACTTCGCAGACGTGGCGTTGGTAACTGCAATGACAACGGGCGTTTGCTGCTGGAGCTTTTAACTGAGCAGTAACTCGTCATTACCAACGGCATTTTCCAGCAAACGGACAGTCTTAAAACAACCTGGATCCTCGGTCCAAACATTGGCACCTCATACACTACATTCTTGTACACCAGCGAGAACTCAAAGACGTACTTCACACCAGTGCAGAAGGTCATACTGGCCATCGGCAAACTTTGACTGCACTTCAAACCCAAACCAAGGAAGGGAGCCCCCCCCCAATAAAAAAGTTCAATCTGATCAAGATTCAATCAGCTGAAGTGAAAGCTGATTTTCAGGAAGGCTTACAGTCCAAGCTTGAAAACGGCGACTGCTCAGTAGATCCCTCTCCTGAAATATTCTGGGATCAACTGAAGACTGCCATCCTTTCAGACATCTGAAGAAGTTCTGGGGTTTACCATCAGGAAGAACAAAGACTGATGTGATGAGAATAACCAAGAGATTCAGGAACTGCTGGCGAAGAAGAGATCAGCCCACCAGTCCTATCTGGGTCAGCCATCATGTTCTGTGAGGAGGGCTGCCTTCCGTCTAATTTCCAGCAAGCTTCGAGAGATCCAAAATGAGTGGTGGACTATCTTCGCAGAGAGAACTCAGCTATTTGGAGATCTAAGTGACTACAGAAGCTTCTACGAAGCCCTCACATAAGTGTACGGCCCGACTCACCGGGTCCAGAGTCCCTTGCGCAGTGCGGATGGCCGGGTGCTCTTCACAGACAAGGCCTCTATCCTGAGCCGTTGGTTTGGGTACTTCCAGGCTCTCTTCAGCGCTGACCATACCGTACAGGACCCGGCAGTTCTCCGCATCTCCACCAACCAGGCAAAGCAGAATTGGATCAACTACCCTCTGTAGAAGAAATTACCAAAGCCATAGGGCAGATGAGGACATGGTAAGGCGGCGAGAGTCGACGGGATTCCACCAAAAATCTGAAAAGATGGAGGAACAACATTACACAGCAAGCTCCACGAACTCCTTGTCTGTTGTTGGGGGGCAGGGCAAACTTCCAAGTGACGTCCACGACGCATTCATCGTCACAGTTGTACAAAAACAAGGGATAAAATTCAGATTGCTCCAAGTACCGGGAGGTCACTCTGCTCTCCATCGCAGAAAAAATTCTTGCTCGTGTGCTCCTGAACAAACTGGTGTCCACCATCGCTCAAGACCAACTACCAGAAACCCAATGGGACATCAGAGCCAACAGGGTCATCGCAGATATGGTGTTCGTCCCCAGGCAACTTCAAGAGAAATGCCGGGAGCAGAACAAAGGACTATACGTAACGTTTGACCAGAAAAGGGACTGTGGATGATCATGGAGCGCCTCGGTTGCACCCAGAGTCTCAGCATGGTCATCCAATTGCACAAAGACCAGCGCAACCAAGTCAGGTTAAACAGCGACCTATCTGCACCCTTTACCATCGTCACCTGCGTGAAACAGGTCTGTGTCCTGGCACTGACTTTGTTTAGCATCTTTTTCAGCATGTTGCTTAAACTGGCCACAGAAGACCTCGACGATGACAATGCTGTGTACATTTGCTACCGCCTTGATGGCAATCTGTTTAACCTCAGGAGACTGCAGGCCTCCACAAAGACACTTGAGCAGCTGTTCCGTGACCTCCTCTTCGCCGATAACGCTGCCCTCGTCGCCCACACCGAAAGAACGCTGTAGCGCCTAAGGTCCTGCTTTGCAGAGGCTACCCGACTCTTCGGACTCGAGATCAGCTTGAAGAAGACGGAGGTCCTCCACCAGCCTGCACCCCGAAAAGAGTACCACCCTCTTTACATCAGAATCGACGAGACAGCTGAAAGTAGTTCACCAGTACACTTACCTGGGGTGTACCATCACATCGGATGCCAAGATCGACATGGAAGTTGACAACAGACTGGCTAAGGAAAACAGCGTAGTTGGCAGACTCTACGAAAGAGTCTGGAACAGCAAGCATCTGAAGAAGGGGACTAAGATTAGCGTCTATAGAGCCGTCGTACTCACCACCCTGCTGTACGGCTCTGAGTCGTGGGCAATTTATCGACACCACCTACGACTCCTTGAGAACTTCCATCAGCGCTGTCTCCGTACCATCCTCAACATTCACTGGAGTGACTACGTCACCAAGGTTGAGGTCCTCGAACAGGAGGAAATCACCAGCATTGAAATCATGTTGCTGAAATCACAGCTACGCTGAGTAGGGCACGTCTCCAGAGTGGGAGACCATCGCCTGCTAAAAATAAACGTACCCTCCACTGGACACTGTAACAGAGGGGAACCAAGGAGGCGTTATAAGGACTCCCTCAAGACTCTCGCAGGGCCAACCTGAAGGAGAAACACCGCGGAAGGACCGTGAAGCCCCATCAGCTATACCAGACCAGATCTTTAATTGCAGTCGCTGAGACCGGACTTGCCTGTCCCGCATTGGCTTAGTCGGCTATCAGCGTGCCTGCAGTCGACGAAGCTAAGCCAAGAAGATATATATAAGTGTAAATATAAACTAAATAGCGAGATATTAGTGAGTGCATATTCGTGCGATTGCGTCCATACGCAGATAAGAAAATAAATATTTAATTTAATTTATGATTCAAACAAAAGAGTGCTCAGTGTAGTTAAACAGAACTATGAAGTATATATTAATGAATGCACATATACCTAGTTTTGTAGTGCAAATTAAATATTCATGGTTTCCCAAGTCGTCAGGCACATATGGCGAATAAGCCACTTATTACAGTTGTTTTTTTTTTTTAAATACTTGGTCGCATGGGAGGAACGCTCTATTATACGCAGATTCAAAGCTTAAAGTTAACATAAATAAAATATATTATTGGCGTGCAAATTTAAACGAGACCCAAAAACAGTAATAAGTGGCTCATTCACCATATGTAACTTGGGAAACCATGAAACTTTAAGTTGCACTACAAACGAAGGTATAGGTGTATATATTAATATAGATATAGGGTTAGGTAAATTAGATAACTAGATATTAGCAACTGTATACGCGTGTGCTGGTGTTCATACGCTGTTATGCAAATAAATAATTAGCAAATTTAACCAAGAGGTGTAGGCATAATAGTGATCAAAGTGATTAGACAGGTAAGAAACATATGTTAATAAATACACATATACCTACATTTGGTATGCAACTAAAGTTTCGTTAGCTGCCCAACTCCTCGGGCACGAGATGTAGCTTACTGCTTATTTTAAAAATAAACAATAAACAATATCACGTGCCCGATGAATTGGTTAACCAACGAAATTCGAGTCGTACTTCAAACGTAGGTATATGGGTATTTATTAACACACACACATATATATACATATATATATATATATATATATATATATATATATATATATATATATATATACAAATGTAAGGTAGGTTAAATGCATTGTCCAAACATATTTTTTAAAGTGTTCGATACAGCTGATTGCATTTATGTAGCAGTTTATGACATGTTTTTGTTATAATTTTTAATATTATATATATATATATATATATATATATATATATAGCACCACCCGTTTTAATGAGTTTGAGTCATGTCTACCGGCCTGTGCATTTGAATGATTTAATAAAGAATATTTTCTTTGTTAATTTTCTCAATTTTGTGGGTTGATAGACATGATTCACACTGTTTAAAAAAACTGGTTTGTCCAGTCAGATAGGTGTATCCACAAAATAAGATTTTCCATGTGCCTCTGGCAGCAAGACCTCTTTTCAGAAGTTTAGAGATTTTGAGGAGCGTGAAACCACCTTTTAACTGCTGTTGTTCCCAGTTCCGCCCTAACCCGGGGTGGTAGCACTTGTTAGGGTCCCAGCTATGGGCAAATAGTGAATCCCCATCGAAAAAAAAAATTAATTGTGCATTTTTATAGTAAAATGGCAATATAACACAAAATGTATAAAAATACTTTTTTATGATAAAATTCCCAGCAATACATTTTAGGATTTACAAAGAATATATCTAAAAAAGATGTTTAGCCTGAAAGTATAAAATTATTAATTAATTTATTAATATTTGACTTGTATTTATTTGAAATTCGTCATTATTAGATGAAGCATTAAAAATAATTATTAATAATTTTTGACTAGTATTTACTATCAAGTTCGTAATTATTAGATGAAGCAATAAAAATCAATTATTATTAATTTATCTATTAATTTTTGACATGTATTTATTTGAAATTCGTTATTATTAGATGGAGCAGTGTCAACAATTATTATTGATTTTTTAATTAGATGAGCCATTTAACAATTATTATTAATAACAATTAACAATTAACAACGCTCACATGCTTCGTCCATAATATTCTCAGCATCCTTCTGTAGAACGACATCTATGTGGCCACCTTTTCATCTGTGAGGAAATTATCCACTATTAACAATTTAACAATTATTAACAATTATTATTAATTTTTGACTAGTATGTAATAAATATCAATATGAAAGTACATCTTCAGATTTTTTTTAGATGAAGATATTACTATTTATTCATTTTGACAATTATTGTACAGTGTAACCCTGATATAAGAGACACGGATATAAGAGAGATTTTCTCTGGTCCCAAATAAGAGCCTGTGTTAATGTATATAAAATGGATCAAACCCGGATATAAGAGAAACCCAGATATAAGAGAAAACCCGGATGTAAGATACTTCTTCTCCGGTCTCGAAAACTCTCTTATATCCGGGTTACACTGTAATTTCAATTTTGTTTTATTATATTAAGCAATGTCAACTAATATTATTATTTTTTTCTTAGCATTTTCTATCATATTAATTAGTTGAAGCATTGTCACCTATTATTGTTAATTTTTCTAGTATTTACTTCCAACTCAATTTTTTTTTTCTTTTTTTTTTTACGTGAAATATTGTCAACCATTATTTTTCATCTTTAACAAGTATTTCTTTTCGTTTTAATTCTTTCACTGCTTTTTTTCGTGCAAATTTTACTCTAGCCGTCAAATCTATCGCAGTGAGTCATCAGCACTTTGTCTAAAATGATAATCATAATTCATTCGCTGACACGGACAAGGTTTTCACTTTTCCCTGAAAAGCAATCGCTTCTTTTTCTATTATTTATTTCTAATGTTAAAATAGCGTGGGAAACGCCGAATAATTGAGCCGGATTCTAGAAGTTTTCATTGAATTTCTCGCTCGAAATCTTGGGCGTAAATAGGCGATTACACATTGAGGACAGAATGCACTTCCATTTGCAAAGGCCCTTCAGACAAGATTGATGACCATTGTTCCCCGCTAAGCAGCCTAGAAGTTGTTTCTTGTTTTTTTGTTTTTTGTGTTTTTTTTTGTTTTTGTTTTTGTTTTTTGTTTTTTTGTAATCATTTAATCCCAGGTAAGGCGATAATGCCACTAAGACGCAATGGGTTACTGAGGGTAAAAGAAAATGAGAAGATTTTATGGGAAGGAACCGGAATGCCAATCCTAAACAAAAAACAAGGACTAACCCTCTATTCTACGCTACTCTTCAAAAGACAGGGAAGGATTGTGAGCCAGGCAAAACTTAGCTTCGTCTGGTGCAAGATCACATTGCTGGAATGCTCATAGATATAAGACGGCAAGTGAGAGGAAAAAAATGGGCTGTTTTGGTCTTTTCAACTTATTATCGGTAGACATAATTTTAACAACAAAAGATAGGCAGAGGATAATGTATTGATAATTGATACAGAAAGAAAAACTGTTGGATGTTCTAGAGAAGGTATTTAAAGAAGAACGTGAAAAAGGCCTAACAAGACAGAAATTAAGGTTGTCATTAAATGGAATGGCCCAAATGGCAAATTAAGAATGGCAAAACCAAGTCCGAAAAATTTAAATAACTGAGAAGTGTTTTAACAGATAACAGAAAATGTTATACTGAAGTCTGAAGGCGAATTGAAATAGCAAACGATAACTTCCAAATGCTAAATAAAGTATGAATAAACAGAAAAAACGGATGAATAATGGACAATTTCCTCACATATGAAGAGGATACTTGAGACAGCAGTGGAATGGCTCTACAGAAGGATGCTGGGAATATATTCTATTAACCATTTTATTACGTACTTAGTTTTATTTTATTAGAAACAGAAAAAATTGCTGAGCTACTATGTAATATCAACCCTCCATTTATGTTAGGGAATAGTGGATAATTTCCTCACAGATGAAAAGGTGGCAAAAAAGATGTCGTTCTACAGAAGGATGCTAAGAATATTATGGACGAAGCATGTGAGCGATGAGCTTGTCTTAAAGAAAATGACATAAACTGATGTTTTTAACAGCTTATCAACTATTTAAAGGCTAAAAATATTTCGGGTTGTAGGAGGTTGTTTACAGTACCTGGTGTTCGCAAGTAGTAGCACCCCCTATCTAAGGACACTAAACAGATGCGTAGAATAAGAAAAATATGAAGTTTTTGCGCATATTAAGGTCAGGCATCGATGGCCAATCGTTCTTGTGAGTAACTTTTTGGATATTATATCCATTTCACTATCATTTGAGTGAGTGAATGTTCTGGAAGCTGAGGTTATGTTAATGGGTAACTTTTAGCCTTAGAATGTGTGACATGTTTTTTAGTAGGCTATGGTGTTGCTTTCATGATGCTCACGGTCTTGAATGTGTTTGCTAGTGTATCATATTTATTTCCATGTTGATCACATGATAGGCTCAAGAACACGTTTTCATATTTTTTTGTAGTTCTCTGGTTTGAACACTTGTGCGCAGGCGGAAATATGAGCTTGGCATTAATGGACCAATCAGAATATGCCAGTTTCTGAAACTTGGATTGGAGCCTGTGTGTGTTTAGCTTGTACAAGATTTTAGACTTTCCACATGAATATACACAAAATGCAATTTTAATATTTATTGTCCAATCAGGATGTTAAATGATAGAATTATGGAAATTAGGTGTGATCCATGAAATGTAGAAGTCAGATTCTACAGGTCTCTATCCAGCATGCATCACTTCAAAGAATTTTCTCTCAACAATCCAAGAAAGCTACATATTTCAAACTATCTCTTTTCGTCTACTTTTGAACATATACAAACCATACATCCACTCAGTAAGCAACGGACTCTCTTACTTTTGTCTTAACTATTTTTTAATATTTTGTGTCAGATCATTTAATGTGTTGTATGAGCATTTCATCTTCATGACTTCAAAGCAAGAAGATGAAAGAATTCCACAAGCAAGAAATGTGAAAAAAGAAGCTGTTAGCATAGAACTTATGATTGCATCTAGCTATTTTGACTGTAAAAGGATGAGACCTTTCCACCAATCTTAGCTCGGTGTCACCAGTTTGGCAGTGAGGGGCACAGACGACAAGGAGATGACGGCTTGTCGCCAATGACTCCAGTAGATAAATTCGTTCAGCTTGGGCACCTAGGCGTGGTGTAATGGTTAGCAAGCTTGCCCCGCTAGGTCAGTTACGACTGAAAAATGAGTTTGATCCTCACTAGGAGCCCCATGCTTTCGGCCTTGTGGCACATCTAATCTAGGCATAGAAAATAATTATAACCTCGTTCAGCGTGCTGGAAAAAAATAAATAATGCCCGTGACCACGAAAAAAAAAAAAAAAGAGATTCCATTACATAAGTTATATTCAACCACTTTTCGTAAGAAGCCCAAATTGTTCCCCTCTCTGTATAAAATAATTTAGGAAACGTCTTTAGTGTCAGATATTGCTTTTCTTGTTAAATGGTAGAAACAGATAAACGTGCGGGGAACGCTATTGAAAATCTTCCGAGAATTTCTTTTTATAAATGTTAATGCTGTTGATACGTTCGACCAACTTACCAATATATAACTAAACATTTCAATTTTATTTTAGGAGCGCCTTTTGGTCAGACCGAAGACTATAATACCCACCCCGTACCTAACTTGTTCTCTCTCTTTGTTCATAGACCATCAACCGATGGGTTTCTCGTAGAGCAATGGCTACGAAGCTAATCTGACACATGATTACTTGACTAGTGAATTCAATAACCAGTGTTTTATACCGCTATACCATGTAATAAACTACTCAAATCCTAGTCGATATTTATATATTCTAATATAAACGTTTTGGACAGAATAGAAATTAAATCACATGGTTTGGTTTCTAGAAAATAGAACAGGAATTTCTGTCAGTTGTGGTTAAGAGTTCTTTCTTTATTTGGATGAGAGATAATTATGGGTTCAATAAGAGATGGAGTTTCTTCTTCAGTCAAACAAGGATCCCCTTAAAACCTGGACGAATGGACATATTGTCTGGTTGGTTTCCTTATATATTGTTAGTTGATCACTTTTTATGCATTTTCATGGATATAGCAACGTAATACTAAATTGTACTTAAGTCACCTGGTTAGCTTATGTGCTTTGCTTTCATTAGACCACGGATAATACTGAATTTTTTTTTACACTATTTACATTATTCGAACTATTGTCCTTATCTTTGTTGCTATATTTATCTAAACGTTTCAGCCGTTGTACGATCCGGCCTTCTTCAGGTGGTTGGACTGTCGAACTGAACACTTTAATTCACTCGCTGGATCCATTAGACATGGTACGAGGAACTAGAGCAGTCTACCCCAATGTTGCATTGATTGTCATTTTTCTATAATAATTTATCGTTGGTCTTTTTATTATTAAAATATACTGTTGACTTTTATTTGGGGAGTCACTAGGACCCCCAACATGTGATCCCACTCCGGGTCAGTGTGGACCTCGAAGCAACAGCAATTATGTGGTGGCTCCATACTCCTCAAAATCTCCAATCTCCCGATCAGAAGCCCTGCTGCCGGATGTAGTTTATCGCCATACCTAGGACAGATAGAATCCACGATTTCATTAAAACATGAAAATACAACAAGCCTCGCTCAGCATTAGTTATTTCTTTCCGAGATGAAAAAGACAAAGAAAGAACTTAGCCGTGGAGTAATTAACAAGCTAATTTTATAAACAATTTTTACTGGAGCGATTTCGAGAGCCTACATTAATGGTGTTGTGCCGAACTAGTAAATATCTATATCCTACCTTTGAACAATCTTGCAGACCAGTGCAACGTGTTCACACGTAATCTTTTAGGCCTTCTGCTTGACTAAGTGTAGAAAATATAAGAAAAAAAAATGTTAAATTTGAAGCAGTTTAACCTCGAAATATTAGTTTTAATACAGACGAGCGTTTTTTTTCTGTTTTTTTTTTTTATTTAAATGAAAACATTTTCTATACTACTGAGATCTACCTGTCATTTCGCGTCTAACCGAGACAAAAGATTTATAATTATCGATAAAAGAGGTTATTGTCTTGTCAAAAGTTTGACATCATAAAAATCATATAAAACCAAAGGTAGTCGAGTGGGTCTGTTATTTTATTGACGCATCCCCCAAACTTAATTGCTATTTAATTATGTCGGATATAAAAGTAAAAAGTGACTATTAAATATTCACAAATCCGCGGCGTGAGGAACCTATATTGGGTAAGGGTCGCGGTATGGTTATTACTTTTAACAGCGTTGAAATAGAAAATGCCGGAAAGAAAGTTTTGAAGCAGGCAAAGTTTGAAACAAGAGAGAATTTGGACGTAATAATAATAATAATAATAATAATAATAATAATAATAATAATAATAATAATAATAATAATGAAATCGAAATCTCAAAAATGTGGCACATGGGAACATCAAAAATGTATGTTGTAGTTGGGGCCCTCGGATTGCTTGGAAAAAGATTCCTGTAGGCTAATTGAAGGGATTCCTGGTAGCCCATGCCTTAAAGAAATACAAAACATTGTTGTCGCGGGTACAGCCCAAACCTGACAAAAGGCTTTATCTATGTAAACTATGTGTTTTTTTTAATTGCTCAGTGGAAAATATGATGCCATTTCTGACCTTAGGTCTCTGGGTGGGACCTGGAAAGAAATGAGTATACACCAGAAATCAAAGGAAATAATAATAATAATAATAATAATAATAATAATAATAATAATAATAATAATAATAAAGTTGGTTCTCTGTCCTGCTAGACATGTTTTCTTGCCAGAACTTATCTGTATTCCGTGAAATGTAGAAGTCAGATTCTACAGGCCTCTATCCAGCATACATCACTTCAAAGAATTTTCTCTCAACAATCCAAGAAAGCTACATATTTCAAACTATTTCTCTTCGTCTACTTTTGAACATATAGAAACTGACATAATTTATAAATCTAAAATTCATCCATGCTTGAATATTGCTGCCACATATGGTCCGAGCTCCTGCTATATATTTAGAGAGTCTTGATAAAATTTAAAGAATTTGCAATGTTATTGGTCCTGACCTGACATCTCGGCTTCACTCACTTTCCTACAGCCGCAATGTCTCTCTCCTTTGCCTTTTCTATATATATACTTCCATGGTAAATGTTCAGATGAAATTTTCTCTATAGTACCTAGATTTAATGAATGTAACCGTAGTGCTAGATTGGCAACAAGGTCTCATCACTTTACAAATAAATTGGCTTGATGCAACTGTAAGTTCTATGTTAACAGTGTCTTTTCTAGGAATTCTCGCCTGTGGAACTTTCTTCCGGATTAAGAGTGAGACGGAAGGGTTTATTCTTGCTGTAGAGGAGCAGAGCCTGCTTACACGCAACTCAGTTATGTGCTATGCTTAGGCGATCATGTATCTTTCTATACATGACTGACGAGGCAGATTTTTCCCTTAGTAGATTGCCATTTCTTTCTGTGGTAGACCAGTCGCTCTCCAAGGCTATAGAACCCGGTCTATCCTGCTATTTATCCATAGCTGTGGGGAGAAGAAGAGGATTAATAACTTCCCAAAGGTATTAACATGTAATTGAATATCAGTCAGTTAAGTGGCATGTGTGATACACACTTAGGCGATCATATATCTTTTGATACATGACTGACGAGGCAGATTTTTTCCCGTAGTAGGTTGCTATTTCTTTCTGTGGTAGACCAGTTGCCATCCAAGGCTATAGAATCTGGTCTGTCCTGCTATTTACCCATAGCTGAGGGGAGAAGAAGAGGATTCATACCTTTCTCAAGGGTATTAGCATGTAAGTGAATATCAGTCAGTTATGTTGCATGTGTGATACACACTTAGGTGATCATGTATCTTTCGATACATGACTGACGAGGCAGATTTTTCCCGTAGTAGGTTGCCATTTCTTTCTGTAGTAGACAAGTTGCCATCCAAAGCTATAGAACCTAGTCTGTCCTGCTATTTACCCATAACTGGGTGAGGGGGAGAAGAGGATTCATACCCTTTCTTAAGGGTATTAGTACGTAAGTGACTGTAATGGATTCGACTGGAATTCGAACTCATCTCTCTGATTCCTCAATCCGAGCCGCTACCCTCTCTACGCAATTACGAAGTTAATATCCTGCATAATAGTGCAGACCCATTGAATCTATTGGTCACCTTATCTCGTGATGTTCAATACACACACACTCGTCCTGGGTATGACGATAAACTACATCCGGCAGCAATCCCTCTGATAGAAAGATTGCGAGTTTTGAGGAGTATATACCATCTTTTAATTGCTGTTCCCAGATCCACTACTGTTAGGTTCCGAGCTATAGGCAAATAGTTAACTCCCAAACTGGGATCAAAACAACATGAAAGCATAAAAATATAGTTTACAGTTTCTGTGAGAGAATGTGTTATCTAGTGTGATCAACAATCTGAACAAGGCCAGCAAGCTCAAATCTACCTCTGTCACGATGACTTGTGACTTAGTGCTAGCGCAACCATCGTCAGCTCCCAAGGATTCCGTCTGCTCAGTTTCACACACAAGGCTTGGATCAACCCTTTTGGCAGTTTCTAAAGGTGCCGCACCCTGGGATTGACCCCTCACCAGACTAATAACATCAAGAAGTCCCCTTCCGTGGTGAGATTCGAACCCGGGTCTCATGGTCAGCGAACATTCTAATCACTCTGTCACCAGCAACACTTAAAAACAAATAAACAATGTTTACACGCAATGATTACAAAACCGATCATGAGAATGTATTTAAAGATCTGTCAACACTTCAAGATAAAACAGTTGCCAACTGGTATGAACTTCAACCTGAATTTATTGTTGAAGGAACAGATGTTACCATCTTCAGGGATTTTTCTAGCAACACAGGTAGAAACATATAAGCAAATCTCCCAAACATTATTATCAAAGAAAAAATCTATCTCAACTACCTGATGAAAGGAGTTTGTTCTGAGAAGAGAATTTATTTGGGTAGGGGGATATCCGGCATTCGGGCAAGGTGTCCGGTCCATTGAAGTCGGTGGCAAGTTGTGATGACTTCTAGGCACTCCATCTTTAAGCCAGAGCCTGAAAACCCCCGCTTCGTCACCGTAGGACATGAAGGCTTAAATCCTGAAATATATATTTTCATTTTTTTGCACCTGCTATCTGTTTCTAAAATGAACAAACTTTTCGAGTCTGTTTATTTATATATTATTGTTTAATTAGTGTTGCTGTGTATTGTTTACCCAAATTTAAAAAAAAAAAACGTTAATTTTTCATCTTCTAAAACGCGTCATAGAGTGTGTTGTATCGAAGGAGCTCAGACATCCAGTGTAAAATAAATATGGTCTTTCCTTGGTAGAGAGATTGCGTGTCCCACTGATTCCAAGAGCGAATATATTCATATTTTTACAAAGAAATCTTATTATAGACAAATATGCTGGAAAGCATTTCTTTAATAAGATTTCTCGAATGTTCTGTCCGGTAAACGAAAATAAATAAATATATTGTTTAAGAAATATACAGTCGTTTACTCAAATATGAGTACCCACTAAAAATAACGTTTAAGTAATAATATATATATATATATATGTATATATATATTTTTTCGATTATCACCCGTCGAAGTACAGTTGAAATGCACTGAAATCAAGTTGCATCTTTGTAGTGAGTAAAATGGTTTTATCTATATGATAATATATATATATATATATATATATATATATATATATATATATATATAACAGTGAACATAGAAGTCAACACTTAGAAGCGACAGTCTGTTTCATGCTAGATGCAATCGTCAGGCTACGAGTGCTGTTATTTTTCTCGGCTATTTATATATTTAAATAACAGTACTCTAGCATGAAACAGCCTGTCGCCTCTAGGTGTTGACTTCTATGTTTACTTTTATATTTGCACACGCTCTATCTCTGATATTGAGCACTATATCCCATAAATATAGCACATCTTAAGACTTTATAAATATATATATATATATATATATATATATATGCATACACACTCTTTCGTTCTTCTTCTTCTCCTCTTCATTCTTCTTATTTTCCTCCTCCGTTCTTCTTATTATTGTTATGGGAACTTACCCATAATAATAATGGACAATTCCTGACATTATAAATACTGTGCCTCTCAAGAGGTATGGGGATATTGTAAGACGAGGAGAGATAATTGAGAGCATATTGTAAGGACATTGGAATAGTGATACTTGTCGAGACAACATAGTTCACTCTAACCAAATCTGATAGTCATTACTAATACTTCTACTTCTTTGTATTATATTTCTGTTGTAATATATCTTTGTATTCCATACCTGTGTTCGTGTTATTCTTTCATTGGTTCTAACCTTGGATCATCACCGTGGTACAAGGAACTTGGACCATAACAATTATTATTCGTCTTTCTTCTCTTTCTTTCTTCTTCTTCTACTCCTCTTCCTTCTTCTTATTTTCCTCCTCCGTCTTTCTTCTTCTTCTTCTTCTTCTTCTTCTTCTTCCTCTTCTTATTATTTTCCTCATCCGTCTTTCTTCTTCTTCACCTTCTTCTTCTTATTTTCCTCATCCGTCTTTCTTCTTCTTCTTCTTCTTCTTTTCGTCGTCTTCTCTCTCTTATTCTTCTACTTTTCTCCTCCGTCTTTCTTTTTCTTCTTTACCCTTTTATTTCCTGTATAAATATTGATCTGTTTTTTGTACAACAAACATGACGATTGTTTGTGTTATTTTACTTTCTGGTTTTGCTTACCTAAACTTATATTTATCAATTTTGCATTTTCTAGGCTCGTTTATTTATTTATTTATTTTTTTTTTTTCAATTAATATTTTAGGTTTTAGTCCTGTCAAAATGGCGGTATAAATTATGTTATTTTATCTTAAATAATGTCTTCTTAATCTCCGGATATTTTAAGTTTGAATCCGGTTATATATTTTCGTTTTTTGCACCTGCTGTCTCTTTCTAAAATGGACAAACTTTTCGATATTTGTGTTCGTTTACTTCTGCACTATTTTGTAATTTGACTTGCTTTCTAGTGTTTTTTGTTTACCTAATGTTTTTATATGCTTAAAAAAAAACGTTAATGTTTTTGAGTTTCTAAAGCAAATAATGTATATAATGATAATATGTATATAGTGTGTCGTAGGGTAGGATTTTGCGTGTCGCGAGGCACCTGAATGCAATGCTTTTGGGAGCTCCGTCTCCTGCTATGGTAATCCATAGCGATAAGGATTCAGCGAAAAGACTAGTTTAAACACGATCGGACACCCCATGAGTAGGCAGTCAAACCAAAGATTACACTCCTGCTCACAACCGACATCTTCAGAAATTGTTCCTCGATGTGACATCTTGTGGATATATCCTACTACAATTTGCTTGTAAAATCTCAGATATTCAAAGGACTCTACAGATTTTGAGATTATTTCCTTTTCATATTTTGAAAATTCTTCTAGAGCTTTACGGAGTTTTATACATGTGACATAATTTTAATGTTTCTGATTCCCCTTTTCCACAGTTGACTCATTTTATCTTCACACCAATCAGATCTGTGAATACGCAGGTTTGGTTTAGGTTTGGTTTGGTTTGGTTTGGTTTGGTTTGTTTTACAGCATAACAACCTCAATGGATTATTTCATGCCGACATGGAAATTTTTTTTCCAAAAGTGTATTGCTGGTAATTTTTTTCCAAATGTGTATTCCTGGTAAATTTTTTTCAAATGTGTATTGCTGGTAATTTTTTTCGAAAAGTGTATTGCTGGTAATTTTTTACCAAAAGTGTATTGCTGGTAATTTTTTTCCATATGTGTATTGCTGGTAATTTTTTCCAAAAGTATATTGCTGGTAATGTTTTTTTCCAAAAGTGTATTGCTGGTAATAATTTTTCTTCAAAAATTTATTGCTGGTAATAATTTTTTACAAAGTGTTTCTGGTATTAAAACCTATTTTTACACTTTCATAGTGTTTTGACCTCAGTTTGAGGGTAACTATTTATCCATAGCTGGGACCCTAACAGGTGCTACCACCCCTGGGTCAGGGTGGACCTGGGAACACCAGCAATTAAGAGGCGGTTCCACGCTCCTCAAAACCTCCTGATCAGAGGTCTTGCTGTTAGATAGAGTTTATCTTCTTACCCATGACGCGGATGTAGTTTATCGTCATACCTCGGACGCAAATTGGCAGGACATACGTTAATAAAAGTTTAAACATTGCAGTGATACCAGAGAAATAATCACATTACTTACTAGAGGACTATTGTCCTCGTTTTTGTTGTCGTTATCACAACGTTTCGGCCGTTGTGTTCTCCGGGCTTCATCATGTGTATAGTTTAAATAAAGGATTCATTTCAGAATTCTCTATAGGTTACCCAGATCGATATAGAGAGGTTGAAGCCTGGATGGCACAACAGTCGAAATATTGCGATATATCAACAACGGAGATGGGGAAAACAGCCTGTGTCTACGAAGTGAAAAGTTTACATTGAATCAATCGCTAGGTCTGCTGCTAATAAATTTGGTTCACTGTGTTGTGCTAGACAATTTTTCTGTCCAGAAACTATCTTACATATCTCTAAGTCTACTATTCGTACATGTTTAGAATATTGATACTACATATAGTCCTATACTCCCGAGATCCTTGATAAAGAATCTGCAATATTGTTGGTCCTGATCTGGCATCTCGGCTTCTGTTATTTTTCCCACCGCCGCAAAATTTCCTTCCTTTACTATTTCTACAAATACTTTCATGGTAATTGTTCGAATGAACTCTTCACTATGGTATGCTCATTTGCCACCTCTTTTATTTTTTTCCCTATTTTTCTTTAGTTTAATTACCCGTCCCCTCCCTTGTTAGGTGGTCGCTGATGTCAGTTCCATGGGTGGATGTGGGCGCCTTTTCTTTCGTGTGTGATTTTCGTGATTGTTGTTGTGTTTCAATTAGTGTGTGTTTGTCTGAGTGCATGGGATGAGAGAATGTTTTATATTATTAATGTCTCACATTGATTTCGTCCAGTTAACTGATGTTTCTGTCACATTTAACGATTGTAGTAGGGGGGTTATTACTAACATTATTTCATTTATTTTAGTCTTGTTTTCATATTGTAAATAATCTTTGGGGCTAGTTTTTAAATTGTTGTTTTATTCCCCTCCTCCAACGGACAATGAATTATATATATGGGACTAGTTAGGACTTTCATAGAGACAATGAGGTATTATGGTGAATGTAGTAAGAAAAGTAAGAATGTGTCGCTTTGATGTTAGGAATAGTGTGGTATGTTTGGGTCAGTGCAGGTGGTTAGCTAAGTTAAGACAGATGAAGACCGCCCTTTTCCGCATTCCCATTTTGGCCTTGTGCCACATTTTGTAAATATTTACAAATAAATATCGCTCTTTGCTATAGTACCTAGACTTTATGAACTTAAGCGCAGTACACGACTTGCGACGTGATCTCAACAATTTACAGTTGAAATGGCTAGATGTAACCGCAAGTTCTATGCTAATAATTCCTTCCATCGCACTTATCGCTTGTCGAAATCTCTTCTGGCTCCATGCTTTCCAGCCAACTTTAACCTTCAACCTTTAACCTTTTCTCCTCTTTAGTAATGTTTCTCTTTTCTAATACCTCCAGACCCAGTAACCCCCTTGTGCCTTAGTGGCTTTATTGCCTTGCGTGTGGTGAACGAAAAAGAAAAGTAAAAAGGAAGCATAAATTTACGAAACATTATGCTGCCAAATATCAACAATCATGATACGCTCTCTGGGGGCTTCTAATTGAATTCTCGAGGCAACTGGCAAAAGAAATAAACAGAAAAAAAATATAATAATACTAATAAATACCTTCACGCTGTTCTAGGCATGGCTCTCATGGCTTATGATCTTAATTTGATATGTTAACATGTACTTGTTTTGTTTGTGTCTCGGTGAATAAAATTTAGCTACAATAAATATGCTCTATATTAGGGGTCGGCAGCATTTTAATAACTATGTGCCAACTTAGGATTTTAAAATCATTCAGTGTGCCAACAACATACGTATTTTTATACAAGTCAATGTCAATATACCTGTTCTACAATAGATTTTATAAAGCAATATATAGTATATATAATCTAGTATATACATTAAGTTTGAAACAGTTAAATATCTTCTTTGCGTTGTAGTAGTTATTGGTTCGGACTTCGTGATGTCATTTGCTGCTGCGTACCATTGGAAATTGCTTGGCGTGCCGCGTGTGGCACACGTGCCGTAAATTCCCGAACCCTGTTCTAGGGAGTTGGTTCCACAAAGCAGCGGCTTGTGGGGAGAAGCTGTTCCAGTGGAACTTACATTTCACGAAATGAATACGAGAAGAGTGAGAGTGGTTCGCTACAACGGGCGGATCTTAACCGTAAAGATTAGAATTGGTGGAACTAAAGAATGTAGTTCGTCTGAGCACTTTCCATGGAAATAGCGACAGAGCAGCGAGAGGCTTTAGACTCTATCGACACTGGGAAGTGAAGACTGGGCAGCTCCTGCCCATATAAAGCAGCAGTACTCCATTTCTAACCTGATCTGACTCTTGTAAAAGTTGAGAATAGCAGGAGAAGCGGTACAGGGAACCGGGAACCGACCATTTTTCCAGCGTCTTGAGCCGAGTTATATATATATTTATTAAAGACATTTTTATGTTTAACGTTCTTTTTATAGATACAAGTATTTCAGTAAATGCTCTGTTTATAATAAACAGTAGTAAATAACATTTACAGGCCTGAATGTCCGAGAAATTTTCATAGAAAATATTCGTCCTTGGACAGGATTCGAACCTGCATCCTATACGGAACCGTCATTTACGCTGACGTGCCTTGACCGCTCGGCCACCAAGGATCGCTCAGTAGGCAAGCTCGAATTTACTGTTTATAAACTTCAATCTTCTATGAATCTCGTATATTCATAACTGCTCATTTGTATCGAATGTAAACAAATGACGTCATATATTACGAAATGGACAAAGTCCGACAATTTATTTATTAAAGACATTTTTATGTTTAACGTTCTTTTTATAGATACAAGTATTTAAGTAAATGCTTTGTTTATAATAAACAGTATTAAATAACATTTACCGGCCTGAATGTCCGAGAAATTTTCATAGAAAATATTCGTCCTTGGACAGGATTCGAACCTGCATCCTATATGGAACCGTCATTTACGACTTTGACCATTTGGCAACCTTTTGCTAACTTTTTGCCAACTTAGAGTTTTAAAAACATTCAGTGTGCCAACAGCATATGTATTTTTATACAAGTCATGGTCAATATACCTGTTCTGCAATATATTTTATATAGTAATATATAGTATATATACTTTAGTAGGTACCTCTACGAAATGTAAACAAAAAGAGCATAGCATGATGAAAAAGACGCTGAACTTGACGAAAACAAAATTTTATCGTCTAATGTTCATATTATTATTAAAGAGGAAAGATCAAAGTATTTTGGGGGTATTTTTTTACATTTTTTAATCGTTCCTAGCACGTCTGAAATTTTCGTTAAAATCTTGTTTTTTTTTTGTCAAAAAAAAGAAAGGACAGATAATCCATCATTTTCAATCATTTTTTTTTTCATTTTATAAAAAAGATGAAAATCTCACTTTGATATTCTTTTAAAAATCAATTATCATTTTTTCAAAACTTATTTTAATAGAATCAGAAATTATAATGTTTATTTAAAATATTTTGAACCAAGCTTAACTTGCCGTAGGTTGCCGACCTCTGCTCTATATCAGCTCCCTGACCGTTATCATTTGCGAAGTCCCCTAGCGGCTGATTCATTTTTCATCACTGTTAATGGATAATTGGTTTGGTTGTTTTGTTTAGCGGCATATCAACACCTCTATGGGTTATTTAATGCCGAAACGTAAATATGAAAATTCAAATTCTATATTTAATTCAAGAGAATGATATTATTTCATGATTAAATTATAATTACTTTTTAAGAAATAATCTTATAAAATCAAGTGAGGAGTAAAAACTTGTTTATCCTTAAAAGAAATGATTTTTTTTTAATTTTTTTTTTTTTTTTGACAATGTATCCCATGTCGTCAAGTTTACTATAAAATGGATTTTTCTAATTTTACTATAAAATGTAGTGTTGGTATCTTTACTATAAAAATGTACAGTAGAATCCCTGACAATCGGACTAAGAAGGCCTTCCGGATATGAGGAATTGGTTACAAAGTCCGGATATGGGGGCCGGTGTGTGTGTGTGTGGGGGGGGGGTTATATTTAGATTAAAATAAAACTGAAATCAGGTTCAACATTTATTTTGAATGTTTATATTAAACAAAATAAGCTAATTATGAGTAACATATAATGGAATTGATTTTAAAGAAAAAGAAATAAATTATGTAATGTTAATGAAAATTCATTAAATTAAGTCTGCCACGTATGCAAAACACATAATGTAACGAGGATGTTTTAATCGCTGTTGCATGATAATTCGTTATCTTCTAATGTCATTAGCAACTTTTTCCGTATTTTGTTTTGCTTTTGTTCTTGATTTTTTGAAAACGAAAGACACCTCTGTGTGCGTTATTGCAATCGTCATAGCTGAATGCTGGCTTTCTTTCCATAAAACTAACAACATTTTCAATAGTTTTTTTCAATTTCAATCCAGGTTTCATCACAATCATATTTTTTTTTATTTCCTTGTTCATTGTGACAGTGTGAAAGCTGGAGAATAGTTTCTTTGAAAGATTTTATATCATACAATGTTGACTTTCCTATGTTGAACTCAGCCATTAAATACAATGAACTTTTACCAACGTCTAGTGTGTTTAAAATTCCCACTTTTTGCGATAACTCCAAAGTTATTTTTTCCTTTTATTCCCATCATCTTTTGTACCAATACAAGCCATTGGGGTCAAATAAACATAAGCAATTGTTCAAAGTAAATTTCTTGAAAAATAGAATTTTCAAATCAATTAGATATCACCCAAATAATTCAGATATACACATCAAAATCATATCCGGATGTGCGGGATTCCGGATATGAGGCACTACGGATATGAGGGATTCCGGATATGAAGGATTCCGGAAATGAAGGATTCCGAATATGAAGGATTCCAGATACAAAGGATTCCGGATATGAGGAATTCTACTGTATTTTTATACTTTCCAAATATTTTGATTTTAGTTTGGGAGTTCACTATCCAACCATAGCTGGGATCCTAACAAGTGCTACCATCCGGGGTCAAAGGGGACTCGTAAGATAATTAAGAGTTGGTTCCACGCTCCTCAAAAACTCCAATCTCCCGATCAGAGGCTTTTCTGCCAGGTGTAGTTTATCGTCATACTAATAATGGATGTGAGTGGTGTGGAGTATTATATTAGGATGTAACAAGGATTGGGTTTGGGGTCACACCTAGATATTAGGTTGGTGCAAAAATAATGACGTAATGATGTCGTTTTTTACGTTAAAAATACGTTAAAAAAACGACATCATTACGTCATTATTTTTGCACCAACCTAATGCTTGGAAACATAGTCAATGTTATTCTGCTTTCGCAGTTGAATACATGGTAGATGATACTCAGATTTTATGCATATCCATGTTTGTGTGGGCATCATTTCTAGAGGCGGTGATATGAGTATTTTATGTTGCATTTGTGTTGAAATTATATTTTGGAATACAGTTTGATTTCTTGAAGAAATTGTAGAATATTATATGGATGAATGTCATGAAAGAATTCTTTCATGTTGGTTGTTTGGTTGATTTTGTTTAGCGGCATCCCAAACTCTATGGCTTATTTAATACTGAAATCTAAATATTTTGAATACAATTTTATGGCTTCAGCTACAGATAAAATATATTATTGTTGATTTTGCTTCAAAAATATGTTCTTGGCCATTTTACTAAAACTATGTATTGTTGGTCATTTTTTAATATAAAAATGAATTGTTAGTATTTTTAGTATAAAAATTTATTTTTTAGTATAAAAATTCATTTTTATACTTTCTTTGCGGGGTTCACTATTTTTGCATAGCTGGGATCCTAACAGGTGCTACCACCCCGGATTCGGGTGGACCTGGAAACAGTAGCAATTCAGAGGTTGTTCGACGCTCCTCAAAGCCACCAATCTCTTTATCAAAGGCTTTGCTGCTGGATGTAGTGTATCGTCATATTCAGGACTGACACTTATGTTTACTGAAGTTCATATATTTGTACTCTAGCATCACTTTGTTGTTGTACTGGTCAGTCAAACAATAATAACGAAAGATTTTACATTAGAATTTCCCGTTTTCCTGTTTATATTTCTGATGAATCTTAATTCTTAAGTTAACGATAGAATATACTCCTTTCTAGTTCCACGAGTACAAAATACTCATGGAAATTCCCTTTATTGCATTCTTAAATATTGAAGCTTAAATTTTACAGACGTCTGCCTTGACAATCATGAGTATGATTGAAGGTCATTATTTAAAGAAGTAAGGATACAAATGAAAAGCTTTCCATTTCGATGAAGTAATTTCTTTTTAATCATTTCGCCCCAAGGAAGCGGGAAGTGCCACTGGTTAGCAGGGGGTTACATGGAGTGAAGGTGAGAGAAAAACTGTATAAAGAGGGAACGAGGAAAGGATAAAAGATGAACGGGGTTCAAAACATCAGAAGATAGCGATTGACGTTGCATTTAAATTTTTGAAGAGTGTAATTATCAGGGAAGCAAGTAAACGGAAGGGAATTCCTCAGGTGGGAAGTGCGAGATTAGAAGGTTCTGGAGTAGAAGTGGCGGTTACATTTAACTATTTCAGCGGTAAAAGGGTGGGGCCTAAATGCTGATGTAGCAGCACACTTAAGTTCATGTAGTCAGGGCACCAGGGAAAAAAGCTCTTCAGTGCAGTTGCCATGAAAATATTTGTAGAAAAGACAGAGGGAAGCAACATTACGTCTGCGAGGAAGTGACTGGAGTCGAGATGCCAAGTCAGGGCCTATCATATCGCAGATCCTTCTTTGGATTTTGTTGAGAACCTCTAGATGAACAGCGAGAGCACCAGACCATATATGGCAACAGTACTTAATAGATAGACGAATAAACGCTTAAGAGTATTATCGCCTCTTCTGTCTTCCTTTTCTTTCTTTCTTTTCCTTCTTTCTTTTTTCCTTTCTTTATTTCATTCAGTTTTTCTTTTCCAAGAATCAAACAGCACCTTTGACATATCGTTTCTTCGGTCTCATTTCGAACTCAAATACTTATGGTCCATTGCTTATCTGCAGTAATGGCAGGACGTAACCTACATAACGTAAAGTTCGTTCTGCTTATTAAGTCAATATAAAAGACGCATTTTATATTCTCGTTGAAGAATTCTTTGACTATATTTATTTTGTTCCGTTAACTTTGGCCAGGATTAAATCAATTTCATTATTTCATTCCCACGGAACACTTTTTCTTAATCTATTTTTTTAAATTCTTTAATCTTTAATATTTTAATCTTTTAAGGTTTTGATATTTTGATTTTTAATCTTTTAATATTTTAATTATTTAATCTTTACCTTCATACTTTTATTTTTTAATTCTGTAATCATTATCTTTAATCTTACAATTTTTAATCTTTTAATAATTTAATCTTTTAATTCTTTAACTTTCATTTTTTAATCTTTAATCTTATAATTCTTTAATCATTATCTTTAATCTTACAATTTTTAATCTTTTAATAATTTAATCTTTTAATTCTTTAAATTTTTATTTTTCAATCTTTAATCTTTTTTGAAAATCTTTAATCTTTTGTGAATTCTTTTTACAATCTTTTTTAAGTCAGTTCGGTGGGAAACGGAAAAGGGCACTGAGTAAAGGTCAGCTCCTTTCCAATTTTTTGTGACATATGATGCCCGTTAATGATTAAGTATAACTCGTGACTTCAATGTTAAAATAAAACAGTATTTAAATACAAACTCAAATAAATACTTAACAGAAACAAACAAATAAAAGTCAACCAAAGATAACCATTTAAGTGAGTACCTTGTTAGTAGCGTGGCTCGGCTTAACGCCCCGTAAATCATCAATCAAAACCCAAATTATTAACGTACAATAATTCACACTAATTCAACTGGATAGTTCCACTCAATAATCACTGCAGTCAGTAGCCTGACACCACTATTTATACACCTGGCGGAAAACATATGTCACGCTTGAACCTCGGTGTCAATAGTTACACAATTTCTCCTATACAGGACACTCTTTCTTGAAGTCTTTTTCAGGAAGAAAATGCTATAAAAAAAACGCTAATCCAAAGAGGTAACTACTGAATTTGAGTGAAACCATCCTATCCGTGTTAAATAATTTTCCACCAGGTCATCAAAGAAACATTCCGTCCGGGTGGAATATTACGCTCGTTCTGATAACTAATTCCAATACAATGTTTCACCAAATAGATATTTTGACTCGAAAAAGTACACAGTAGGGTATTTCTTTTCAACGCAACCAATACTGTTTTAGATGAAAACGCCTTTTGGTTTGCTTAGTTCTCTCCTCTACTATCGTTTTCGTACGAAGTTGTTGTAATATATCGACTTTTCAACACCCGACATAGTTTATTAAAAAAAAAAAAGAATATTCCCCTATGTGGAAGCCACACATAGAAGCGACTAACATAACCAAAGGATTTTCATCGCTTGATTTAGATATTTTCAGTGTTTTGGATATTTCCCACGTTGTAAACAACTCGTCAGGAATAATTTTTAGCGTTTGATTGAGATATTTTGCTTTGCAAATTATTGGTTACATGCAACTAATATCTTCATCGCTGTCATCTCCTTGTGTCACATCTGAGCTGGGAAAATCGCTACAACTAACAGTCGATAATTCGATGTCGATTCGCCGGGGTTTTTTTTTCCGACTCGTTAACCATTATGCTAAAATGGGTAAATATTTGGTGTTTATATTAGTCTTAATGTCATCGTGTATTTATATCAACCTCGAGAGATATGCACACGCGTACGTGTAGTGGATAGTTGTATCTGATATCGCGCCTTCTAGCATGTGCGTATATTTTACCGCCCATCCTTACACGGGGGCAACAACTGACCTAACCACGCGCCAGTCATATCAGACCAACAGTGACAGCCAGACTGTGGCTACGATTTCTATCTGACAGCAAAATCTGTTTTCACTCAATCCTTCTTTGACCCGAGGGCATTCCTGACTTTTGCCAGCAGTTACTTGAGTTCTTAGAAATACGCTGACACCCCCACCAACTCAGTTAAAAGAGGTTAGAAAACAAAAACAAAATGTCATTGTTGATTGTTAATGAACATTTTTTTTTTTTTTTTGGTTATCATGGATTTTACAAATATTTTACAAAAAACATTTTTTTTTCGAGACTTAATTTCTGGATTGATTAAATGATTCGATTTTTTACGGCTTATCACCCCTTTGCTGGAGTTGTGCATTTAAAGTTTGAGAGTTCGCTTTCATGAAAATCACATACAATTCTACCTATATTGGAAAAATGTACTTTTCTTTTAGGAGAATATCTTCGTTAAGCTGAAGCTGACGTTATTTGGGAAGATTTGACAGAAATAATTTCAACTCGGAACTAATTTCACCTAGGAACTAATTTCACCTAGGAACTAATTTCACCTGGGAACTAATGTCATCTCGGATTTAATTTCAACTTGGAACTAATTTCAACTCGGAATTGATTTGAAGTCGGAATTAATTTCAACTCACAATTATTTTCAACTTGGAACTAATTTCAATTCGGAATTAATTTCAACTCGGAACCAATTTCAACTGGACTTAAAATCAAAATTATTAATTTCCGTTAATTCCTAAACAAAATGCAATGAGCTGGTATCAATTTTTTAAAATTTAGAATTAAAAATACTTAGTAGATAAGATAATTAATCTTTTCTGCAACTTCCATTAATTAGTTTCGAGTTGAAATTAATTCCCAGTTGAAATTAATTCCGTATTGAAATTAGTTGCAAATTGAATTTATTTTTCACCTCATTATTTGCCTACCCGGAAGTCAGATGTGAGACATGGTTGATAAAACAGTCATTGCATGTATCCCGAATCTGTCATAGAAATTCAAATGGCTAAAAGTACCCCCCACCCAAAAAAAAAGGCGATACCTAAAGTTTTAAAAAATGAAAAATATTTTTCGGATCTTTTATTTTAGTTTTAATTCAAAGCTAATAGATCAAATTTAATATTTCCAATAAGCAAAATACTATAATTGTATTTCAAAACCTAAATTAAATTGACTGGAATTATAGATATTTTAAATTGATAAAATTTTTATCAAGATTAAAAAAAGAAAAGTTTCTAAAATAATAGTCCTGAAAGTTTCATTAAAATCTGACAATTACCTAAATTTTACAAGAATTTCCAAATCAATGTGTTTTTACCCGGAATAAGACCATCAGATTTTTCATACTAATTATGATCTCCGGTTGAATCTATACAGTGATCCACCCTTGATTAGAGCAATTTTGACTTGTTTAATAACGTCTCTTCCTTTTCTTTCTGACAATACCATGTTAGTATCAAGCTATTCTCATCTATGAACAGCAGTTGACTTGTATCTTGCAATAAAAGTTTGTGTAAGTAATGAAATTAGTGAATTTCAACAAGGGCAAATAATAGGATAGAATCAGTGTGGCAAGCCAGATAGAGACATTGCTCAGTTTTTCCAGGTTAATCATTAAACAGTTTATAATATTGTCAAGAAATTTAACGAAGAAAGCCATTGTCATGTGTAACAACGTTCAGGGAGACCAAGTACCGTGTCTGAGCAAATGAAAAGGGCACTGAATAGGGAAGTTATCAGAAACCGTCGTCAGATTGACGATTTTGAACATCAGTTCAGTTAAGTGTTCCGAAATTGAACAAAAACTGAAAACATTTAGTTACGGCAACTCGACACATACATAGTTAAGGGATCCAGAAAAAAATCCGTGCTAATATTGCTCCGACTCTCAATTGTAACGAGAAGTTTAATGGGGCAGACCTTTTTCTATAGAATCAGATGTGCAAAATTGCTGGATATATTCGAAAAGTTTTCTGGATTGATTAAATGATTCGATTTTTTACGGCTTATCACCCCTCTGCAGGTTATTTCAAACCAGAAAATATATTTGGATTGTGAGAATATTTTTTGATATAATAATGATTTATCGATACTAGTTTTATTTATTAACTCATAGCTGGGAGAAGAGGTGGATGCATATCTTTCATATTCTCACGGGCACTTGTGAATACAACGAACCCAATGGGAATTGGAACTCGGCTCTCCGATTAACACTTCTGAGCCGTTATTCATTACACCAACCGCACATTCATGCTTACACCCATCTAGGTACTGATCAGTCTCAACGTTGCTTAACTTTGGAGATTGTCTGTAGCCATAAGACTTTCGGAATGATTTCATAGAAGCAATACCATTAAAATTGCGTTCAATATTAAAACTTTTTAGTGAGGTTCAATTAATGCAATATTTTTTACTGAGATTCAACTAAAACAGAATTTTTAGTGAGGTCCAACTAATACAAGATCTTTTTAGTGTGGTTCAGTTAAAACAAGAGTTTTTGTGAGGTTCAACTAACACAATATTTTTTTTATTATGGTTCAACTAATTAAAAAATTTTTAGTGAGGTTCAACTAATACAATATTTTTTTTAGTGAGGTTCAACTAATACAAAATTGTTTAGAGAAGTTCAACTAATACAAGATTTTTAGTGAGGTACAACTAATTCAAAATTATTTAGTGAGGTTCAACTAATTCAAGATGTTTTAGTGAGGCTCAACTAATTCAAGATTTTTTAGTGAGGTTCAATTTTTTAGTGAGGTTCTGCTTATACTAACTCCAAGAGTTATTCAAGTTAGAGGGTTAATGCATGGAGCTTGTGATATGAATGTAAGAGGAGGAGCAGGCAATAAAGTTTACGAGTATATGGCTGATATATAACGATTGGCCCTAGACATGAAGAGGTTATTTTTGTAGCATCCACTGAGAAGTATCGGTTTCTGGGAAGATTTCCGATTAAACGTCCATTTTTCCAAAAGAAATACGTACTCAGTTAATCGTGATTCAACCCTGTGATCGTGGTCGTGGTAAGGCGTGACTTGGCTGTAAATGCCTAAGCTGGTGATACTGAAGAATGAAGCTCATCTGACCATTTGGCATAGAAACAGAGTAGCGATAGGCTCACGACTTTTGCGTCTGGAAGTGGAGCTAGGACGGAAAATAAGCCTTCATTATAAGAGCGAGTAAATGGCTTTGAATTCTGTTAAAGGTGGAAATTGCGTAGCTCCAGCCAAGACGTGGTAGCAATACTCCAATGATTGTCTGATCTGACTCTTGCAAAGATAGAACATGGTAGACAGCATTATCGAATCTTCTTGTTTCGTTGGTCAATGTAGGAACCTTTCCTAGAACAAATCTGTCTTCATCTTTCTTGGTTTCATTTTTTTCCACTGACAGGAAGTGGAATGATGACACTGCTAGGCCTGCCAGTAGGGTAGCTGATTCACTGTGTCACACGAGACAATTTTTTCTCGCCAGAATCCATCCTGCAAGTTTATAAATCTACCATTCGTATGTACATCGA
The DNA here is from genome assembly GCA_963932145.1 of Acanthosepion lycidas. Lineage (NCBI taxonomy): Eukaryota > Metazoa > Mollusca > Cephalopoda > Sepiida > Sepiidae > Acanthosepion > Acanthosepion lycidas. The sequence continues at coordinate 102,044,276 of OZ010581.1, forward strand.
ATATTGCAGCCATATCTGATCAGTTCCTCTTGATATATATATATATATATATATATATATATATATATATATATATATATATATATATATCGAGATTATCGACAAAATCCAAAGAGTCTGAAATGGTAACGCTGCTGGTCAGTCATTTCCTCACCGCCGAGATGTCGCTTCGCTCTGCCTTTTCTGTAAATATTTCTATGGCAATTGTTCTAATGAGCTCTCTTCCTTAGTATCTTAACTGCATGAATTCAAGTATCCTACTAGATTGGCAATTAGGTCTCTTCTTTTTTTATTGTCGAAATAGCTACATGTAACCGTAAGTTCTAGTTTAATAGTTTATTTTCTCGCACTTCGCATCTGTAGAATTTTGTCCCACTTTATTGCTTCTCTGCGATATACGATCAAAGCATTTTACATGCAACGCCAATCAACATCTTCTGTCTTACCTATTCTGTTATTATCCTTCTCCTCCCTAATGTCTTCTCATTTTTAATTTTAAAGCTGTGGGTCCTTATTCTGTGAAGTACTATTACACTCGATATTCAAAATTCGGACTAATATCCTCATATATACTTTGAAATCACATTATGAAATGGACAAAGTCCGACAATTATTTTAAGACATTTTTATGTTTATACATTCTTTTTATAGACACAAATATTGAAGTAAATGCTCTGTTTATAATAAACAGAATTAAACAACATTCACCGGCCGGAATGTCCGAGAAGTTTTCATAGGAAATATTCGTCCTCCGAATGTATAAACATAAAAATGTCTTAAAATAATCGTCGGACTTTGTCCATTTCATAATGTGTGACGTCATTTGTTAACATTTGATACGCCATGAGCAGACATGAATGTACGTGAGAGATTCATAGAAGATTGAAGTTTAAATACAGTAAATTCGAGCTTGCTAATCGAACGCTCCTCCGTGGCCAAATCGGTAAAGGCACGTCAAGTTAACAAACGGTTCCGTATAGGATACAGGTTCGAATCCTGTCGGAGGACGAATATTTTTTGTGAAAATTTCTCGGACATTCAGGCCAATAAATGTTGTTTAATACTGTTTATTATAAACAGAGCATTTACTTAAATATTTGTATGTATAAAAAGAATGTATAAACATAAAAATGTCTTAAAATACTTTGTAATGTTATCGGCCCTGACCTGGCATCTCGGCTTCCTTCACTTTCTCACCGACGTGGCGTGGTTTCCCTCTGTCTTTTCTATAAATATTGTTCTAATGAGCTCTAAGGAGGGGCGGAGAAATAATGCATAGCAGCTGGGATTGAGGAATTTGATCCATTATATTCACTTATTGCTAATACCATTGGGAAATGTATGAAACCTTGTCTTCTCTCCCCACCTATGGGTAAATAGCAGAACAGACTAGATTTTATAGTCTTGAGTGGCAACTGGTCTAGGAGAAATTAACTCCGAATTCAAAATTGTATGTAGTCCTGGCGTAGCACATACTATACAGCTACAAAAAAGGATCGTTAGCATTGGCTCGATGATCCCAACTACGGTCGAAAAATTATGATGATAACAAATGAGCTCGCCTCCTTGGTACCTTGACCACATGAATTGAAGGGTACTACTAGATTGGCAATTAGGTCTCTTCTTTTTATTGCCGAAATAGCTACATGTAACCGCAATTTCTATTTCAATAGTTTCTTTTCTAGCACTTATCGCCTGTGGAACTTTGTACCAGTTTATTGCTTCTCTGGCATCTACGATCTACAATATTTTAAATGCAACGTCAGTCGCCATCTTCTGTCTTGCCTATCCACTGGGCCATGCGTTCTTGAGTGGATAAAGACGTTGGTTAGATCCAGTGACTAGACCCAAAGTGTTGTGAGTTCAGTAACAGGCCACAGAAGTGGTGGACCAAAACCTTGGAGAATTGAATTAGAGGGAAATAACTGAGACATCCGGAAGAGGCGTGGCACGTGGAGCTAGAACAATCTACTACGGTGGACGAAATAAACGGTTCGGTTCGAGAGTCCAATCACCGGAAGAAGGCCGGAGCGTACAACGGCCGAAACGTTGTGAATGTGGCAATGAAGATGAGGGTAGCAGTCCCAATAATGTAAATAATCTAAATGCTTCCTCATTGTTCCCCCAATTACAGTTCCGAATCAACACGTGCCTGATGAATGCCGCAGCGTACAACAGCCGAAACTTTGTGCGTGTACATAGCCTAAATAATTATCAAACTTGTTTTATATTTCAAAATTTTGTGCAAAGTATTAAATAAAAGGAAAATTTCAATGCAAAGAAAAAGGGTACGGAATAATAGTGTCAACCCGCCTAGATGGCAGTAAATACTGGACACTTTCCTTGCAGATGAAGAGGCGACGTAAGACATCAACGATAGTGTGCTACAGAAGGATACTGAGAATAACATGGACGGAAAATAAGGAATATGAAAATGAAAAGGACATATAAGGAAGACTTGGAGAATTTGACACTCAAAGGACATATTGAAGGCAAAAAAGACTGCGGGGAACCCACCGAACGAGCCTGTGTAGACGGATAGCAGAACATGAACTGGTTGGTAAATATTAGTAATAAAAAATAGGAAATTGTGGAGTGCCATGATCGCAACACGTCCTGAAGGGATACAGCACGAAAAATTGGAGGGGAAAATACATCCCAAAAGCTTGACAAAACATTTAGAAAGAGAAATTTTGTGAGAAACAGGGAAAATAATGGCAGGGGATGCTGGATAATCTCTTCCCAGATGAAGCAGCAGAAATCTGATCTTAAAGAAAGATGTTGGTATTATTTACGGAGCCTGTGATAAACGAGGAAGCTTTAAGGAAAATCAAAACACAAAGGACATGGAATTGTAAAAAATTAGCTGAAATGTCACAATAAAGAAAGAAGGTTTGGAAAATAAGACACTGACAGGATATACCTAACCCGAGAGGGACAGAGGGAAGCAATAAGTATTAATAATAATCAATAATGCAGTATTTACATTATTCAGACTATTGTCCACATCTTTGTCACCATATTTATTACAACGTCTCGACTGTTGTACGCTTCGGCATTCTTCGGGTATTTGGAATGTCGGACTGAACCCTTTATTTCGCTCACTGGGGTAGACTGTTCTAGATCCACGTGCCAGGTCTAACAGATGTCAGTTATCAGTTATCTCCTATTTAATTCTCTCTCCAAGTTCTCCACCGCCTTAACCAGGTATTGAACTCACACTCTTTGGGTCCGGTCACTGGATCTAAATAAATCCTTTAACCACTATGCCATATGTCCTTGAGGCAATTAGGTTTCTTCTTTTTTTTTATTGTCAAAATAACTTGATGTAACGGTATGTCCTCAAGGACACATGGCACAGTGGATAAAGGCGTTGGTTAGATCCAGTGACAGGACCCAAAGAGTGTGAGTTCAATACCCGGTTAAGGCAGTGGAGAACTTAGAGAGGGGGATTAAACAGGAGATAACTGATAATTGACATCCATTAGATATGGCACGTGGAACTAGAACAGTCTACCCCAGTGAGCTAAATAAAGGGTTCAGTTCGACATTCCAACCACCTGAAGAAGGCTGGAGCGTACAACGGCCGAAACGATGTAATAAATATGGCGACAAAGATGAGGACAATAGTCCGCATAATGTAAATAATGTACATAATACCTCATCTCAGAAATATAGACAGATACTAATCAATAATAATCAATGAAATTATGATAATTGAATATGAAAATGATAACTTATCAATAATGATAATAATACAATAATATTCTAGCCACCACGCTTGTGCAGGTGCATGACCGGGAATTGGAAGGATAGTAATGGAACAAAGTTTATTTTATTGTAATGTTTGCCGAATACAAGGCCTAAGAGTAACTCAAGCTAGAGGATTACTATGCAGTGATGTATAAGCGTAAGAAAAAGCAAAAAAGTGAAGTTTATAGAGTTATGCTCGAACGATAACGATTAAGCGTAGACTTGGAAGCGTTAAGATTGTAGTGACAGGCAAAACCTCTTGCCGGGAGTCTATTCCACAAAGAAGCAGTTCTTGGGCAGAAGCTGTCCGTGTGGAACTTACTCCTTACTAATGGAAGACGAAGTGAATGGGGATGATTCATTTTTGTGTATGTGGCATGGCGGGTACCAGTTTTAAATATAACGGTTGGTGGGACTAAGGAATGTAGCTCGTCCGAAATGGCCATGGAAATAGCGATAGGGCAGCGATGGGCTTGTAACGCTTTGTCCATGCGAAAAGCTTTGCAGGGTGGAAAATAATTCATCACCCATAGGGCCGCGTGGACAGTTTTGAACTATAAAAACAGACAATCAAGGACTGGGCAATTTCTGCGCGGATATGGCAGCAATACTCCATTTTTGGTCTGGTCTTGATCTTTAGATAGCAAGACCAGACCAAAAATATAAAAAAAATATAATGATATATATTAAAATATAAGAAAATATAAAAAAAATATAAAGGTGCAAGAACAGACCAAAAATATAAAAATATTATATAGCCACCACGCTTATAATAAAACATAAAAAAATATATAAAAATAAGCAAGACCATAATAAAATATATAAAAAATATAAAGATATATAACAAAATAAAGAAATATAAAAAAGAGCAAGACCAGACCAAAAATATTAAAAAATATAATGGTATATAATAAAACATAAAAAAATATATAAAAATGAGTAAGACCATACCAAAAATATAAAAAATTATGAAGGTATATAACAAAATAAAAAAATATAGAAAAGAGCAAGACCAGACCAAAAATATTAAAAAATATAATGGTATATAATAAAACATAAAAAAATATATAAAAATGAGCAAGACCAGACCAAAAATGTAAAAATATAATGGTATATAATAAAACATAAAAAATATATAAAAATAAGCAAGACCATACCAAAAAAATAAAAAATATAAAAATATATAACAAAATAAAAAAATATAAAAAAGAACAAGACCAGACCAAAAATATTAAAAAATATAATGGTATATAATAAAACATAAAAAAATATATAAAAATAAGCCACACCATACCAAAAATATAAAAAATTATGAAGATATATAAAAAATAAAAAAAATATAGAAAAGAGCAAGACTAGACCAAAAATGTAAAAAAATATAATGGTATATAATAAAACATAAAAAAAAATATAAAAATGAGCAAGACCAGACCAAAAATATAAAAAAATTATGAAGATATATAACAAAATAAAAAATATAGAAAAGAGCAAGACCAAAAGAAAAATATTAAAAAATATAATGGTATATAATAAAACAAAAAAATATATAAAAATGAGCAAGACCAGACCAAAAATATAAAAAAATTATGAAGATATATAACAAAATAAAAAATATAGAAAAGAGCAAGACCAGACCAAAAATATTAAAAAATATAATGGTATATAATAAAACATAAAAAAAATATATAAAAATGAGCAAGACCATACCAAAAATATAAAAAAAATTATGAAGATATATAACAAAATAAAAAATATAGAAAAGAGCAAGACCAGACCAAAAATATTAAAAAATATAATGGTATATAATAAAAAATTAAAAAATATAAAAGTGAGCAAAACATACCAAAAATACAAAATTTATAATGATAATTTATAATAAAATATAAAAAATATAAAAAAGAGCAAGACCAGACCAAAAATATAAAAATAAATAAAATAATATTTAAAAAATATTTAAAAAGATACAAAATTATATCCGGGGGAGTCAGATACTTACTAGAGCGGTACAATGAACTGACCATTTTTCCAGCATCTTTAGCAATAGATTAGATAAATAAAGTTCCACATGAACTCTGGGGAGAGTTGCAGAGAAATATGATTTTTCAAGTTCTGAATGGATACGGTAAATAAAATAATATTTTTTAAATACCATCTTTTGGAACCAATGACAAATGTGACAATTTCCAAGTCTGTATTAAAAATCGACTTTTGATATCTTGCTCAAACTCCGTCGACTAACAATGGTAAGAAATATGCAGCCATCTTAGGCGGTATTCTGGGATTTGGCAGCGGACCTCCTTCACCCTCGCAAAAATAAATAAATAAAAATTAAAAATAAAGTAAACACCTTTCTTTAAATCAGACGGATAAGTTCTATTTTATCTAAATGCGATGTCAACGTCTTTGAAGTAGAGATTTACAGCATGGTACCTGGTCGGTGATGGCAGTGCCTCTCATTGCGATTAAAATGTGGCAGAGAGGGCCTTGGCGGGTGGGGCAGGTCGAAGGTACGAATTCACAAATTGATAAAAAAAAAAAAAAAAAAAAGAAAAAAAAGAAAAAGAAAAGAAAGAAAAGTTTCTTCGACTTCTTTTTTTTTTTTTTTAGTTTACTTGACCTTCGACACAGGCCTGGCTCGCCTCAACGGGATCCACTCAGTTTCGCTGACAGCCGGGAATACCGGAGCTGAGAGACAAAGCAAAAACCCTCGTTTCTGCAACGAAATAATTAATGTGACGATGGGGGGGCTTGTTGGAAAACCAGATAGCTTGGAAAGCTATCAAATGTAAAAAGGGTCACGTCTAATGAGAAGCAGGGTCGAAAAACAAGACTGGAATCAATAACTGTCAGATAGGGAGAGATTTCAATGTAGATAAAAAAAAGACAACAAAAATAAAGTTCCAACAAGATTATACGAACTTTCTTTCTTATATTTTTGTCTTTCGTATGAATAATTTTGGAAGTTGACAGTATTGTCATTGTACACCTTATTCTGACAATAAAAGTGCCTTTTTTTTTACATTTCACCCCAAGCAAGACAATAAAGCCACTAAGACGCAAGGGATTACTGAGCATTAGAGAATATAAAATAAACACGATAAAAAGAAAGAAATAAACGAACAGGAGTCAAGAAGACAGAAAATAACGATCGACATTGCATTTAATTTTTTTAATCTAAAAGTTTACTGGAAAGCAAAAATCCTGAAAAGAGTTCCACAAGCGAGAAGTGCAGCAGAAGAAACACATAACATAGAACCTACGGTTACATTTAGGCATTTCAAATGTATAATGATGAAACCTTGTCGCGAGTCTAGTACATATTAAATTCCTAAAGTCTAGCTACCAAAGAGGAAAGTAATGTTTATTTTTGAAAATACAAAAATGTGGCACAAGGCCAAAAGGGGAGATGGGTGATGACTGGTCTTCAATTTGTCTTATCTTAAACTTAGCTAGTCACAATTTCTGAACCAAATATACCACAGTATTCCTTACACCAAAACAACACATTCTTACTTACCATTCTTACTACAGACACCATAATGCCTCAAAGTCTCTATTTAGTCCTAACTAGTTCCCATATGTACAATTTGTCTATGGGAGTAGGGAATAAAAATAACAATTTAAAAAATACACAATGGATATTTTTAACGATTAAAAGAAAAGTACATAAGAATTAACATGAAAGTATTTATAGAAAAGACACAAGGAAGACACTTTACGGAATTTGGGAATTGACTGAAGCCGAGATGCCTAGTCTGGACCAATAAAATTATTCTATGTATTTTATCAAGAAGATCTTAATGCATAGCAGGAGTACATGATCAGGCCAATGTGTGAAGGAAGGGCGAATGGTAGAATTATAAATGTGTAAGACAGATTCTGGTGAGAAAAATTGTCTAGCGCGACACTGTGAACCAACTTTCCTAGCAATTGATTCAATATTATCATTCCAATTTATGTCAACGGAAAATGTTAGTTCGAGAACGCGCAACGAGTTACTATCCTGGAGGTTAGCATCAGCCATGCTGATAGGAGGCAAAAATAAAAATGAAAGAAAGCGAAAAAAACGGACGTTAAAAAAATTACAAAAGTTGTAATTATTTAATGACTGTTATGTTTTGCATACCTCACTGCGTGGTAGTAGTCGTGGTACAGTTCTCTGTGTCCTGAATAACAACCGGGTTTGCTAAGCATAGCCCTCCTATGTCCGTCAGTTGTTCTCTATTTATACTTGTCTATCTAGTATTCATACGATACTACAATACCATTTCCATTTTTAAATATATCTGGTAGTTATCATTTCCGCTTGAAAAAAAAAAGCAGTAGACTAGTGTTCCCCTATTTTCTTCACGCTTCCTAATTCAGAGTTTTTCTTTCCTTGGACTGGTTGCCCTAGCAAGTCTAAAGAGCCCGGTTCACCAGATTATTTCATCCATAGCTCAGCCAAGAAGTGACGGATACATGCTTTTTCCTAAGGGCATTTTTACGAAAGTAACCATTTTTAAAAATGCCGCATCACTTAAGTTTCCACACAACTTCCTTCTCGATATCTGAATTAGCGTGATTCCTTGGGAAATATCGTGGAGTCGGTTCTCGTTGGCTTCGCCAAGGTTTTCAAAACAGATATTCCATATCTGTTTGCGGGTCAATATATTAACGGCAATAAAATTGCCAAGTGTCTTTTGTCAGTCGGGTTATGATGAAAATGAAGAAACACAGCAAGAAATGCTTCGAGTTACATTAAGAAGTTGACATTACGAAGAGTTGCAACAAAACTTTCGGTACAAACAAGAAGAGATTTTTTTTTTTTTTTTCAAATTGATTTTTTGGTCGACATTTTGGCCATTTAAGTCCGATTTTTTGATCATTTCTGATTCGACGTTTTGGTGATATTAGTTTAATTTTTTAGAATTTTCGGTCCGATGTTCTGACCATTTAATCCGATATTTTTGTCATTTCTGATTCGACGTTTTGGTCATTTTAGAACGATTTTTTAGTAATTTTTAGTCCGATGTTTTGGTCATTTTTGGTCACTTAAATCCGATTTTTTTGTCGTTTTTGCTCCAACGTTTTCGCGATTCAAGATTCTTTGGTTACTTTTGGTCCCTTAAGTCCGATTTTTAGGTCTTTTTTCGTTCGATGTTTTGGTCATTTAAGACCTTCTTTTTGGCCATTTTGGGGCAAATGATTTGGTCAATTAAGTTCGATTTGGGAGGTATTTAAACCCGATTTTTTGTTATTTTTGTTCCGATATTTCGGTCATTTAAGTAGGAATTTTTTGTGATTTTTGGTCCGATGTTTTGGTTATTTAAGTCCGATGTTTTGGTCATTTTGGGGCCGATGTTTTGGTAATTTAAGTCCAATGTTTTGGTCATTTTGGGGCCGATGTTTTGGTCATTTAACTCTGAATTTTTGGAAATGGGTCGGACTAAAAACTTTTCAACAGACCGCTTATTAATTTACATTTCTTTGGTCTATTATCTTGACTTCGTTCCTCTGACGCGTTTCACTCTGTACATGAACAGCCATGCCTGATTCAATGTCTTCTACTAACTAAAGTCCTTCGATGTTCTCGCTTTCTTACTTTTAGGAAGTGGCTGATCTTGCCCTTCTTTTGTTTGCCACGAGTACATTGGTTATACAGTCATTGGTCCTGAGATGATGCTATTGAAAGAAGTCAGCTGACAATCAACCTCTTTTTATAATTAACCTCGACTCTTCTGTCTCTGCGTATGATTTTTTTAATCAATTCACCTCAAGCAAGGCGATAATGCTACTGAAAGTGAATGAGAATGAGAAAAAATTAGAAGAAACCGCAAACCCAATCTTAAACAAGAAACTAGAGATAAACCTGGGTACCTCTAACAATTTTGTAATAAAGAGCATACAGTGAAGAAAAGAGTCCCAAACATGATAAAACGAAGTTTTATCGTCAAAATGTTTATGTTATTATCTATAGGAAAAACAAATATATTGTTGATTATTTTATTAAAGTTTTTAATCCTTTCTAGCACGTTCAAAATTTATTTAAAAATATTGTTTTTCTTGCGACAGCAGCTATGCCCACGATTACTATTAGGAGATTTAGAGTCTTTTAGGATATGAAAAACACATTGTTTTGGAAATTCTTGCAAAAATCAAATAATTGTCGGATTTTAATGAACTGTTTAGTAATTATTCTCCCATGAATAAAATTATTTTTTAAATATTATTTTTAGAAAATCTTAGTTACCTCAACTTACTTAATTTTATGAAATTTTTAGAAATTAAAATTACAGGGCTTTCATATTTATATTAGTTAAAAGCATGGCACCTTGAAGAATTTAAATCATCCATTTGTTTTTGTCAAAGAGAAACACCATTTGCAGAAAATTTACTCTAAATCGCAAAATACAAAATTCAATAAAACTATGATATTATTTAATTAGAAAAAACTTTTAATTGCATTTATAAATAAGATATATTAAGGACACTATTGTCTTACGAATTGTTTTTCATTATTCATCGAAAACATTTCTTAAGACAATAATAGATAAGCTTAACACAAATCATCAAACATCAATATTTTAAAAATAATTTTGAATCTTTTTATTAGTGTATAAACGTGTCGTTTTTGTAAGTACAGGTGACCATACACGACATTATCAGAAAATAAGAGCGATGTGTATAGTAAAATTAAAGCCGTAATTTCTAAAATTAAATAAGACATTAGATTACGGAGAATATTTTCCGAAATTTTAAGATCATTGAGTACTTAAAAATTAAGTAAAAAAAAAGGCGCTCACGTCAATTTGTTTCACTTACGTTTTACAGATAAAGTCTTCATAGAACAACATTAGATCTGTTATCACGTTGTCAAACACGTCAACTCAGAGACTGTCGATTAAAAACACTGCTATTGTCGGGAAAAAATGCATTTTTGCAATATTTGCAACTTAGAGTAAATAATATTTGTTTCAAATCAGAATAATTATACTTTTCATCGGCTAATATTCCTCAAATAAAGTTTCAAAAAGTACATTTCATTTTAGAAAAAAATTTTAATAAAGAGAATTGCATTGCAATGAAAGACGACTAAAAAGGGAGATTCTAATCAGCTATTTTAGCGAGGTTAATATATGAAAAATAAGTTACGTGAGTTGTCGCCCTTGGTAAACTGTACTCTCTAATATCAAGTATATCGTTAAACCAACGAATCATTAGCCAGAATATGTTGGCGCCAATTATAAAGAATGCTATTCTGTTCTTTTACTCTTCCTCTTTTCTGCTAAAATCTGCCAGACACAGGATTTAAAAATCGTCTCTCATTCGACCTGCACTTTGACATGAGAGCCGTACTATATTAGTACGTAAACGAAACCATTCTATAAACACCAAGGACTTCAGTTAAATGGGCTTATATTGTTTCATTATACTATAGCCGCAAACAAAACAATCTGTTTGCAACATGAACTCTAATTTCTTCTATAGTATTTGTATATATGAACTTCAATAATATTTTTTTTTATCTTTCAATTTGTTTTCCATGTTCTTCCTGTGTTGATATTATTTGCGGATTTGAGAAGAGAAATTGTTTCCAGTCAGTTTTAATTTGTTTTTGAAATACAGCAAAGAATTTTGATTATTGGAAACATTAAATTCAATATATTCGCTTGAAGTTAAATCTAAAATAAAAGCTTCAAGAAAGATTTTTCGGGTGAACAAATTCATTTTAGGTATCGCGTTTTTTTGGGGTTTTTTTTCTGGAAGTCGCTAAAAACTCAACTCCTATTCAAAAGACTAAAGAGGTAGGTAAATTGATCTTGTGCCAGCAAAGTAGTTGCTATATTGAATTTTTTTTTAATTTGTTTTATTAGTGGTCATCAGGAGACAAAACCATCGCCAAGGTACGGCAGAGAAAACAGGACCCCCTCTGCCCAAACAACTCAAAAATAGAAAGAATGAGTATCGTAGATAAAGCAGATATGCATAAAAAAAAAGAGAACATGGCAAAAGACATTCTCATCAACATGATGCATAAAATGCAAGGATAGAAAGCTTTGTGTAATCTATAAAGCACATGTACTCATCCTTCTGCATTTGTTCCGCTCTTTCTGATAACATTCTGAGCATAAATATTGCATTCCTTGTTTCAATGTCTTTGACAAACCTGCACTGGGACACACTAAGTGAAGCCTTAGTGACATCAGACAAGAGATCATCCCAAAGGAAAATAGACAAAGAAGAAAAAATGAATGGATGACAAATGAGATTCTCGACATGATGAAAAGGAGACAAAAAACAATGCCAAGATATGGAACAGAATATAGAACACTGCACAAAGAAACAAGGAACAAATGGCAGCATTCACCAATTTAAAGAAGGAGACCGTCCAGAAGAATTGCATGAGATTCCGAAGTCGTCTGGAGGAGCTGATTGAAACCAATGGCGATTTTATTGAATAAACTTATTCTTTACTAATTCAAGATAATTTTGATAAATATATCTGTTAAAATGAAACGTCTGTGTTATTTTCATTTTTGCGTAATTTAGACGACAATTTATCCATCGCACCATCTTCACATCTGTTTCTATCAATGTTTGTTTATATAAATTCTATAAAAAACCTGTTTAGAAAGCGCTTAACTGGTTAGATCACACACAGTAAATATACACTGAGTTGTATATTAATATTTTTGTTTTATAATTTCAATTAGGTTCCTCGACTAGTTTCGGCCTGCATGACCATCATCAGGAGAAAAAAATCCTGCTTGTTAGTAGCAGAGAACTACAGGAATGAATGACTTTTTGAAGAAAATGATCTTTATCTGTAGTTTTCCTTTGTTTTTTTATCGTTCATTTTCGTCAGTCCTTGTGTTGGTCAAACGGCCACTTTCAAGTTGTTTCTAAGATAGAGCCTGTGAAGATATATGCTACTCAGAAGTCCCTTTGGTCATTTTTATTAGTTGCTGAGAAGGAGATGTATGCGTATTAAATGTATATTATCTTTTAGTTCTTTGGGAGTATGATGTGTGTAAGTGTTTATATTAGTATAGGTGTGTGTATAAGTGTGAGACAGCAACACCTCCGCAAGCATGTCTGTCTTATATATATATATATATATATATATATATATATATATATATATATATATATATATATATTATAGGATTGGTGTATACGGAATAAATTCCATATAGTCAAAAATGCTATTCTTAAAAGAGTGCTCAATACAGAGTAGAGCAAATATAATATATTCGAAAATTATAACATAGATATGTTTAAAATCACTACAAAAATAGCCATTTTGTTTCAACACTTCTGGTGTCTTATCAAGTGATTGTGTTGAATGTAGAATAAAGGGTTTTTTAAAAAAGGAAAGAAACCTTTATTCTACATTCAATATCATCACTTGATAAGACATCGGAAGCGTTGAAAAGAAATGGCTATTTTTGTAGTGATTTTATAACATATTTATGTTATAATTTTTTAATATTATATATATATATATATATATATATATATATATATATATATGTATGTATTGGATTTTCCAACAATAAGCTTAACTCAACCATGTAACAACAAAAGGAGCCTATGTTGTAACCACATTAAACACACAATTCATTCACTAATTCAGTCACTAATACTACTTTCAAAATCTATTACCCCTCTAACTGTAGAAATCATTACATAATTTACATATTATAATTGCACACTATGTCAGAAACAATATGTGGGAAAATTTGAATGGCCCTTTCACTACATAATTAATAATTATCGGAATCGGAATAAGTTGGCTTTCCACGAAAGATTATTACCTGTGGAACAACATTTCTGCCTAGAAAAACACGATTTTAATGGCCATGCGAAATTCACTATTATTGAAATAATAGAAATAGACACAAAGTTATGAAAATACTAGAAGAACATAAAGACAAAAGGATTTTGCGCCTCGAAGCACTTTGTTTAGACGGAGTCAACAGCAAACTAAACAGTACAGATAGAATTAACATATAACCCCAGAGATAATCCCCCCTCCCATATTTCTCTCTCAAATATTATAATCTCTCTATAGTTGAATATACACTACTGTTACCACATTGAAGATGACACCCCACTCATGAAGGGCCAAGTTGTCTCCCCCTAGCCCCTCAACCTCAAACACACCAGTCAGACATGCTCACAGAGGTGAAGTCTCTCATACACACATTCAAACACAGACAAATATATACACATACATACACTACACACACTCCCTTAAAATTAAAAGATAACCTACGCATAACACACACACATCTCCATCCCAGCAACCAATACCTAAAGAAGTCAAAATGACTACAGAGGTACATCTGAGACTTATGGGCCTTCCGACCTCTCCTTAAAAAAAACAACTTGTAAAAGATCTTTGACCAATCCCAAAATTGACCAAAGATTAACTATAAAAAAAAAATTCATCCCTGCAGTTCACTGTTACTTACAAGCATGAATTTTTCTCCTGATGATGGCCATGGCAGACGAAACTAGTCGAGGAACGTAATTAAAAGATAAAACAAAAATATTCATATACAACACAGTGTGTCTGAAATTTTAATTTTTGACAATTTTTATTGTTCAAGACATTGTCGTAAATGACACGTTAATCGACGCGGTTACACAACCACTGTATTAGTATGCCTTTTAATGAGAACTTAGCAATATAAACACACACACACACACATATACATATACATATATATATATATATATATATATATATATATATATATATATATATATATATATATATATATAAGAAAGAGGTTGTAGTGGTTCCAACGAGAGAAAAGTATGTATATTAAAAAGAAGAGAAGAGAGGTGCCGTAAACGTTTTTGGTTGTAATGTGGATTTATTTAGAAAAAAAATATTATGCTTTGTTTTACATAATTTTACTACACGTGTTTCTGGTCTTGTGACGGTCTTCAGGTAAAAGCGGAGATTTCCACATATTATTAAGAATAATTAATGTTTTCTTTTGTTTTTCAATGTTAAATATTCTCGATATGAGACATTTTCCGTGTTAGTAATCCGAATTTCTTTCTTGAATTGAATATATATATATATATATATATATATATATATATATATATATATATATATATATATATATATATATGTATATATATATATATATATATATATATATATATATATGTATATATATATATATATATATATATATATATTGGAAATTTTACTCATCTGGAGATAATGTCATTTTAAATTGATCACTTAGATTTAAATTAAAAACATATTACTCCTTAACCATCATTCATGATGTTAAAAATATTAAAATTAAAAATATTTTTTTCAAAATTTAAACACTGAATTCACTATCTAACGTTAACTGTAAAACTTAAGAAAAAAATTAAATATGTATAAAAATCGATGTGTGTGGATATATGGAAATGTATATGTCAGTATTTGTATATGTATATGCGTATATGCCGATGTATATCGAAACATGTGTATGTGGTTATATATGTAATTGTACATGTATATTAATGTATGTGCATGTGTTATTACGTAAATATGTATATGGTGTGTGTATGAAAAAACAGTAATTTTTTTTTTACTATGACCTTCAAATCTTACTCCATCTTTATTTGAAACCTACACATGAATTAAGAAAGACTACCCATCTAAAAATAGCTACAAATTAAATCCATTAATTAGACCGTAACTAATAAAGATTTTACCTTAACAGTCATTTACAATATTAAAATATAGTTGCTGAAGACATTAGGTCTATAATAGCCAGAAATTCTTACCCAGATGTTCTCAAGGCACAGTGGATAAAGGCATTGGCTAGATCCAGTGAGAGGACCCAAAGAGTGTGAGTTCAATACTCGGTTAAGGCTGTGCAGAACTTTCAGAGGGAAATTAACACGAGATAACTGATAACTGACATGCATCAAACATGGCACGTGGAACTAGAACAGTCTACCCCAGTGAGCGAAATAAAGAGCTCAGTTCGACATTACAACCACCTGAAGAAGGCCGGAGCATACAACGGCTGAAACGTTGTAATAAATATGGCGACAAAGATGAGGACATTAGTCCGAATAATGTACATAATACTTCATCTCAGAAATATAGACAGACTCTGAGGAAAGAAAAGTTGGAGACTTTGACACTTGCAGGACAGATTGAAGACAAGAGGTGCAGAGGAAAGCAGTGAATTACCCAACCAAACACTGCTCGTAGAAGAAGATATCTAGAATTTGGAAAGAAAGAGAATGTAATGGAACAAAAATAGTAATAAAAGAAAGAAAATGAAGAAAGAGAATTGAAAGAATGAAAGAAAAGAGTGTGAGTTCAATACCCGGTTAAGGCAGTGGAGAACTTTCAGAGAGAAAATTAACAGGAGATAACTGATAACTGACATTCATCAAACATGGCACCCCATTGAGCAAAAGGACCTACGTACATGAAATTGACTTTAAATTAAATGGCGACAGAAGAATTATCGTTGAACTTTTAACCACCTGAAGAAGGCCGGAGCGTACAACGGCCGAAACGTTGTGGTAAATATGGTGACAAAGATGAGAATAATAGTCCGAATAATGTAAATAATTAAAATATTACTATTAGTAAATTTTTATTTTTATTTTTGTGTATTAATATAATATTCGGATTATATTAAATCCCTAATTTATTTGTGGAGAAGTTGAATATTTAAATTGCTATCAAGCATTAGATTTAATTTCTTTCTTCTTACTATGAAATGTTAAAATCTGTGTTTATCTAAATTGCTAAGGCTATACCACCCATCTCCTTCCTCCAAAAACCCTACATACATCTCTTATCTCTGATCCCTTTATTTCCCTATCTTTTTTCCTATCCTCCTTTTTTCCTTTTCTCCTTTTTCCCCATATCATTTCCGTTGAGTTGACCGATTAAATAGATCAATGTCTGATCCTTACCCCCTCCTTCTTTAATATTAAGTATTTAAATAAAATTAAAAATAAATTTTAAAACTCTCCCTTCCCTCTCTAAACTCGACCATGTCTCTCACACCATTCCTCATCACCTTGTATGTCAACTTATATAAGCTTAATACTGCCCGTCAAAAGTGTAAATTTTAAATTCATTTTTCGTTTCACATTTGAAAGTGAAGTCTGAAGATCCAGAGAAAAATAAAATTCTCTGGTGAAATAAATTATAACAAATAGGGCCTTAAAGTGGTCTGTTTTTCTTTAAATTATATATATATATATATATATATATATATATATATATATATATATATATATATATATATATAATCTTTAAAATATTCTATTGTAATGTCAATCGACATCTTCTGATATCTTGATCTTGTTCCCCGTCCTTCTTTGTATCCTTCCTTCAAACACGACTCTTTACTCTTGTTCTCAATCCTCTGTAACCCCTTGCGTGCTAGTTACACTCCCGTCTTGCTTGGGGTGAATTGCTAAAAGAAAAAGATATAGAATCTGTTTCGATAGATAGCTACTACTTTTAGATAGTTGTAGATATATGTGTGTTTTAAATATAATTTAACTTAAATTTAAATTTTAACTATTTAAAGTTATTTAATATAAGGTTTATAAGATTTTTAAAAGATATGTTTACAATAACTAATGTTTCTCATTAAATATTATTAATCAGCCAATTAGAAAGCATACAATTTTAAAATTAATAGTAGTTTAATAGGCTTAAACCAACAGAGCCATATTCATTTTGTTCATAGTTAAACTGAAAAAAACAAAAAGAAACCAGACTTCATATCATGTCATTTACTGAAGAAGTGCACAACAGTTGAAAAGTTTTTTTTTTTGTTGTTTTTTTTGTTTTTTTGTTTAGCAGTTCTGAATGTGGCATAAATCTTGAAAGATGGAAGTTATGGTGAGCTTTAGCTATAGTATATTCAGGCTTGTACCAAGGCTGACTGCCCCGCATTCTTTGCTAATACATCTTGAAAAGAATAAAACTATCAACTGTTTAAATATAAAGGGCTACCATAAGCAAACTTCATAAAATCTAATTTCTTTGTTGTCAGGTACTAGTATTTAAAGTTTTTTTGTTTTTTTTTTTTTTGTTTTCTGGTTAAGTTTTTGGATGTTGTCATTTGTAGATTTAAAAAAAAAAAAAAAAAAACTTCTTGTATATAGTATTATAATCTTAAATCTATTGGCAAGGGCTTCACATTAGCTGATAGCTTTGAATTAATTTATGCAATCACTTTTATTTTTGGTTATTTGAGCCCTGTCTTCTTGTTAATGGACTTATCAGAGACAAAAGACTTGATAATTATGTAGACTCTTCCAGTAGCCATTGTAAAGTCAAGGTATTTGAAACTCTGGAAACTTCTTCAGCTAAGATGGTGTGGTCACAAAGCTTGTGCTCTGTGACAGGAGGAAAATCAGGTAGAGGATGATCCTGATTGTCTTGTGTGGAGCTTGAGGCAAAGTTCACTTTAATGAGCATAGCCTTGTCAAATGAAGTTGAAATAACCATAGTGCCATGAATAATAGTAGGTATAGATGATTTGCCTCTATTAAGAATCTTGTTAGTGATTATCTGATAATGAAAGACTGTCTTCAAAGCTTTTTTATTTTATTTTATTTTATTTTTTTGCAATGGTTGTTGGCAGTTCTGAATGTGGCATAAATCTTGCTATATTGTTTACAGTGATAAAGATGGAAGTTATGGTGAGCTTTAGCTATAGTATATTCAGGCTTGTACCAAGGCTGACTGCCCAGCATTCTTTGCTAATACATCTTGAAAAGAATAAAACTATCAATACCAGAAAGGATTTGAACAGAAATGAAGGAAGCTATTCTGAATGTTCTCTCTTTTTAAGTAAAGTTTAGAGAGGGGCTTGAATCAATGCAGGTTTGATATTTTGAAAGTGCAGCTCAACTTTTGAAAAATTAGACTGCAGATTTCTGTTATATTGGTGTAGGAGATGGAAAAATAAGGATCTATATTTGTTTTGCTAGAACGAGGTTTTTTTTTTTTTTTCGCTGTTCGTTCTCAGCATTGATATGATTCCGTAGAGATGAAAGGTGAAGAATTGAAATGACAACACAATAATAGAAACAAGTATTATATGTAAACTATCTAATTGTCAAAGTATAGATGTAACTATATTGAGAGGCCCTATTGGTATGTACTGCATGGCTGAGATTCTCTTCCAAAAATGGCAATACAGGGATAGTCTACTTAAAAGTTATTCCAAAATTCAAATACCTTAAACAGGCAAGAAATAAAATTGGAGTAACTTGAAATTAAGACGGAACTTCTGTGGCCTGTCACTCAAAACTCAACGCAGAAAGAGACTGGCTGATATTCGCCAAATACCTAGATGACCACTGTCTGTTACCTAATCTCTTCTGTTACCTAACTATTAAAACTCAATGAAGAGAAAGACTGGATGATATCATTCTCCAAATATATTGATGACCACTGTCTGGCTGTTGATCTCTCCTCTGACCTAACTCTCACAATTCAATGCGGAAAACTGACTGATATCGTTCTCCAAATATCTGGAAAACCAATGTCTAGCAGCTAATCTCTCCTCTGAGCTCTCAAAATTTAATGGGATAAAAAACTGGTTGATATCATTATCCAAATATCTTGATAAACACTGTCTACTAATTGATCTCTCCTCTCACGTAACTCTCACAATTAAACGGGGAAGACTGGCTGATGTCTTTCTGCAAATATCTTGATGACCACTGTCACTTGATTTTTTCTCTTACCTATCAAAACTCAATGAAGAAAAAGACTGGTTGTATGTTGATGACCAATGTCTGGTACTTGATCTCTCCTCTGACCTAACTCTCACAATTCAATGAGGAAAACTGGCTGATATCTTTCTCCAAATATCTGGAAAACCACTGACTAGCAGCTAATCTCTCCTCGGACTTAACTCTCACAATTCATTTGGGGAAAAGACTGCTTGATATCATTATCCAAATACTTTGATAGCCATTGTTTAGCAGTTGATCTCTCCTCTCGCGTAACTCTCACAATTAAATGGGGTAAAGACTAGCTGATGTCTTTCTCCAAATATCTTGATGACCACTGTCTGTCAGTTGATCTCTTCTCTAGCCAAACTCTCACAATTCAATGAGAAAAGGACTGGCTGATATTATTCAATACATTTAAAAACTAAACTCGTAACATTTCATCATCATTGATCAGACCTTAAACCTGCAACTATCTTGATGACTGGCCATACTTTAAATAAAGTCGCTTTGCCTCGAACGCCTACTGGAGCTAAAGCTTCCTCCCGGACTGGGACGGGTATATTTTTGACACTGCAAAGGGTGCAGGAAGTATGGTCGATACGTTGTATCGCTCCAGAAAGACCAAAATCCTACTGCCATATTTTATATTTAAAAGTGCCAGATCAAATCAAGAATTACCGTCATATCTGAGCTGATGCTTTTCAGTGTCCAGCCTCAACAGTGTTCAAAGCTCTTACGCGGCCTTGTGAGTGATGAATTTTTCTCAATCCTGCCATCCCTTTCTCGCAAGCTGTTGTGGAGTCGTATCACAGTGGAGGCTTGTATTTTAATAAGTCGTCCTAAATTAGGTTCGACGTACAAAACGTTAGAACTTGGGAATAAGAGTTAAGGACACAGAAATCTAGTTGTGATGGTTGATACTTCAATGTCCGATATCGTCTGACTCGCTCAACACCACCTGCTCCGAACTGGCGACCGCTACTGCTATTTATTGTTTCTGGAAGAGTCCATTACCATAGAATAGGTAGTATAACATCCCCTCCTAAAACTTTACTCCGCCGGAGTAAAAAATTTTCTTTATTTTTTTTTTTATTTTTTTTTAGCAACATCGTAGCGTATCTCCTACGTTTTGGGTCCACTTTTAAAAGATCAGTTACCTTTCTTCTTTTTTTTCACTTCTGTACGAGTTACTAATCCACGTTGACAAGTGTTGTAGAGTGAACGCAAATTTTTTTCTTCGTATGAGTTTCGAATTCTGGTCGCCAAAGTTGTTATAGTTAGGCGTACGAAAAATTTTTTTTCTTTCTTTCTCCGTCGGAGTTTCGAGTCACTCGTCGCCAAAATATGTTGTGGAGTCGTTTCACAGTGAAGGCTTGTATTTTAATAAGTCGTCCTAAATTAGGTTCGACGTACAAAACTTTAGAACTTGGAAATAAGAGTTAAGGACACAGAAATCTAGTTGTGATGGTTGATACTTCAATGTCCGATATTGTCTGACTCGCTCAACATCACCTACCCCGAACTGGCGACCGCTACTGCTACTTATTGTCTTTGGAAGAGTCCATTACCATAGAATAGGTAGTATAACACAAGCCTTTCCCTTCTCTATCGCTGTTTCTATGGAAAGTGTTCAGACAAACTACATCCCTAGTTTCGACCAGTTCTAACTTTCACGACTCAAACCCTGTCATGCTACCCACGTGGTGGCGAACCGTCCGCATTCGCTTCGTATTCCAGTGGGAGGATGTAACTTCCACTCGAGCAGCTTCTTCCCACGAACCGCTGCTTTTTTGGAAATGACTCCCAAGAGGATCACTACAATCTTAATCCGTTAAAGTCTAGATTAACCGTTATAATCTCCACATGTCCTCATAAATTGTGCTTCTTACTCTGTAACCCTCTACCATTATATTGTCCTGGGTTTTGTACAGGGTGAACACAAATTTAAAAAATATATATAATTCTGGTAGTTAAAAACTGTAATATTTGTAGTTGGTAAGTCCAGAAACGCATACGTACACATGCACACATGCACATACACACACGTGTAAACCATCCGTGTCTTTTACTCTGTTCAGGTCTACGTCTTTTTTCTCTCACCAGGGCTACGTGTCTTTCTCTCTCCAGGTCTGCGTCTCTTTCTCTATCCAGGTCTGCGTCTCTTTCTCTATCCAGCTCTAGGTCTCTTCATCTCTCTCCAGGTCTACTTTTCTCTCTCTCTCTTTCTCTCTCCAGGTCTACGTCTTTTTCTCTCTTCTGGTCTACGCTCTTTCTCTCTCCACGTCTATGTCTCTTCATCTCTCTCCAGGTCTACTTTTCTCTCTCTCTCTCTCTCTCTCTCTCTCTCTCTCTCCAGGTCTACGCCTTTTTCTCTCTTCTGGTCTACGTCTCTTTCTCTCTCCAGGTTTACGTCTCTTATCTCTCTCTAGTTCTACGTCTTCTCTCCACATCTAGTTCCTTTTCTCCCTCCAGTACTGCGTCTCTTTCTCTCCCCATGTCTATGTTTTTTCTCTCTTCTGGTCTACGCTTTTTTCCGTCTCCAGTTCTACGTCTTATTCTCTATCCAGAGCTACATTTATTCTCTTTCTGTCTCTGTCTGTCTGTCTGTCTCTCTCTCTCTCTCTCCAGGTCTACGTCCTTTTATCTCTTTCCAGGTTTACGTCTCTTTTTCTCTCTCCAGGTTTACGTCTCTTTCTCTCTCTCTCCAGATCTACGACTTTTACTCTCTCCAGGTCCACGCCTCTTTCTATCTCTAGGTCTACTTTTCTGTATCTCTCTCTCTCTCCAGATGTACTTTTTTCGCTCTCAAGGTCTTCATCTCTCTCTCTCTCTCTCTCTCTCTCCCTCTCTCTCTCTCTCTCTCTCTCTCTCTCCAGGTCTACGTCTTTTATCTTTCTCCAGTTCTACGTCTCCTCTCTCCATATCTATGTCATTTTCTCTCTCGAGGTCTGCTCTCTTGCTCTCGCCAGATCTACGTCTTTTTCTCTCTCCAGGTCTACGTCTCTTTCTCGCTTCAGGTCTACATTTATCTCTCTATCTCTCTCTCCCTCTCTCTCCAGGTCTACGTCTTTTTTCTCTGTCCTGTCCTACGTCTCCTCTCTCCACATCTAGGTCTTTTTCTCTCTCCAAGTCTGCGACTGTTTCTCTCTGCAGATCTATGTTTTTTTTTATATCCTGGTCTACGTCTCTTTCTCTCACCAGGTTTACGTCTTTTCCTCTCTTCAGATCTACGTCTCTTTCTCTCTTTCTAGGTCTACGTCTCTTTGCCTCACCACGTCTACGTCTCTTTCTATTTCTCCTGGTCTACTTTTTTCTCTCTCCAGATCTACGCCTCTTTCTCTCTCCATATCTACGTCACTTTATCTCTCTCTCCAGGTATAATTGTTTTCTCTCTCTCTCCAGGTCTACGTGTTTTTATCTTTACTCATCTACGTCTTTTTCCCTCTCCAGGTCTATGTCTCTTTCTCTCTTCAAGCATACGTCTTTTTTCTCTCTCCAGGTCTACGTCTCTTTCTCTCTCCGAGTCTACGTCTCTTTATCTCTATGCAAGTCTACATTTTTTTCTCTTGCTCCAGTCTACGTCTTTTCTCTCCTCTGGTCTACGTCTCTTTCTCTCTCTTCATGTTTGCGTCTCTTTCTCTCTCTAAGTCTACGAATCTTTCTCTCTCCCCAGATTAACTTCTCTCTCTCTCTCTTCAAAACTACATCTTTTTCTCTCTTCTGGTCTATGCCTTTTTCCGTCTCCAGTTCTCCGTCTCTTTCTCTCTTCAGAGCTACGTCTTTTTTTTCTCTCTCTAGGTCTGTGTCTTTTTTCTCTCCAGGTCTACGTATTTTTCTATCCAGGTATACGACTCTTTCTCTCACTAGGTCTACGTCTTTTTTTCTCTCTCCAGTTCTACGTCTCCTCTCTACATCTAGGTCTTTTTCTCTCTCTAGGTCTGTGTCTTTTCTCTCTCCAGGTCTACGTATTTTTCTATCCAGTTCTACGTCTCTTTCTGTCACCAGGTCTACGTCTTTATTCTCTCTCCAGTTCTACGTCTCCTCTCTCTAAATCTAGGTCTTTTTCTCTCTCCAGGTCTGCGTCTTTTCTCTCTCCAGGTCTACGTATTTTTCTCTCCAGGTCTACGTCTGTTTCTCTCTCCAGGTCTACGTCTTTTTTCTCTCTTCAGTTCTACGTCTAGTTGGGCTCTGTGGGTGTTGAATAAACACAAATGTGCCTGAGCCAGCATCCACAATAGGGATTGGCTAGCCGCCCTAGTAGACGGGTATCCTCGAATACGAGCGGTCAGATATATACATACATACATATTATGGATACAATTGTCTTTTTATGTGATGAATAATTAATTTTTACAAGAATCGTTTACATTTTTCTAAAATTTTAATTAGAATAATTTATAGACCTTTAAATCTTTTAAATTTCTGTATTGATTTGTCTCTCTTAGGTTATATTTTTATTAAGTAAAAACTATATTTACTAATCGTAATTGGTAATGATTACTTCAATTCAGCGGACCCCAATATTTTAATTAAAATTTTAATTTTTTTTAATATTTGTTTCAAATCAAATTAATTAGACATTAAAGCAGCTAATATTCCTTGAATAAAGTTTCAGAAAAGTATATTTTATTTTTGAAAGATTTTCTAATAAAGAGACTTATATTGTGATGACAGATGGCGCTAAAAACTAAAGCTAAAACCCCTTCCAGCCAATTTAAATTAGTTTTGCAATACAAGTATTTTGCTTATTGAAAATATTTAATATAATCTATTAGCTTGAAATTAAAAGTAAAGTAAAATTTTCAAGAATTATTGTTCATTTTAAAAAATTCATTTTATAACTTAGGTATCGCGTTTCTGTGAAGATGCTTATTAAACAGTTTCAACGACACACCAGTGAACCAGGCAGTTGCAAGTTACTCGACTTTAGTACAAGGTCATGAATTTAGGGCACTCAGGGAGGATCGAACTCACTAATCTCAATAGTAATGGTAAATCGGAATCGCAATTTATTAACCGATGTCAAGTTGTCTCTATGTTATTTAAAAATCTTAACTTCGTTTGGTCCAAAACTACAAATATGGAGGCACCTAGTGAGGATCGAACTCACTAATCAATACTAACAGTTAACCAGATGGCTCACAAACCATTGCGCCATGCTGAGTCGCCTGAATGTTATTTACAATGCTTGGTTTAGTTTGGCACAAGGTTATATAGATGGGGATCTAGTGTGGCTTGAACTCACTAACAGTTAATCAGACCATATCGCAAAATATTGCCCGACGCCTTCGATGTTATCTGCGAAGCTTAATTTAGTTTGACACAGGGCTACAAGTTTGAGGCACCTTGTGAGGAACCTACGCACTAATCAGTAGCAACAGTCAATCATATTAGCCAGCAAAACAATAAACTAATACACGCCGATTAACCTGTATATTATTAACGATGCTTATGTTAGTATGGTACAAGGCCACAAGTATTGGGCACTTTGTGAGGATTCCACTTACTAGACTATTTGGCTAACAATCAATGCATATCTTAGTATGGCACGAGGCCGCAAGTATTGGGCACCTTTTGAGGATTCCACTCACTACTTTTAACTAGATTATCTGGCTAACAATTAATGCTTATCTTAGTTTGGCACAAGGCCACAAGTATTTGGAACCTTGTGAGGATCCCACTCACTAGACCATCTGGCTAACAATTAATGCTTATCTTCGTATGGCACAAGGCCACAAGTATTGGGCACCTTTTGAGGATTCCACACACTACTTTTAACTAGATTATCTGGCTAACAATTAATGCTTATCTTAGTTTGGCACAAGGCCACAAGTATTTGGAACCTTGGGAGGATCCCACTCACTAGAGAATCTGGCTAACAATTAATGCTTATCTTCGTATGGCACAAGGCCACAAGTATTGGGCACTTTTTGAGGATTCCACTCAATACTTTTAACTAGATTATCTGGCTAACAATTAATGCTTATCTTAGTTTGGCACAAGGCCACAAGTATTTAGGACCTTTTGAGGATCCCACTCACTAGACTATTTGGCTAACAATTAAGCCGCGCCGATGTTCCAACCTAGATTGTTAACATGAATGGAAACTTATTAGGGACATATAAACAAAACCTTTTTATGTTTTGCGTTCAGCATTTGGTTTGTTCCATAAGAGCAAATTCTCGAGGAGAAACATGAAGACACCAAAATAAGTGGTCACTAATATACCAATCTGTTAAGATATGAAATATGGATCGACCCCAAAAGATGTTGACAGAGAATGGGTTAAATTTTCCCAACAAAATTCGAAAACTCAAACGCCTTTCACAGACTAACTAAAAAAAAAAAAGAAAGACAAATATGAATGTCCGTTCATTTGAGCTCTTCAAATATTGGAATCCTACAGGAATTTACTGTAGGTGAACAACGTTAACCCTTTGAGCCCTGCGTTCCTGAACAATCTTAACCCTTCTACCTGAGCCTCTGAGTCAAAATACGCAAATGATTCGCAGTAGATTTAAAATTAGTTAAAAGCGTTTACCCATCGTTCAGCCGGTAGCTGGCCATTAAGTCATTTTTCTTTACCACCGGTAAATCGATGGTCAGGGCTTAAGTGGCTAACAACATAAGATACGTAGACGACAACTTGTTGATGGCAAACGCACAAAAAAAAAATGCAAGAACTCCGAGATATCGACACGCCTTGTCACTGCTTTTACATAAACTTGACAACAAGATCCTTAGAGTACTACAAGTCCTACCAGGATTTATTATTGCTAGACGCAATCTTAACAACATAAAATATGCAGATGACATCGAGATGATTGCAGATACAGAAAGAAAAGCTGCAGGAACTCATCAACAGGTTTCTAGAAAGTGAGATTTGTTTTGTTTGTTCAGTTTTACGGCTTATCAACCTCAATAGGTTATTTAATGCCGACAAGATTTTTATTGCTGGTAATATATTCCCTTCAAAAATGTATTTCTGATAATATTTTTTCCTCAAAAATATATTGCTGGTAATATTTTTTCTTTAAAAATGTATAGCTGATAATATTTATTCCAAAAATATATTGCTGGTAATAATTTTTCCCCAAAAAATATATTTCTGGTATTAAAACCTGTTTTTACACTTTCATATTGCTTTGACTTGTTCGGGGTTAATTATTTACCTATAGTTTGGACCCCTAACAGGTGCTACCACCCCGGGTCAGCGTGCAGCTGAGAACACTACCAAATTAAGAGGTGGTCCCACGATCGTCAAAACCTCCTGATCAGAGTCCTTGTCGTCAGATGTATTTGACAGTCTTACCCAGGACGCGGATGTAATTTATTGTCTTACCCAGAATGCAAAATAAGAAGAATGGACTATCAATTGTAAGGAGATAACGTATGCTCACTAGCAAAAAGAACAGTTCTATATGCGAAGTATGAATTGACGATGCCAAAATCAAGCCATTGCAAACATTTAAATATTTGGAATTTATTTTACAGACGATGAAAAACATGACCTCGAAATCAGAAAGGGCAGTGCAAGAACAGAAGAGGAGTTTCAAAAGCTAAGGAAAGGATTAAGAAAAAGGACAAATTAGCCATGTAATATGTCTTTTTATATATTAGTGAAAGTTGGACAATTTCCTCTTTGATGAAGAGGGGGACTGAGACAGCAGAAATCTGCTTCTACAAAAGGATGATGAGAATATCATGAACGGAGTTGGGGAACGAGGAAATGTTAAGAGAAATGTGAAGACAAAGAACACTTATACTCAGCATCATCAGTAGGCAGTTAAAGAGTACAGTACACATTAGGAGGATTTACGTTGAAGTTAAGAAACGTCGAGCTCAGTTAGTACCTAGACGGAATTTCAGGTGTAGTGCTCATGAGGTAATGGATAACGAGCTGGAATTGTAAATCGAAGAGCTGAGTTCGAATTCTAGTCGGGTTCATTATATTGACTTACGCTCAAATACCAATGGGAATGTTATAAAGTCACCTCTTACTTCCCTAGCTATGGGTTAAATAGTAAAACGTTTATCATTATTATATCCAAAAAAATAAAACTCTTATTATAAATCCTTATGAAATTCTTAGAATCCTATATCTTTCTAACTTTAAAATAACCTGTAAAAGGTTGATAAACTGTAAAAAAAACAAATCAAACGGCAGTGACTGGAAAGTAATAAAATAGAATTTATTCTTTAAAATGAAAATCGTAGAGCAGAATTTCAATATCTTGACGGGTTTGTTATATTAATTTACGCTCACATACCATTGGAGAACGTATGACAACCTCTTTTCCCCATCCATCACCTATGGGCTAAATAATACTTTTACCAGTAAATCGGTATTATCACCTAAAAAAAAAACTCTTACAATCTAAAAATATATTCTGGCTTTTAATAACCCACAAAAGGTGATTAAACCGTAAAAACACCAATCACACAGTGAGGAAAGTAGGCTTGAATAATTAACACCCACAGGATATACTGATAGCAATAGAGGGACAGCTAGTAACCTACCTTATGAGCGTCTACTATAGATGACAGAACAAGGAGAGGGAGTGATAGTAAAAGACAGTGCTCGGCGTTACAAAGGATAGGAAGTTGTGGAGAGGCATGATATGCCACGCCCTGAAGTGACACGGCACTTAGAATTTTACTTATCTTGGTTGTCATGATATTTCAGTTACTGTATTATGCTTTCCGTTGTATTCGGTTATCTTCTGGTAAATTGCAAATGACAACTTCGCTTAATCCACGTAGGTGAATTGTCTTCATTCAGTTGTCTGTTTTTCCCACTAAACTGGAGTTTTTCGTATTTCCTAGCTGTCCCAAGGTCTGACCCCAAATCCACTAGTCATGCACAGAACAAACGTCAATAAACACGGAGCTGCACGCACATCTACCTCATAACAAAAATGGAGTATTGTTGACATATCCAGGTTGGAGTTGGTTTTCTAATCCTAACTTCTCAGCCTTAAAAGACTTCAAACGCGTCTACGATTCCTTGTGAGTGATGAAATATTGTCCATCCTGCAAGCCCTTATCCACACAAAGCGTCACAAACCTATTGCTTCTCTCTTGCTATATCCATGGCAAAACTCTAGAGATTGGGATCTGATCTCTACGTTGACATACCTCTAACATCTCAGAGGGGGAAAACAGCCTCAAAAACCAGACTAGTTACATTCTATCATCACTGATCGAACGCAGAACAATCTCTAATTACGATGAACAGATGTTCTTTTTTGGAGACCCCGTGCCTTGGGCGTCTATTTGAACTTAAACACAACCAAGTACTCAAATGGAACTAGTAAATACAATCCATCGCTAAAGATGCTAGAAAAATGTTCGGTTCTCTGTACTGCTCATGCAGTTACCTGATTCCTTTTGCTATCCTCCACATTTACAGGAACTAGGTTTGGCCCAAAATGAACTACTAGGACTTTCCCATTCTTCGATTTCCCGTCTCGATAAAGTCCAAAAGTGTTTCGGCGCCCGTGTAGCTGACAAAATTTTTAAGACGCCAAGGAAATCCAAAAAGCAATTCTAGGAATGCTTCCATCAATGTAAACAACGCTGGATAAAGTCTGGCTTCAGGATATGTACATTTCTTTTTATGGCACAAGTCCCAATACTTTTTGATCAGATATCGTATATATATTTTCACTTAGCAATTTTGAAATACATCGCGGAAGTAATCAGATGTAAAAAAAAAATCATCCTTTATTTCGCGTATAAACAGATATAGTAATTATCATTTTAAAAATTGATAATTTCATCAAATAAACGAAATATACGACTGTGGTGAAATATCGGAAGACCATAGTAGATCTCTTTTCATAAAGCTGCCAATATACAATTATATATATATATATATATATATAGATATATATATATATATATATATATATAGATAGATAGATAGAAAATAAATGAAAGTTTTGGTTTGTTTCTTTAAGAAATTCTACTGGAAGTCTTGGCTTTCCTCAACATTTTTAAGATCTTGTTTATTTCAAGTGAGATTTGAATTTTGAAGAGAAAAACTTGCAATAGGGGAGATGGGAGGAATATGGTGGTTGTCTGACTTGGGGAATGTTGTGCTTGGCCAAATGTTGCTGTGCAAGGTTTGGAATCTGATGGAACCCCCATGGCGTGGTTAAACAACCACACTCTACACACTTTCATTCCAAGCAGTAAAATTATAACTTAGTGCGGCTTCACTCTACGTAAAATAGCTCCCTTACCATAACAACAGCCCCAATTCTTTTTTATCAGTCCGCCTATATATATATATATATATATATATATATACGGTACGCCATTTTCGGCCTGATCTGTTAGTGATACATTTACTGGCTTCTACAACTTGTTTAGCATTAAGGTGCGGCTGTTTATGATGCTTTTCTTTTTTAAATAACACTATCAAAAACAACAAATTATAAAAGATGGTTGACATAATTCAAACACTTCTTTTAAAAATATACAGACCTGCACTTAACATTGCTTGCTTTGAAACCAGCTGGCAGATACTGTCTGTGTTATGAGCATTCGAAATATATATATATAATTGCTATAAATAGACAAAAATTATTTTATTACCACTCATGATGATAATAATTAAAAAGTAAAAGTGAAAACGTAAATGTGTTGGAAGCCATCGATATGCTATCACTGAAGCCCTCTCTGTGCAAACAGAAGGACTTCATATTAGGGCTCCAACTAATTCACATCTAAACAATATTTTTCTTTTTACGTTCTTTATTTTCTATTCTCCAATACACTTTGTCTATTTTTTAGTGATAATTCAGTTTATTAACCTCGATTTAGCCCTGTTGATCGAGGTTCGAAACCGGATAGCAATCCATTTTTCAGTTTTACTTTTCACTTATCATCATCAATGGTAATAAACATATTTTTGACTATTTATGGCACTCATAAAGTTTTGTACCATAAAAGATATCTATATATATATATATATATATATATATATATATATATATATATATATATATATATGTATGTATATAATTAAGTTATGAAGAACTTGGTACTCCGTATGGGTAATCCCAAAGAGGAGGAAATCCTGAGAGCTCAATGTAAATCCAGAGCTAATAATTTAAAGAAAAACAGTCGACTTTAAGGTTTCATTATAATAATTTATTTCACCAGAACCCTTTTAACGGACGCTGGATCATCAGATAACACTTCCAAAAATGAAATATATATATATATATATATATATATATATATATAGTGTAACCTGGATATAAGAGAAACCCGGGTATAAGAGAGATTTTCTCTGGTCCCAAATTAGAGCCTGTGTTAATGTATATAAAATAGACCAAACTATAAGAGAAACCCTGATATAAGAGACTTTTTCTCCGGTCCCGACAACTCTGTTATATCCGGGTTACACCGGGTTATATATATATATATATATATATATATATATATATAAATATATATATATATATATATATACAAAATCATAACATATGCATCATATAATATCACGGCAACAATTGCAATTTTGTTACAACACTGTTGGTGTGCTATCAAATGACCACTTATTGAGGCGCTGTTCGGTTTTGAAAATATTCTACTGGGAACCATTAATGGATTAACCCCCCTCCCATGAGGGTCACTTGATAAGACACCAGTAGTGTTGAAACAAAAATTGCAATTCATGTAGTGATGTTATAACATACATATGTTATGATTTTGATATGTATATATATATATATATATATATATATATATATATATATATATATATATATATATACCAATTTTAATTGGCATGGATAATTTACAAGGAGGACATTAATCCAAACTGAGCTCAATGTAAGTTACAGAGCAATATAATAATAAATCTAGAAAAACCTTAAAAATCCATCTCGGTTAAAATTTATTTCATTTTTCCTATTATTTATTTTTTAATATTCATCTCATGAGACTTTTTAGAAATGGCATCAATTGGTCCAGCCGAAGAGATGAATGTTAAAATATTTATGAAATAAAATGTATCCGAGATGTATTTTTAAGGTTTTTCTAAATTTTGCATTATTACTTTGCTATGCTTATAAGATATATATTGTGTATCATAATGAGGGGCCACATTTTAAATTCAAATATATTGGATCATAAAATCTACATAGAGTATTAAATATATTAATTTCATAACTGATATACAAGAGATTAACATCTTATCCCAGATTTGAATATTATATGATAATCCGAATTGTGTTTAAGTATGAGGGAGCAGGCTCGTAAATCTTATCTTCATGGTGGTGACCATCTCAGGTATATGATATTAAAATTTTCATTTATGTCTATTTCTTTA